>OX463788.1:18536298-19136298 GCA_949825025.1 Siphlonurus alternatus | reverse complement strand
TGTAAATTAATTTTGTCAGTCGCTAGGTGATGGCAGAGGTTCGGAGTCTCATGCAGGAATTTCTAGGAGAACGTAAAAAGTTGGGGGGGGGGGGAGAGAGTAGAGCGGGGGCGCAGGCAGCAGTAGTAGCAGCGGACTTGGCTGACACAACGGCTGGCATGGCGCCAATATAGCTAAAATAAGTTGCAGTTCAGCCCAAGTGTCGTGCATTAGCGTGCTGCTGTCCGCCTCGCCATGAGCAAGGCCTACAGCCAGCCACACACGTGGGTCCCGCGGTAGCGGGTGCAGGCAGCACTCCTGCATCGCGTCATGGCGTGACATGAGCACCATTGCAAGGAAGCACATTGCAACACCAATACTTGCAATATGCATGCACACTTTTTAAGCTATACTGTATTCCCTGTGGAGTTTTTTCCTCTGCAACTAAAAGATAACTTACCTTCTAGCTAATGACAGAATTAATTTATTTAATGATCCAGTGAATATGTATACCATAACTACTTTTGGAAATACATCGCATAGAAACGTTATAGCATTATAATAAAATTGTACTGTACCTTTAACAAGAACTTATCATTGAAAGAAATCAAACAGAAACGTATTTAATTATATTTCATATGTAACTATTAAAACCCAAAGCCAAGACTTATCTGTAATGGAACCAATAAACTGAATAAACAATTCAAATCATATCGATATTACAAGCTTAGTAACAAAATTCACAATGATGTATTAGGTCTGTTCGTAAATACACAATCAGAAAATAATCAATTATTAGAGGAACCTTACTTTCCTTGCACCGAAGGATCATCATCCTGATTATTGATTCATGAATCGATTAATTGTGCGTTTACGAACAGACCTAATGTAAATTACACATGCAGGGAAATAACGTAAGCTGAAATGGTACACCGTAATATCGCAAGTTCTCGTACGATTTGTAACGGAGGGTACGGAGTGTGAGACGATAATTATCTTGCACTAATTACGTTCATAAAGTCCGCAGAGAGTAAATTAGGATATTATATGCTTCTGTAACTTAATCTGATATAGCCATCAAAATTAAGTCGGGAGATCATCAAAATTTAATAAAAAATAAAGTCATAGGTGCATCAAATTGCAAATAAACTTTTTTAAACTATAATAATTATGACTCGATTGTAATCATTAAGTCTTGATTAAATTTAGAAGCTGAACAATCAGAGTTTTCAATCGAAGACTGTCACGATTCTTGATGGTCTGATGTGTATTATGGATAGTCACTGCATTGTTCAAATGAATACAGTGAAATTTAATGTACTGTATTAAGAAATTTATTTTTAAATGTTAAATATTCAATTAAGTAATAATAAATCGGTTTAATCTTGTTTTTAGTTTTTATATGGTCGCGCGATTGCTGTTTATACACTTGACGAGGACATACTTCATTGATGCTGAGCAAATAAAATGTTAGTATTCTTCGTGAATACCAATTTGCAAACTTTTGTTTTCTGTTGCAGTCATCAAAAAGCAGCTAAAGGGGTGACAATTTTCCAATCAAAGATTTTTGTGTTCAAGTAACAAAAGAGTGATTGTAAAAAAAATTACAGCATTGAAATTTCAATCAACTTTCATTATACTTGTGTGTTCCGTCTATCAAAATGCTGATCGTCATTTACTTCAAATCTCATATTAAATATAGAGACCTATATTCAGTTTTACATATCGCATATGTGTACACACGTCAATATGACTCTCCAAATAAATTTGAAAAAGAGAGAAAAAATAGACCCCAATAGGTCAACTAAATATGGCAAATTAATTTAAACAAACTAAAACTATAAAACATTATAAGTAAAATGATAAAAAAAAAAGGAGAATCGAAAGACAGTGAGAGAGAGAGAGAGAGAGAGAGAGAGAGAGAGAGAAAGAGAGAGAGAGAGAGAACACAATAATAATACTATAACAGTATGAGCTTGCACTTATAATAGTTATAATATATAATATATATAGGCTTCACTTCTAGTACGTATATAGCATCCGATTTTGAGATTTCAAATTTGAGCTCCAGTTATATATAAAAAAAGTGAAAAATATGAGAGAGATGCGAAGTATTGTATGCACTCTGCATTGCCGATTCAAAATAATTAAAACGATGAAACAAATCAAACGAATCTTATTCTTAAAATGTAGATTTGGATTGACATGATTGATGATGTCAATAATAATGTTATAGTAATATAAATTCAATGTTTATTTAGCATAAAAATAAACAAGATAATTATAATATATACAAATTTAAATACATACACGTATAAGCATGACGCTTAAATTGGTGGCAAATAAAAAAAGGAATATCCCATTCACAAAGAGTGTTCAGCCAACCCAACAATATAAAGATTATAACGCAGATATTTCAACGAAATTTAATTACGCGTTGTCAAAACATTACATAAAACTATCAGTAATCTCTATCTTTTATTCATTTTATTGTATTTATTGTATTTATTGTATTTATTGTATTTATTTATTTATTTATTTATTTATTTATTTATTTATTTATTTATTTATTTATTTATTTATTTATTTATTTATTTATTTATTTATTTATTTATTTATTTATTTATTTATTTATTTATTTATTTATTTATTTATCTATCTTGTAGCTGTATATAAACATAGAGACAAAAAAAAACTTAAAGTACTTAAACTTAAGTACCTTAAAAAATTAAGCATAACACAATATCTGTATATGAAAGCATAAGAAAAATAATAATAATTGTTAATTTAAAATGTAATAAAACTATTATTTTAAAATACATATTAATATATAATATATGTTTTACTTTTTGTTATTAGATATGATTAATATGAGACTTGACTTTACGTTCGTTTTTACTTGGAACATAAATCTTGTTAACCAAGCGCATAACAAGTGGACTTCTTCCCGTCATAAAAGTCATATTTACGGCCACTTAATGCTTCCTCTAAGAACATTAAAATTAGTTACTTATGTCATCGAGAATAAATACTAACTTCAACTGTAAATAATTATCACTTATTATATATTATAGATAAAAAATTTGTTATTTTACTTATTACGATATTTGGTATATATACCCAAAAATATAATGTAATAAATAGCAAAATATATATATTAAAACGAAATTAACATTCTATTGAAATAAATTGGTACTGATGTAGGTTCATTGCAATATAAGACTCTACTTTCGCATCACTTTTTTATTTATTCCTTAAAAAAAAAACATGACACTTTTCAACTGTTTGACGTTATCAAGCTAAAATTTTTACAATACACCATTTAAGTAACGTGGATGGACACGAAAAACAATTTATGAATTAAGTCGTAACAAAAAAAAAAAAAAAAGGAAGGAAGGAAGAAAGAAAAACTTGTCAGTATCATAATAATTACTGCATATTGCAGTAATTATGGTTCTGGCAGGTCTGCGAGCGCTGTGGTTTAACACTAGCGGACAGTGGCGGTGTATATAAAGGGGTAGTTGAGTGGGGTTTTGGGGGCGGGGGTGGGCTCGGGGGTTGACGGAGGGACTGGATATATGGTTACATTCTGGTTGAATAGAGTCTCATTTTGTCGGCGCGACGAACGCGGGTGGACAAGCGGGAGGGCGGAGGGGTTTGGTGGTGGTGGCGTCGCTCGGCGTCGCGCCATCTACCCCCGCCCGCCTAGCCTCCCCCCTCCCCCTCTTTCCGACTCTCCAACCCCTTTAAACCGTCTATCAACTTCATAGCTAGCAAGCTAGCTAGCTAGACGCCAGCATCGTGGCCGCCTTTCAATATCAACTATAATAGACAGTATCACGTTGTATGTAGACCATAATACTGCTGCCGTACGTACTTGTAGCGAGCGCCACTTTACGCCACTTTCCTGCGACAATTGGAAACGTGAGATAAGTTTGTTCCTGCAATCGAAATGTTTTTCTCAGACGAGGTAAATTATTTAACCGCTATCTATATAATATACTATGTATTATGATATAAGTTTCATGACGACGTTAAAATAATACCAACATAATTTTGATAAGATTAGATTACAATTTAAGAATGCTCAATTAATTAACTCAATTTATCCGACTTGATTTACAATACTGACAAGTTACACTTAAGTTTTAATTAAATAAATTAAGAATAAAATACTTAACATGATAAATTTTTAAACAAAAATTCATGATACTTAGTTAAGATAGTTTACTCTCCGGTTTACTTTACTTAGGTTAAATTTTAATGAATTGCAAAAAGCTTGCATCAAATTTTGTTTAGGGCTATTTTTTTTTTCTTATTCCTGTTTTTTAAAGTTATTTTTAACTTGGCACGGGCCACTTAAGGGGTGTGTCGCAGTTGATGAAAGAGAAGGAGGAGAGGAGAACGAGGTTCAGGGGGTCAACCGACCCACGGGACAGTCGTAGATAACCTCGTTCATCACCAGATTACCAATCAAACCACACACCACTGCAACAGCAAAATTATGTAGGCCTTATACACAATGTAATAAAATTCGCAACAATTTAAAATACTCGTCGCATCCAATCATTTATATTGAAAATTCTGTTAATTGCAAGCTAAACAAACTTCTGCTGTTCCCTCCAAGTGCTTGCCAAATGTCGTCAGCCTGGTCAGCCTCTGTGGAAAAGAAATTAATTCCAACATAATATAAATAATTATATCAAATTATTATAACCTTATTACAACCTGTCACAGAACGAGTATTATAGTCAGCACATGCAAATAGTAATACCACTTTGATGATACGAATAAATTTACTTCAAGGATGATTTCATATAACTGACCATTTTTATATTATTTTGAAAGTGAAAACATCTTCAAAATATGACCGTTAGGTAAATTTCTCAATCCATCAAACGGAACTAGAAAAAGAGAGGCATGCACGACATTACCACACAATTTTCTGGATATACCAAGGTCAAAAGTGCAGAGGAATAAGATTATTTCTAGAATAATCGAGCTCTTCGCATATTTTCTAAAAACACGTTTGATCGTTTTTTCTAGTTTATTATAATAAACTCATTATCTTGGATTCAGTGGCACAGTGGCATATCTAGGATTTGCTCAAAGGTGGCGAGGATGTCTCAGGATGAAGATCAAGAACACTCCACTGGGGGGGGGGGGGGGCGTAGCCTCACATTAGCCCGCCGCAGGCACGTTTTTTTCTTAAGGACACGCTCCTTTTTCTAGGGTAAAATTATGAAAAAATGCCATTATAAAAATGAATAATCTCATAAAAAACTTAATATTTTATTCAGCATTCTCATGCACTTCGTCATTTATTTGAAATTTATTTAATACTTCCAGCTCAAGACATTAAGGTTTTTTGTCAAAAATCTTTTTATGCTTCTCTAATTTTATATATTTGTTCATTTATTTTTATAGTTTATTTATACAATTTATTAAACTAAGCATAACCTCTACATGAAATCAAAAATTAAAAATAAAAACTGAATTGCTGATATAAATTATTCAGATCAAATTTAATAATATTTGCAATATTTTGACTATATAATAATAATAATACTATATTCTAGTATACTTAAATAATCATAATATTGGACGCATTTAAAATAATTAAATAAATTAAATTAAAAAAATATTGTTTTTTTTTATAAAATTAAAAAATTGTATCTGACGAGTATAATTTTTTTATTTTTTGTTTTGTTCCCCCCCCCCCCTTTAGATTTACAAAAATTAAACTGAAAAATATTCATTCATATATATAGTTATAAAAGATTAAATAAATGCCATGCAAGTACAAAAAAATGTGGTCATTGCATACTTATTTAAATGTGATATAAATACAGTATATTTTATATCAATAAAAACATGATTGACATTGTGATTAAAATTTGTATTGCTGTGTAGTAATTTGCAAGGCATCAAGTTTTGAACTCAGTAACACATAGCAACACATTCTTATCAGCTATTGAAACAGATCTAAAGATTTAAAAAAATATATATCTACTTTTATCATTAAGTAAAAAAAATGCAAAAAAAAATTTCTTTCATGATTTATCGCGTGTAGAGATAAATTGAAGGACACCCTTAACTTTAATCTTATATAACAAGCAAGTATTACATTTTTTCCCATGCATGGAAAACGCAAATTCTACGCAAATTCTATCACCCAGGAAGGCTGGTATAATGTGCGATTCTTCGGCCTCTTCATTTCATGTAACAGTAAGGAACGTTTTATTTTATAAAATAACAGAAATCTATGTACTAAGAATTAATTAGTTTTAATATCATTATACCGATAAAAAAAAATAAAATGAAATGTCAGTATGTTTTACAAAGAAGTGAAAAAAAAAAAAAAAATGCATCGCATACAATCTGCAATAAAAGTTTGCGAAATTAAAGTTATTAAATATTAGCATTTCTAGTGTTTACTATTTTAATAGACTTTGAATTTCATTTTCCTCATTTCCTTTTGACACATACATACTCTTCCACAAGATTTTTTTGATTGCTAGGAATGCTAGCATAAATGTAATAAAATTGTATCCTTTGCATTATGTTTTCCCTTCTTTATGTCTAGTTTATATAATTAATTGCTTTACCGCTTGTGACACAACACTGCCACCACGACAATCACGTGTCAATCATTTATATCAACATAATTTGTCTACGACTAAATTAAGTAACTTTTATGTACACCTGCATCATACTGTGACATAAATATGATAGAAATATAAAAAATTTGTCATGTGAACAGAGATACTAAGCTTAATTGAAATTTAAAATAATTATATTATACTTGCAAGCGCGTTACGCATTTAATAAAATTGACACCTTTATACAATAATAGGTGGGTTTAATTTTGCCGCATGACCACCGATTATTTTTGATAGCTTAGCAACATGGTCATGAGAGTCGACCGGCCTCGAGCTTGACCCTCCCCCCTGTGGGTGGTGCATGCACGCGGTCGGTCGTGTAACCGTGGCTCGGGGAGACCTACACTCGGTCGGTCCTCCGCCTCCTCCTTACACAGTGAGAGCGGCTCCAGCGATAAGATAAGACGACGTGGCGGTACACTTGAGTGCATGCAGGCAGGCAAGCGTGCCTCACAACACTGGACATGAGAAATGAAGCCTCACACCAGCCTGCTTGCACAATGATACATCAATTTATTAATTTATTTTAATGTTTCTATAATATAACATGTCTATACTCAAGAAAATGTAATTACAATATATCATTAGTATTATTTATATATATATATATATATATATATATATATATATATATATATATATATATATATATAAGTATACTGATGTGTATAAATTAACTTATCATCTCATGCTTTGCTTTCATGTATCACAATGTTAATAATAATCAATATAATTATCCTTCGAGAATATTGCATGAACTCTTGGACTTGGACAGTCGTATCGATATTACATATATATACATACACATAATTTGTTACAACATTATGTCAATTATGTTATGAATGTATTAACGTATGTGCGTCGTGTACACTCCTTTTGAATAAAAATATCCGATCCAGCCATGTTAAAGCATATAGCCGGATCGGACATTTTTATTCGAATAGAGTGTACATATGGTCTGTAAGTTATGATAAAAAGAGACTTTGGCTTTAAAAAGACAGAAAATTATAAAATATTAAATAAATAAATAAATAAAGAAAGAAATATAAATCAATTTAAATAAAATATTATTATAATTGTAGTACATTGTATATAATATACTATAATGCAGGTAGAATATTAAATCGATGTCCTAGCTGTCATTGCAAATGCATTTATTATTATTGTTATTATATACCATGCAATTTCCGTATAATGTAGACTGCTTCGTTTTGCCTGCAATTCATTCAAAAGACCATGGCATAAGATTATCAAGCAATAACCTTGCTACAGATAAGTATAATATGTGTAAACAGATAACTCTCTCTCTCTCTCTCTCTCTCTCTCTCTCTGAATATATAAATCATGTGTTTTTAAATATTTGAAAACACCAGATCCAAAATAAAACTTATGATACTATTAATAAAAGTTAATATACTGTAATTAAAGTTTACAGATCTGTATAAAACGTGCAACAGAATTAATTACTTTAAAATATATCACGTAAAGTGGACTTACTACTTAATGAATAAAACATAACCATTTTTAAACACTAATATGGAAGACTGCACAATTATTACAATATGTCAATGTTTTTACTATATAGTTATAGTCAAAACTATGTATTAACTATAAATTAAAACTCGTTTGACATGCAGTAAAAATATATATATATATATATATAGAGTAGGATTATACAGTTTAAGAAATATTATGCACAGTTAAAAGATCATCTGATATTGAAAAATATTGTGTTTTTAAAAATCTTATACTCACGTTGATTAAGTCTGCATGTGTTGGGTTTGACGACTATTGTCATGAGTTAATTGGCATAGCTATTATAAATACATATAACATATTATACCTGCATGCTTCCTCACCACGGGGTTCACCATATGGGTTAATTTGCACATCTTAAATTGCTGCAATTGCATGTGCTTTCTTTTAGACGCGGACATATTATAAGCATGCATGATATCCTAATAAACTTGTTAGTAAATAATATAGAGAGATGTGTGTGATGCTATAATTCGCTTGATTTTTTCAAGAACCATTAGGATGAAAGGATGAAACCATATTGCAGTGCAAGGTTCACCTCGAGACAGCTTGAACTTTACCCCTGCTCTATTTGTTAAGCATACTGTCACGCAGTCTGCGGAGGCGTGGTGAACCTCTGGGTGCTCTCGTTACCCTCCAAAAATTGCAATTTTTTCATCATTTTTTTGTCTCTTGCAGCTGTAGCGCCATCAAATGAGGCAAGGGTAAAATTTGCTCCGATCCCAAAATGTTCATTCTCCGCTATTGAGAGTCTTGAACAAGGCGAGAAATCGAGATAAATATTATACCTCTCAATTTTTTCAATTTTTAGTACATTGATAGAGAAGCGTCGAAAGAAATCTTTAGGCGTGTCACTGGTGGGTATAAAGATTTAATATTATAAATATTTTAATTAATAATATCTGTAACATGCAAAGTTTTTGGTAGGAGGAGATCTTTATATTATGAATTATACAAATAATCGTAAAAAAAAAAAAAAAAAATCAAAAGTCATGGACAAGGGATGGAATAACTAAAATTAGAAATAAAAATTCTATCGATCTATATATGAAATATGAAATATTTTTAATTTATTTTTTATTTTTTTTTTTTTTACTCGGGAATGTAGGCAGGTAAGTATAGAATATAATGTATAACTGTTATTTTTTCATAGGTTTATGATCTGAAACTGGTGACTTTTACAAGTGTGCACGACGAGGTATTACGTAGTTACGTACGTACTTACGTGTGCTGGAAAGCTGTGATGATCACGTGACTGCTAGCCATGATAAGGTGCTAGCCATGAAGCCAGCCATATAGGTATATAGAATGCGAGCGAGCTAGGGATACAACGGACACGCCACCGAGACCACAGTGATAAGCCAGCTTAGTCCGAGTCACTGCCTAACTGCCTTCTGGCAACTATTGCCACCATCCATTGACTTGCCAATGTGGACACTTGTAGCCGATCTCCATATTGATTTTAGAATTGAGAATTAGGCTTAGTGAAATTCCGAATTAGTTGGAGTAGTCTATACACCTGACCGCAATACTAACAACGTGATAACTCTCATTCGCTGTGCAACAAGCACAGTACACCATCCCCATGTTTCATATAACACGTATGAAATAATGTATGATACAGTATAAAGATGACTATAAAACACGCTAAGCACTCTAACAAAATGAACTTAAAATGTGAACTATTTTTTTTTTGTTTTATTATTCGAAATTCCAAAATTTTAGATTATTTATTTTTACATAATTATGAAAGTTATATATTATATCTAAGCAAGAAAACTTACATGAATTAATAAAACACACAAATGCAGAAAATAATATAATTATTACAGTTAGCTATAATATATTTCAATAGGTAATTAATTATTTAAAAAAAAATGATGAATTTTTCATAATAGAGGGTATACGCAATGATCCAATCTTTTAAACGAAGACTGTACGTAATGAGCAGCCAAAACATTGCGTGCGCAAAATGTTTATTGTGGAACCTTTTGACCTCTTCTAGATGATATTTGGTGATATGTTCAAACTAAACTGCGAACCTATTAAATTTTAAATTAAAAGTTATCCTCTATACTGTGCAACTGTGCAAACTGTTTTCTCATAAAGAGGGATGGTGAACAATTATGTAGTGTGCTGTTTGATCAATACTGCGTCTAGAAAACCTGACCCAAACGTTGCATGACAATCATATTAATTACTGTACATTTTGTCGTTGAATGAACTTCAAACGTGTCAGCCTCCTTCCAGATTATTCACATGCAAACTAATGTAAAAAAAAAGAGTAAAGTTAAAGTATTTAATTTTATATGCTTTCAAACTATTATAATGATTTAATACTTAATGTATAGTGTATTGCTAAAACGCTGTATGCTCAAATATTTAAGCATTTAAATGAAAAATATATTGATTTAAGCTATATATGTACATGGCACTACCAATTCGAAATAAGATGCAGAAAATTTTAAACATTCATGGTTATAAATTCAATGTTTCTACAAAACAGAGGCTGTATATATTTATTGCAAGAGATGGGCAAAGGTTTGTCAACAAAACAATTTCAATTTGCCGCTACTTGTGGTGCGGTCTATTGGCAACACGTGGTGCATGTGGCGCCCGGGTGGCATCAGCTAGGTACAATCGAGAGGTAGCGAGCGAGCCCCATGCATTTGCATGACGGATGGCGGATAGCGGGCGGGGGACTGCACTGCTGACAGGAAAACATGCCTACTGATCGCTCTATTAGCATCCGAATTGTCTCAGTGGCCACACAACAAAACAATATCAGGTCTCACAATTTTATCCAAAACAACGCAAAACAGCAATGGAATACGTAATGTTAAGCTAATTTGCATACGTACAAATGTTACAAATATTTAAATATAAAAACTGAAACATGATATGAGTAATCATGATGAGTAATATTGTTTTTGAAAACATCTGGAATAAAATATTATAAAGGTAAAATGAAAGGAAAAGAAAAGTTTTCCTCGTCTGAAGATGAATATGTGATGAAGTGAGGTACAGTAAATAATTCATTATTCATTTTATCCAAATTTTGGATTAGTTCTGTTATATTAATTGGGTAATCACCTAATCATAAACATTAATTACTTCAACAGATTTCTATAAATCTTGGGGGACATTCACAAAGCACTTTAACCCCCACTTTAGCCCCGATTTTTAACCCTGGTGCTAAACATGGTGCTAAACTATGAGCTTAACATGGTTAGCCCCTGATTTAGTACCATGTTTAGCACCAGGGTTAAAAATCGGGGCTAAAGTGGGGGTTAAAGTGCTTTGTGAATGTCCCCCCTTTACTTTACGCACGGTACTTAAGGTTATACGAGAATCTAAACCTGGAGTATAAGAATTATTTCGATCTACACAACTATGCAAAACTATAATGGACTTGCCCAGCTTCAGCTGACAACATACATGAAAAAAAATTTATTGCACAAATGAATAGAGGGTACCAAATTATGCTACTCTAAATTTTTTCAGATTTTTTTGAGACCCGGAACTATTTTTAAATAATTATTGAAAGTCATGTGATTTCAGTTGGCACCCCTGAATTCTTAATAAAAAGGATAGAGACTGGACGCCTATTGACGCCTCCAGGGGGCGTTGCCGCACTTTCAATAATTATTTAAAAATAGTTCTGGGTTTCAAAAAAAAAAAAATGAAAAAATTCAGAGTAGCATAATTTGGTACCCTCTATTCATTTCTGCAATAAATTTTTTTCATGTCCATTGCAATTTTTTTATGCATTATATGGAGAAAACACTTTTAACTTTTTTTCGTTAGTAAAATTATTCAAGCAAAAAAAGACATAGTAAGTAATCGTATTTCTTTTTAATGCTGTTCCATCTTGAAACACAGATATTTAATACTGCTGTATTCAGGCAGAATATTAATCGCAATGCACAACGTAATCTTGTATATCGAGTTTCTTTGCCATTGATTACTTACTATTTATGAAGTTATGCTTGTACTCTAGCACCGTATACGTGGGTATATGTTATGTTACTTTGCAAATCTATGTTAGATTAGCGATGCGTAACGGTTATAATGTGATTGATGCTTGATCGATATACCCCTATATGAACGCACTCAACTAGGCCTACCATTACCACATTTATAAGTCTATATAAGCCACAACGTAATATTTCAACATTCGCAAACCAGTGCAGTAAAAAAAGAAGAAAAAAAATTAGCACATAAAATAATATATAAATAAAAAACCGGTATTTTATATAATATACGTGAAGGAATGCTTAATGGAATGACTTTTAATTATGTTCAATCAAAAATAAGTAATTAACATTTTACTTCGCAAAAACCTATAACATTACTAGTAATTTTAATATAGCAATTATCGGGTAAACATTAAACATTTAAATTAAACATTGCACTGATAACTTTACAAATGGAATAGTGATGCAAGTGAAGCCTATAGATTATTCCTCAAAGAATACAAGCCTTAAATTTATTACAAATGTAATCAAAAGATTGTGATAAAATTCTTATTTTTATTCATATTCCAGTTATCAACAGCAGTGCAGTGTCGACGCGAGGGAATAAAAACTAGAATGAAATCACGGAAAACTATAAAGGCAACAACAACTTTCAACTTTGCGGTTGAAAAAATATTCATAATATTAATATGTAATTATAATAAAGACTTAACACGAAGTCCTTCAAAAGTAAAGTCAACTCTAGGGCAATGTTTTTCCTAATCAAATTGTAAAGGCACTCCAAACAAAACTATTTAAATTTAAATTATTTTTACTTGAAGTGATCTAGATATTTTTTTTCATTTTTCTTTAAACGATTTGCAATTAATAATTGAACTTTAAACTAAGTTTTACATGATTAAAAGTCATGCAGAGTTGTATTTATATAGCGTATAATGACATATGTACTTGACTTAGATAATACTTTAATTTACTGATCGCTAGTAAGTCAATATTATAAAATAGTATATGCATAATAATATCCAGAAGACCATTGATGTACAAAGGGCGTGAGAAAATATAATAGAAATACAACATAAAGTATGCATATCATACACATAACCTGTTTTGCAACAAATTCTTGTAATTATTATGAACGCCAACACCAAAACACTGTTTAGTGTTATTCTTTCAAATAAATTAAACACATATAAAAAAAAAAAATCAGCCATTTTTTGTGAAAAGAGTAAAAAAAAGTATCGTTAATTTTCATCAGATCTGCGATTCATTATCTCAATGTATGTTGAAGCTTTAGATACTGTGGTAAAAATTTAAAGTGCTGCACGTATTAAACTATCCAGAAACTTTCAACAGTTGCGTCATCATAATACGTTGTTTTTGGTACAGACAAAAATGCTACAAGAAAACTAAATGCAATAACAAAAGGAATTAATGGTGAACACAACCACCTGTTTTAATACTCCAACAAGAAAATAAATGTCAATTTATATAAAACACATAAATTATTTTCAACAATTTAAAATTGAGGTTAAATTGTATTAATATAAGTGACTGTTTGAAAAGAATAAACTATCCATCCCTTGCCGAAACGCAAGAGCAAGGCGCGCGCGACGCAGTCAAATTGGCCCGAGCCGAGCGCACGCCCCATTTTACCCCGTTGCGCGCAGCGTATTTCCGCATTATTTACTTTTCACATGCTTTTATTTCTTTAAAATAATCAAATTTAATAAATAATATAATAAAAAAACAATGTAAATAGCCAAACTAAAATCCAAAAATTGTCTAATGTTTTAATTTATATAAAATTATATTATAGAAGAGGCAATGTCCGGACTTTTCTTATTCTTATTCTGGACATTAAGGCCTACAAAATCTATTACTATGTGCTTCCATATGATGTAGTTAAGTTATCACTAATGAATAAAGTTCCTATGTATAATATAAATATAAAAGTTGGAAAAAGCATTAAAGTATACTAAAAATAACAAGTAAAAAGTGGAACAGCCTTACCTTCCATCCTGCAGAACTGTTGCTGTCGCCTTTATCTTTGAAGTAAGGGACATTTTGGACCATCCACTCGTAGATTTGTGATAGGGTTAAACGTTTGTCAGGTGCGCTTTGTATGGCTTGTGTTATCAAGTCCGCATAAGACATGTTACCCCATGCATTTCGTCGGCTTGAGTTCTTTTTGGGAAGTCCTGCCGCTACGTTTGGTGAAACTAAGTGACCCAACGAGGGTAGAGCATTCGAAGGAACATTGGCAGTAACCACTCCACCAGAATGTAAAAGTTCTAATTTTGTAGGATCTATATTAATTAAATTACCACTGTTATTATCATCTTTATCTATATAGTTTTCTGGTCTCGGTAATGGCCAGGTGTTTGAGCGCGCTCGAATTTGAGGCTCGAAACCAGGCTCTAATTCTAATTGTTCCATTGTTTTTGTTCTAATATTAAAGAGTCACAGTTGATAGGAGCACAGGTTGGTTATGTCACGGCACGCTGTTGAGGCGCAGTTGAGAGGTAACAACAAGCAACACCTTCGCTAGCACGCACGAGACGCGACTGTGAGCACTTGGGACTTGGGAAATCCGAGAGTACAAATCTTCCCCGCCTTTGCGAGGTTCCCCTCCCCTCTCGCGCCAAAACGTTGGTGGTGGCAGTCGGCGGCGACGGCAGTGGCCTTCGTGTAGTGTGACGTCGCACGAGCGAGCCCGCCTAGCATGGTACAAGTTTTGAAAGTTTCTCTAGATGTCACTAGCAGTCACAGATATTATACATAGATCTTACATTTAATTAAAATTAACTCGCGGTTCTACGACTAATCAAATGTGAGATGAGTATGCTTTTACCAAACAAAGCTTGTAGGCGATGCAGCTGAGATGTGGGTGCATGCCACGATAGCGCCAACGGCTTACTTACATCTAGCTATTCCTGATCATGTAATTCATGGTAATTATATTGCGATTAAAACCCTATAATTATAGATTACCTGCAAAATAATACAGTATATTGCAGTCCTCAAATTCCTTCACCATATAATATACATATATATATATATATATATATATATATATATATATATATATATATATATATATATATATATATATATATATATATAACTATTAACAAGCGAAATATACACGTACGTCGATGTCAAAATAATTAACTTATAATTTATTATTATATTAAATTATATTGTATAATATATATATAAAAAGTACGTATTATATATAATATATATATATATTATTTATATAATATAATATTTAAATATTTTTTATGTAAGTCTTTTATTAAGGTAGAGATAACGTCGAACAGCTGTTCGACGTTATCCCCTTTGATTAACATGCAAACCTTAGCAAATTGACAAAAATTCTGAAATTTTTTTGAGAGGCAGATATTAGTGCCTAAAAGCCATAGCAAAAGTTTCAAAAACATTTAACGAGCCGATTTTTTTAAATTAATTTTTTAGTTTGGCTCTCCATGGGAAAGCCCTATGCTGAAAATTAAAAAAATTAATTAAAAAAAATCGGCTCGTTAAATCGTTTTGAAATTTTTTCTATGGCTTTTAGGCACTAATATCTGCCTCTCAAAAAAATTTCAGAATTTTTGTCAATTTGCTAAGGTTTACATGTTAATCAAAGGGCATTACGTCGATCAGCTGTTCGGCGTTATCTCTACCTTAAACACAAAAGTGTACATTTAATATTAAATGTTTAATATATTATGACATTACTGTACATAATTTATTCACATACTTATTTTCTAATCATAATTACATAGTAAGCAGAGTCTATAAGTTCCAAATTGTCCTTCCAATTTCAAGAAGGTTTAGTTCGATCCTACCGTATTTATCACCTTGATCTGGATCGGATGGAAGAGGGAGGGGTATAGAAGTGTTTTAACTAGTATCTTCTAATTTCCAAATTTGTTAATATTTATCTAATTCACTTTTCTTCCCTTTTTTAAAATGAAAATGTATTATTTGATCTTTACAGCATGTTAACATTAAATATATATTACAAGTAATTACAATAAAATTTACTATTATAGTATAGTAATAATAATAATAATATAAAAAGCTCTTAAAACACTTTACGAATAGCTTTGAATATATTTTAATTTTTTCACTTACAGTGCAAAATAAAAACTGAAATAGAGTACATAAAAAAAGAGAAAAATTTTAATAAATAATCATGTATAATAAAATATACAATTAGGCGCTTGCATGTGACGTCAGATCGGGAGTTTCGACGGTCGTCCGCATCCTTGATGTTGGTAGAGCTACTCTATGTATAAGCCTAGGACAAAACATATAATATAGAAAAAAGAAAAAAAAAAAAAAAAAAATCAAAATTCTAAGGTCATAAGCAAAAGTTTGTAAATTTAATTTTAAACATTTTGTTCACCTCACATTTTTTATTTCATTTTAAATAATTTATTATTAATTCAGTAATAATTCTTTTAATATATTGCCTGCATGCAGAATTCTCTACCACTCCACCAGCATGGTGGCCTGCACGCGCATATTTTCTCTCATTTCATTTCCTGTAAATTCAAAGTAGACTAATTGCATTGCTCATATAACCACCTTATAAAAAATTAAATTATACAGTAGTATTATAAAGTGGAGGTATACATTATATATTATGATTAACCCTATAGTATTAGCATAATTATATTTTGTTCCATTAAGGAAAGGGGGATCAAACAAACCAACTAGCCAGAGAGTAATCCCTATATGCTATTGTTTTTCCCCGCACTAAATATTTACTACATGGAAATACGCTGGGTGGTTCTTCTAATTGTTCAGATTTTTATAGCAATCTTCAGCACCTTTTTCCGCTTTAAAAGGTGTGTGCGTGCCGCCGTGTTGACCCCACTCCCTCTTGGTAATAATGCTAGCTAGAAATTATTCAATAAAGCTTAATAATTGCAATTACAAATATTTACTGTTGTGTGCTTTTAACCTTTTATTTTTAGCACTTCATTTCAGACTGCTTGCATTTATTTAACACACTGGTTTCACTGCAATATCATATATAACATAATTATATAATTATAACTATAATATTACACATTATACACTTAATTACAGAACTATAAATTGGCACATTCCAATCATTCACATATTTCTCAACAATTTTTATACCATTCAAAACTTGATTTGACCTTATACGTATATAATATTATACATATATATTAAATTAGTATTACAGTATTATATTATTATGATATTATGAATCACGTCAGTTAATTATTGTTACTGCAATTAATTGTATTTGCATGAAAATGACAATAAATTAAAACGTAATGAAATAAATGAAACATAATAACGTTAAATGTCAAAATGTAACAGAACTATTAGTGCTCTCATTTTTTTTTTGTCTCAATTTGCATTTGACAACTCTCGTAAAGATAAAAAAAAAAGTGGGGGGTAAAGAAAAAAAAAAATTGACCATGGCAAACACATATTTATTAAGAGTTAAGTCAAAATCACCTCTTTTATTTGGCTGTATCACATTTTCCCAAGAATAATCTTGTACTGTACGTGTAAACGAGCACACGATTTATGGAGATTAGTGTTAGTCTAAATTTAATAATTTTCATTAAAATAGTATACAAGCTAACTTTAATCCCTTTCATTACTGTCATAAAAAAATAAAAAAAAAATACAATTTTAAGCAGAGCTCTATATATTATATACTTCAAAAATAGCCTTATTTGTCTTGTAATAAAATTTTTGCCTGTGCAGGTTCTAATTAACGCTAACATTTTCGTTTATTTCAAGTTTTCGTGAAATCAAAACAATCTGATGTTAGATGTTAGGATTCGAACTCAACACTCAAGAATCTGCAATAAAAATATAGCTTCCACTTACATTCTTTTCCAGAATAACTATAACTCAAATTAACGCATTTTTTAAGCCAAGTTTTAAAATAAAAGATAAAAAAATCTACCCACAAACAAAAGAACTAGGATATTCCTAAAATAAATTGCCGCACTTTTATATTCTCCATCAGAAAAAAATTCATTTCTTTAAAGAAGGAGACTAAAAAAATTAAGTAAAGACAATAATGTGGCAAGAAGCCAAAAAAAAATCGCATTTGGAAGTAAATAGGATGAGCGTCCATGCGGGCGGCCCCGGCGAACGGGCGTGAGCGGCGTGAGGCCCAGGTTGCAAGCGACAGCAGCGAGAATTATTGTTTTAAGCATTCAGCCACATTATCACGGCAGACGGATATTCAGTGTAGTCATTACCATTCATTACGTTATGCGGAGCTCTCACAGCATCATGTAAGCCTAAAATCAATTATTATCTTATATGGTGTAACAGGGTATATGTACCTGTGGTGTAATATGTTTATTGTGTAATATTAATAATACAACCCTTGTATAATACATTGTTTGTAATCTTTAAAAAAAAAAAAAAAAAATGCTGCAAAGATTTGTGTAATCTCCATGAAGTGAAATGGAAAAGATATGATTCAGTGCTGGAGGTCTATTATAAATGTGCACTGAAAGAGATATTATACATGTATATATTTCCATGTATTTCCATATATATATACCCATGTTATACATAATTATTATATACACCCGATTGCAGAGATGCTAACTAACTGTTTACCCCTATATAATGGTTATAAAATTAATTTAATCATATTGATATATTAATTATCTATGTGATTCCGATTGAGACTAACGAGCTGGAGCCGAAATAAAATAATAATAAAGGACTATCAAAGCACTATAAAGCACTTACAACGATTCATATAATATTAATTTATTGTAGATGATTAAAATTAAATATTCAAGCATAAATACATTTTCTGTGTTAACAATCCTAGGTGTAAAATCTTTTACTAAAATGCTAACCACGTTGTTCTCGAATCCTTAACTATAATAAATCCACATTATTTATTTATATATATATTTTTTTTATTTTGTGCAGCAAAATAGTATCTTAAATTTACATAATAATTATCTACTGCATGCATAAAATGAAAACTTGCTTTTATTTATAACGTATGTGTTTCAAAAGTTGCTTGATAACGTAAAGGAGATTTTTCAAAAAGAATAACAGTAATTCACCGGTTGCCGTAAATTAGTTGGTTTTACTGCAGTGATGTAGGTATACACGTGGAGCGGACGCTGTGGCACGAGGTGCGCACTGCAGCAGCAGCAACCACGCGGGCTGGGTTCTCACCTTAATCTGTCAGCCAGCAAATAATGAGGTTCGCCACGGAACAAGCAGGTAGCATCCAGTATCGGCATTTCATCCCCTGCACCACTCGTGCAGTATTTCAGTGCCAATGCATGGCCCTATGGTCATAGCTCACATTGCTTCAAGAAATAGAGGTCTGAGAGAGTTGAGAAAAGGAAAAATTTAATCGAGAAGGAAAAATTTAATCGAGTCATCATAATATCATGTCCAAGAAACAGAGGAGTTGACGTTATGGTGTCTAGTGATATTTTATTTTTCCCCCATTTGAGGGATCGCAGGTAAAAAAACAATGCATCGGTCCCGTTTTGGATGGCAAAACCGCAAACCCTTAATCACATGGAAATTTTCTACCACGGCATGGCGTATAATATTAATTCTATCATCATATCATGTAAAATAAATATAATATTGCTATAGCAATAAATTATAATAGAATAAAGTGTCACTGAATGTTAATTATGTTGTATATTGAATATATACAGAGTACTGATGTATATACTATACAGCATTGCATGGCTGTATATGTGCTGTATATTATTTGTAAAAAATGTAAAAACTATACGTAAAGAAAAATATATCTTGTCGAATTAGTCAATATGTAATATATAATAGTTGTGCAGTAAGCCTGTATGCATGGTAACTAATTCTAACGTTCGTATGTTTAAAGCAATTTGCATGCCACCCCTGAAGTTGAAAAATGTTTTTAGGATTACAGTGAGCGCAGCCAGGATGCAACGCGCAATGCATGCATGCATGCAGCAAGAGCGCTGAATGCCTCGATCAAATAAGCTTAAGGGGCATTCACAAAGTCTTAAGGTCACATTTAAGGCTCATTAATTTAAAGCTTGATTTTAGACGTGTTTTTTAGACCCAAAATTTCTGGTCTTAAATTATTGAGCCTTAAATGTGGCCTTAAGGTTTTGTGAATGCCCCTTAATATGTTTAATTAAATAACATAAATGAAAGTGACAGATATTGCAGAAGGCAAACAACTATCAAAATTTAATAATATTATAACTTTACACTTAAATAATAGATTTTGCATTGCATTATGAGCATTATTCAATTAACTTATACAAGGGGGGGGGGGGGTTAAAAAAACCTTGAGAGCTGAACCTTAGTAAGTCTAGAGGGGGAAAAAAATATACATAAAAAAATGATACTTGTCAGCTTGTCAGATACATTTTTGTAAAACAAACTTATTTTTTAATTTAATTCCGAAGTACATCTTTAATTCATTTGAAATGCTTAATGCTTCCGGATCCAATATATTTTGATTATCTAAGTTATTAAGTATACTATAATATTATACAATGAAAATATCTACGTATATTACATATTATGAGGGCATTCACAAAGCACTATAACCCCCATTTTAGTCTAAATTGTTATCCCTGGTGCTAAACATGGTGCTAAACCAGGGGGGGGGGGACTAACCATGTTAAGCTCTTAGTTTAGCACCATGTTTAGCATCAGGGATTGATTTACAAGACCAATGTTTTATTTAAACTAATGTTAAAATTGCTTTGATTTGGATTATAAAGTGGGGGTTAAATTGCTTTGTGAATGCCCCCCTTATTTGATAATAATTTACATCAGCAATGGAGTACCGACCTCAATTTTTTTTATTGCAGAAATGGATAAAGGGTGCAAAAATATGCTACTCTGAATTTTTTCACATTTTTCTGAGACCGGGAAGCATTTTTAAAAAATGATTGAAAGTCCATTTTATAACGTCACGGGCGTTAATGTCCTATCCTTTTCTTAAGGAGAGGGCGCCTCGTGACGTCATCAAAATGGACTTTCAATCATTTTTTAAAAATACTTCCCGGTCTCAGAAAAATCTGACAAAATTCAGAGTAGCATATTTTTACACCCTTTATCCATTTCTGCAATAAAAAATTTTGAGGTCGGTACTCCATTCATCAGTTTTTATTTTTAATAACAATTTTCTATGAGTAAAAAATTATACGCTTTTCTGTAATACTTTAAAAACTTTGTTTTCATGAAGAGATTAAGTATTGGTACGGTATAATAATTTGTATGAACTATGAAAATTAATAAAATACAAACATGCATATAAAAAAGAAGCATACGCATAAAAAAAGTTTGACAATAAAACTTTAAAGACTTGAACTGGAATTATTAAATAAATTTCAAATAAATGACGAAGTGCATGAGGGTGCTGAATATATTATTAATTTTTTTATGAAATGATTTATTTTTCAGTGCATAATTGATAATAGTATTTATTTTTTCATAATTTTTCCCTAAAAAAGGGGGCGTGTCCTTAAAATCAGTGGCATACGCCACTGATTAATTACGAGCTCTTTCTGTAAATTAAGAATCAGAGTGGGGCATCAGGCATCGGAATACCGGCCCATGCATATATTATTATATTATACAAATATGCAAAATAAAATAAATTCATGTGCCGCCATGTCGTCAAAATAGTCTAGTTGTTCCTTCACTTTTATGAATTATTAAGAATTAAGGCACTCAAAAAAGTTCAAAGTCTTCACGTCACATCGTTCAGTTTTAAAATTTTAAATTATAATTATATTACAGTATATGATGTGTAAAATTATAATTATATTACAGTATATGATGTGTAGTGTGTGCTAAACTGCTAATATGACGTTTGATTTGTACTTTTATCTTGTACGAATAAAAGCGGCATAATGGCTTAATTAATTATACCCTTGCAAGGCCTCCAATTGAGAACTGAATGATTTTTTACTGCGTCTTTTCTGGAAAACTATTAATATTTTCACTTGTTTGTTCATTTATAGTTTTTAATTACATTGGTGCATCAACCCATGCAAAATTTAAAGAAACATCGGAATACGCGTACATAATTTATATTATTTATAATAATTAAGTATAATAAGTTTTACATGCATTTTTTACAACTTAAACTTACACAATCTTTGGCGGCCGGTGATTTTTTTATAATTTTTAAAACCCTATCGTGTTTACTCGCCAATTAAAAGGCAAGAAAGAAATTTGCGGAAATTTGTCAGCTAAAGAATTTAATTAATTTCGCCGAGGTGGGACTCAAACCCACATTAGGTCTAATAACGGTCTAACACATTATTCTAAAGGACCACTGGGTCTAACGGAAGATGCAGGCAGCACGCGAATTGCATGAGATGTGGGTTCGTGAGTCCCAAATCGGCGAAAATTTTAAATTCTTTGACAATTAAAACGCTGCCAATTTTTTTTATATATTAAATTATATTTAATTAATATACGTATTATTTAATAACTTATTTTACTTATTAAATATATCATATATTTAATAAACGATCCTATATATGCAGTGGCCGCCAAGGCTATTATTATAAAGAAAGAAATTCGAGAAATTTGTCAGAGAATTTAAAAGTTTCGCCGATGTGGGACTTGAACCCTATACTGTATATATATATATATATTATATATATATATATGTATATAATATATTGCAAGTTATTGTATAGGTAAATAAAAGGCGAATAACTTTTGATATTTCATATAATATGTAGGAACAAATGGAATTATTAAAAGAATTTTGAATTCAAACAAAGTGCAAATTAGAAGAGGTGAGAAAAGAAATACGATTTTTACTAGGCAGTGCCATGCAGCTAAAAAAAAAAAAAAAAAACTTCATGATTTTAGTATAGTTTTTATTTTAAAAATATTATCTTAATAACTATACCTACATTTATATAATATATAAACTTACAATTCATACCTTGTCCGTAACATGGAGAAAATTATCTATATATATGGTCCGTAATAATGCAAGCTATCTGCCTACCACAATCATCTTCAATATAATTTAATATGAAGTATTTGCTACATCAGGTGAGAGTGCAATATTTAGCAATATTATAATGAGCTTGAGTCCTGCTTGACCGATTTACAGCATAATTGCACACACCTGAAACGTACAGCAGACGGTAGAGTTAATTAATATATGTGTACTAATAGGAAGGTTGCGTGACATCAAATCAACTGCAAGTGACGACCGGTCTCCACACATTTTAATTTTCCTTGTAGAGAAAATTGTATGACATCTTCTGAGAGACTATGTAGGCATTTTATAATTGTAATTAATATTGGTCATGTACGCCAATATTTTATAAAAGTTTTTATATAACTGCAATATTTAATAATTAAAAACTAACTCAATACAATTTAAGAAATAATTGTAAACATAATTTTTAAATTAGTTCTTTATTAATTTTGCATTAGACTATAGGCCTGTTCGTAAACCCTGCTCAGTGTACACTTTCTACACCCTATCGACCTTATATTCCATGTACATAAGATCGATTGGGTGCAGAAAGTGTACACCGAGCAGGGTTTACTAACAGGCCTTATACATTTAGAGTTCATGAAATAGCCCCAACTTCTTGCAGCAAAGCTTGTTTGCTGGTAAAATACTCCTTGTACCAAGCTATATGTTCTTTCTTTGCTTGGACTGTGAGGTATGGGTTTTTGGACAATCCTACACACACCAGTTCCATGAAGTGTCGAATAGGGCCTTTCTTTGGGCACCACTCTTCAATGTGTCTCTCCAGAAACACATGCTCTGAGAAAGGAACACTTGACTCTTCTTCCAGGCCTGCAAACCACAAAGTACATTTGTTTCACTTACTCGTGCCAAAACTTCAATGCAATTTTTATGTTGTTGTTGCACAAATTAACAATTTTACAAAGTTTGCCAAGGCTGTGACATCTCATTGTAATACTTCATTGAATGGTAATTAATTATATTTTTAAACATTGACCAAACCATATCTGAAAAAAAAAAAAAAAAAAAAAAAAAAAAAAAAAAAAAAAAAAAGCCATGTTCTATTAATTTTGGGCAATCAAACAATTACCATAGAACATTCATGATTTTTATTTGTTACGATCATGAAAAGAGACAAAAAATTAAAAAAATTACCAAAAATAATAATGCAATTAAATATTTGATTTTATTGTTATTATTGTTTATTTATTATTATTATTTTTTTTTTTAAATCTTGCATATTTCATAATAATTGTTTGATTCTCCAAAATCATGCACAAAATGTTATCACAATGATGGTGAATGGGAAAGTGTAGCAATAATTTGAGCACACAATTTGGTTTTGAAAAATTGCATTTCAACAATAAAATTATTTCAACTTGTAAAAAGAAAGAACATTACTTACACTGCATAAAAACCAACAAATGTCACTTGTATTATAAAATATATATAATTATGCAGTAGTGAATGTTTAATAAATTGTACTAAACATTTTATTGTTGTTATGTAAAAATTAAATAATCCATGTTGTACCTCTGAAAATTTTCCTTTGCAGCCTTGTTAATCACCATACCCCGTAAGAATAACACAGGGCATGTTGATTAACAAAGCTGCAAGAGGGGAAATTTTCAAAGGTGACGAAATGTACTTGTGCAACCAGTGGTTGAATAAATGAATTTAAATGAATGAATAAAAACTTAGTGACATTTGCAAGGTATTCCTTTGCTATGCCTATCGCTTTTCTTTTACCTAAAAACATCCAACTGTAATGGTTCCTTTCCTTTATAATATATCCATCGCTTTGTCAATCTTTTCCTAACCTCTTGTGTCCTAGTGTATACCTTGTGAATACAAACTTAATACTTCTACATTATTTATTGGAAAAAGTATAGTAAACTGGGTGGTACATTTACAGGAAATGCAACCACTAAATCTTTGATTAATTCTGAGATTATGAGTGATATTTTTCAGCATGGCAATACATAATATATGTTAGCTTATATTCAGTAATGATATATACCATACAGTACAGCCAATAGCAAATAAAATGGAGCAACAATGAGCCTTTGTTGTCACAGCACAAAATTTAAATCCCCTGCTTCTAGATTATCACAGTTCTCTGGTGCATTATCGCTCTATCAACGATGCCCGATTGGTAAGGAGGCAGGCAGCGTTGAGATTGTGAATATTCTTAGAGAGCTGTGATAAGCTGAAAGTAGGAAATTGAAACTTTCTACCGTCCATTTTATTTACTATTGGCTGTACATGCCAAATAAATGTAGAAGTGTTACATTTGCATTCATTCAGTACTGTATATTTATTTTATAACAGATGCCTGTGGATTTATTGTTTTTTATGCAATTTAAGAAATGGTCTTTCTGTTACCAGTATGTGTATTTTTAAAATAAAATGTACAGTTAGTCATAAAGATTGGGAGCTATTGATGTAGAGCTCACATGCTGTCCCACTAAATTTGACTGCGACTGTATAACTTGTGATTAGTTTTCATTAAATAATGACAATTTACAACCAGATCAAGACAAGCAATATCTTGCTATTATCATTATTGAAAGTTCAACTATTGTGGCCTGAGATTTGGCATCCTTCAGAGAGAGCAGATCTGCAATGGGTTGACTCGTTGACAACACACTAGAAAGGCTGTTACACCACAGAATGTTTCTGTTGTGTTTCCAAGAATGATCTGCTTGTTCTTATTCAGCTCCAATGAGGATAGTTAGTTGTTACAAAATTTCTAATACTGACTGTAAAAGCATATCGGAGCAGAAGAAAGCAAAGTTAAATATGATGCAGAGTGTGGGCTCACCTTGCTCGTTGTTGATGGGGAAGTGCCACAGCTTGCCTTGGTTGGTCCACAGGATCATCTCTTCGAAGACATTGGCTGGAGGATGGGTCACTGCCAGAGCTAGTTCTCGCTGCTGCAGTTGCTGCCATGTGTCCAGCCCATCTGGCTCTGCCGCTTCCACAGGACTAGCAGCAAATATGCCTAACGGCACTCCCTCACTGAGACCTGCTCGGCTGGCAGCTTCACCCCTGAAACACAAGAACCAATCAGCAAATTTTTTAAACCATGATTTTGAGACTAAATACCAACACCACCCTTCTCTATTTTAGCTAAAATATTTTACAACTTTTTACTATCTTTGGTTGCTAAGATCTGACAGGGTAAAGGAATATCTTATTTCAAGTTTTTAGTTTTTAAGAGCCCATATTTTTTAATGATGCAATAATTATTGGATTGTAGAGTGAAAACTTACTTGTGTCTAGCTTGAGGCTGTCTACGCAGCATGGAGGCGGACACAGAGCGCTGGTCGCTCCTAGAGGTCTGCTCTTCTCTCAAAGGCTGTGCAGCGAGCATGCGACGCACTTGTTGGGAACGGCCACCTCCCTCTGCTGTTGTTGGCTGACTGCGGTCTATCTTCATGCCCACGATCAGCTCACTTAACAAACATCATCACTTTAGAATTTGCTTGAACAAGACTGAATCACTGTAGAAGATGACAAAAGTAAAAGGAATGTACATTCGTTTATCCTTGCAACATAGACAACAAAGCTGCGGAAGAACATACTGTATCTGAATTTATTCTGATGAAACAAATACAATAAATGGATGTTGAAGTCACTTCACCTCACTCACAATCGGTAGCTGCAAGCACAGAAATAGATAACCACACTCATGCTGTTGGCAGTCAGTAAAATACTTAAAAATATAGTAATAATTTCAAGGATACAAACTCAAAATTGTAAGCATTACCGGTATGAAAAAATAATTTTTCACTACATATTTATTTTTATATTTAGAGGATCCAGACAGAGTAAAAGGATCTTTTCAAACCTTTTCTTTCAGTAAAATAAACATTGCATAGATGATTTTTCATATTAAATAAATTATTTATTTTTAATGACAGAAAAGGAGAGACAATTAATACACATAAATACAGTATGATATATTCTGTACTACCATAACATTTTACAATGATAATATTTGAAGGAGTAATCAGGCACAGCAAACCACATGCCAAAAGATGATAAGGGCTTACCTGAGATTGATGGGGGACTTGGTTGGTGCGACGATGGGGGACTGCTGTGTGCCGGGGGGTGCATGTGGTAAGGCGGTGCTAGCTGCTATTCCCTGGTTAACAGCCTCCGCCACACGTCCCAGTAGCTCTGCTTGCATCTGTCCCTCGTCCCCTCCTAGCTGGCGTGCCACCTGCTGTGCAGCCTGCACCACATTTGCCCCTGCAATCAAACTTAAGCTTAAAATGACACCTATATCTGTACATTATTATTTTATTTTTCATAAGTAAATGTAAATTATGTGAATAACAAAAATTAAAATATGATCATTTATATTTTTGTTTTAAACTATCAAAACTATCATACAAAACTATAATAGCAATTAAGCAATAAGCTTTTCATTCTATTTATTTTCTATGTCATATTTTGTTTTATATATGTGCTTATATATATGATATATTATGATGTAACAGGCTGTTAATATCACCTGTCATTTTATTTTATATTGCTTATCATTTTCTATTATTCTATTATTCTGTAACTATTATATATAATTTGTATGTGTGTTTTATATGTTCTATTACAGTATTATTCTATAGTGTGTATTTCTAATATTATTTTATATGTACACTTTTTGTGTTTAGTAAAAGACTAATAAATAATAAACAATACTTCAACTTTGAAGTAAATAATAAATAATGTCCAAGACAGAATTTCAATTTTCTTTGTGTTTTGACGTAGATTGCAGGCAACAGTCCACAACCAACTTACCTAAACTTCTTGAAGCTGGGCCAGCAGTTGCTTCCTTACGCTCCTTCTTCCTCTGTTTGGGCCTTGTCAGGGTAACTGTTTCAGCCTTGCTGGGCACTATGCGGGATGTCTCCTCCTGCAAACAGACCGTTAAAAGAACTGTTAGCAGCTCTCAAAGATAAACAAATAGGATACAATATATATTTACGTAAAATTTCCCTTTGCGGCCTTGTTAATCACCACGCCTTTTGTTATTCTTACGGTACATAGTGATTAACAAGGCTGCAATTGTGAAATTATTTTCTGAGGTGACAAGTGTACCAGCAAGTGTCTGAAAGCTATGCATCGGCTGGAGACGTGCTTAAGCAGCCAACACTCACTGGCAGTTGATGCAGTTAAAAATATTATCCCTTTTGTTGTGAAAGAGGATGATAAGAGGAGGAAAGAAGGCAACCTTCTCTGCTTTGTGGAAAACTCTCCATCAGTTACTTCATTTTCAAGAATATAATACAGTTATACATCTAAAAGCTACATAAAAAGTAAGCCTTAAATACAAAATTAGTCTACAATGGAGTATCGACCTCAAAAATTTTTATTGCAGAAATGGATAGAGGGTGTAAAGTTATGCTACTCTGATTTTTTTCAGATGTTTTAGAGACCGAGAACTATTTTTAAAAAATTAATGGAAGTGCAGAGAAAGTGACGTCTCTGAATGCCTCTCTTAATAAAATTATAGGAACCAAAAGGAGCATGGGTTCAAACCCGACTTCGCCAAAACTTTTTAGCAATACTTCCCGGTCTCTAAAAAATTTGAAAAAAGTCAGAGTGGCATAACTGTGCACCCTCTATACATTTTTACAGTAAAAACTTTTAAGGTTAATACTCCATTACAACAATTAATTATTAATATTTTATGGATAGAAAATTTTAGATATTACTGTACGTCTTTTGTTTTTTAATATATAACCGGACATTACTTAGTAGTACTGTATATTATTTAAAGTAAAGTGCGCGCTAGAAAAAAAAGTTGAGTTAGTATTTTCTAAAAATAGTTCAAGTCGTCCTCCATATCAAACCAAAATTAAAAAAATTCTATCTCAAATAGGTTTGCCAGAAAAAAATTCCAAAGTCAGAGTGAACGCGTCGCTTAACATGGGGCCTTACCTGACAAAGACCCTCGAATATCTCGAAAAAATACACCGTTAGGTGGTATGAAAAAAATATAGTGATGTTCTATGACCCAAGCTTTAACCAAAAACCGATTAAAAGAAATTTCGCTCGAATGCATTTTTCCGTAAAAAAATAATAAAAAATCCTATGGGAATTAACATGGTAGATTTTCTTGATTTTTTTACGGAAAAATGGATTCGAGAGAAAAATTTTTTAATCGGTTTTTGGTTAAAGCTTGGGTCATAGAACATCACTATATTTTTTTCATACCACCTAACGGTGTATTTTTTCGAGATATTCGAGGGTTTTTGTCAGGTAAGGCCCCATGTTAAGCGACGCGTTCACTCTGACTTTGGAATTTTTTTCTGGCAAACCTATTTGAGATAGAATTTTTTTAATTTTGGTTTGATATGGAGGACGACTTGAACTATTTTTAGAAAATACTAACTCAACTTTTTTTTCTAGCGCGCACTTTACTTTAACAGAATATTTGCTTTTCATACAGCGAGTCTATACATATATAATATGAATATTAATGCAAATTACATGGTATGTATCATATGTATGTTCCAATAGCTCAATACATACATGCGCACTGAGTATATTTACATACTACCAGTGGTGAAAGTAAGCCGGTGCGCACCAGTGCGCCGCACTGGTAAGACATTTGACGCCAGTGCGCCGCACTGGTAAGACACTGATCAAAATTTACTAAAAAAATCAATTATTTTTAATGAAAAAAATAATATTTGTAAGTGTGAACAGATCACATTATAAACCATTATAATCATGCTGAATGCATGTTCTTGTACTTTGATTTTATTTATCTCACGAAGTTTTAACTTGCACTTTCCTTTAAAGATAACAGCGGTCAGCTGTTCGACGTAGGTCCCTTTGATTAACATGTAAAATGTAAACCTTGGCAAATTCACAAAAATTCTGAATTTTTTTTACAGGAAGATATTAGTGCCTAAAAGCCATAGAAAAAATTTCAAAGCAATTTAACGAGCCGATTTTTTTTTTTTATTAATTTTTTTAATTTTCAGCACAGGGGCTTTCCCATGGAGAGAAAAACTAAAAAATTAATTTAAAAAAATCGGCTCGTTAAATTGTTTTGAAGCTTTTTCTATGGCTTTTGCTTTTAGGCACTAATATCTGCCTCTAAAAAAAAAAAAAAAAAAAAAAAAAAAAAAAAAAAAAAAAAAAAAAAATTTGTGAATTTGCTAAGGTTTGCATGTTAATCAAAGGGACCTACGTTGAACAGCTGACTGGCATTATCTCTACCTTACTAAAAAAAGTAATTGAAATCTGTATTGAATGCATTTACTTTTATTTATTTTTTTCATTGGGTAAAAAATAAAAATAAATTAACAAATTGTGATACGAAATTGTTGCATTGTAAATAAATATAAGTGCTGCAGTAAACATTATTTTAAGGGTGTAAGGCCACCTATGGCCACGGGGTAGACAGCGCCATCTCTTGACAAATTGGTTTTTAATTTCTTACGAGCAGAGTTTTTAGAGTATCGACTTGGAACTGAATTAAGGTATGGACATTGATACTTTTGATACGCAGTAAAAATTTCATTGTCGTAGATGAAACCAATTTTTAAATTCAAGCCCAAAACTGGTTTGGTTCCCGCCCGTTCCCGCCCGTCTGAAAATAGCGGGAACCAAACCAGTTTTGGGCTTGAATTTAAAAATTGGTTTCATCTACGACAATGAAATTTTTACTGCGTATCAAAAGTGTCAATGTCCATACCTTAATTCAGTTTCAAGTTGATACTCTAAAAACTCTGCCCGTAAGAAAATAAAAACCAATTTGTCAAGAGATGGCGCTGTCTACCCCGTGGCCTTAGGTGGCCTTGCACCCTTAAAAGACTACGATAGAACAAATTAATTATAATATATGTTTCTCACAATTAAGGTAGAGATAACGCCGAACAGCTGATTGACGTAATGCCCTTTGATTAACATGTAAACCTTAGCAAATTGACAAAAATTCTGAAATTTTTTTGAGAGGCAGATATTAGTGCCTAAAAGCCATAGAAAAAATTTCAAAACAATTTAACGAGCCGATTTTTTTTAATTAATTTTTTTAATTTTCAGCATAGGGCTTTCCCATGGAGAGCCAAACTAAAAAATTAATTTAAAAAAATCGGCTCGTTAAATGTTTTTGAAACTTTTTCTATGGCTTTTAGGCACTAATATCTGTTTCTCAAAAAAATTTCAGAATTTTTGTCAATTTGCTAAGGTTTACATGTTAATCAAAGGGGATTACGTCGAACAGCTGTTCGACGTTATCTCTACCTTAAACGCCTAGCTTTTTTTATGGCGAGCCTGAGAACACATTTATTTATTATTTTATTTATTTATTTATTTTTTTAAATCAAAGAAATTTTTGTATATATTTTTTTAAATATCTGTAGGTTTACTGTTTTTTATTTTATCTTCAATTTTCATACAAAGTGGTAATCGTTGGCACTTTTTTAAAATTGTAACCTTTACATCTTATCGGAATTTTTTGTTTAAATTAATTTTTGAGAAATTTAAAACGATAATGTAATTATTTAGAAAAATGCAACATTTAATAAATTAATTTTATAGAACATTCTAAATTGTGAAACAGTTCATTAAAATATTTTTATTGTATTTTAACACTGCTGCTAGACAACTTGCTTGCGATTATTTTCATCAAAAGTTATGTTTTAATTTTCATTAGCCAGCACAGATATGTTTGAATATTTTTTTTTATCAATTTAATATGTGACACTACATTCTTTTTTTTTTACTTGGTTAAAAGTTTGAATAAGTATTTAATTTTACTTTTTTTATTTTGTGGGTTAATTCTCACAAGGATTTTCAATATTTTTTCCGTAAAAAAATATTTTATTTTAAATAAAAAATCCATTAATGAATTTATCATAGATTACGTAGGTATTTTTTAACTGGTACCATGGCAAATGAAGTTTAAGTAAAAAGCGAAAAGCTGTTTTTTGTGCCATAATTTTGCATGTTAAACGCCTCCGAAACACCAACTTCGGGAATTTTTTGGTTTTCATTTCTTAATTAATAGAGGGCAGGTTAAAATATTTTTAGAAAATAAATTATTTAAAAAAATGTAGTCGCTCAATCGGCTTTAAATATGATAAATCAATTTTAGTGCAAATTTTCAATTAAAAAAAATAAGCCACGCCCCTTTTTCCCAAAAAATCGCACCTCCGGCGGGGGTTTGGGCCCTTCAGGCCTCTATCTGAAGCGCACTGGTAAGAAATTAAAACTACTTTCACCACTGCATACTACGTATATTGGATAGAGACTTCAAGTGTTACCCGGAGGGAAAATTTGTTACCATGTTGGAAAATTTTAATTTTTTCTCAGCCATTGATTTGAAAACATCTCCTAACCCATTTTAGGGATCTTCTGATAACAAATCAAGAACTTATTTTTCTCTAAATAATTTCTTTTATGCCAAACAAGCAATTTCGACTTTTTTTTTATATAGGTATGGATAGGATGGTGGGAACACCCCAAAATCAGCTGACTTGAAGCCTCTATTGATGGTGGCACGGCATATATACAACTAACTTGAAATGATTTGTCTGTACCAAACACACTAAGTGAGAATACAAGCATTGGGAAAAGCTATTGTGTTATATGCTGGCAGCTCTGTAGTGAGAGCATTTTTCCCACCTTAATCCTTTTTTTTTTTTTATTTAACATGGGCAATATAGGCATTTTCAACCTTCAATTTTTTTATTAATATGAGGGCAGCACCCTTTTGTTCTGGATCCGCACCTGGCCCCATCAATATACATTATTGTACTGTATGTATATCTCTTATTAAAACTACAAGAACCAAACCTTCAGCATTGAGTGCAGCAGTTCATTCAGTTTAAGGCTTGCTACCCGACTCTTGTCTTTTTGGAGCGAGCTCTTGCTGGGGGTTGACTGCGTCTCAGTGGGTTCTTGTGCATCTGCAGTCTTCTTTATGTCAGGCTTCCTTGGCTGCTCACTGTTGTTCTCTGGGTCTTTTTCTCCTCCGTCCTTGCTAGAGCTGCTGAACCTGGTTTGACACCGCAGGCCACCCACACTGCAAAGTCACACATTTTTAGCTACGTACAGACATCATGCATCAATAATATTTCAGTGATTTCCTATCAGTCCTTCAGTATATTTACTTGAAATGCGCAAGAGCACTAGAAGCTGGTCTACAGTCATGTATGCATACAGTAATGGCACAGTCACCATCATAAAGTTGGTGGATATATATGCATGATTGTAATTAAATTTGTCTTTATTGAAGTCTTTTTCTTATTAATATATTAGTTTTATTTTATAAATTTTTAAACATGACTAACTCACTAACTCGCATCTTTAAAGCAAAAAAGTTATAACGATCGAGGCAAACAGGAATATCAGAATAGATTCTGCAGTCTGCTAGTGAGCAATGTATAAGTAAGCATACACATGTACCGGCTTAGCATCAAAATATCATATGCATAGTCTGGTCATGCACAGTCTGGTGTTTAGCAGCACCTCCCCTAAGAAAGTCCCCTCTAATTCAATGGCGAGCTCCTTTAACTACAGTTCAAGTGTTACATGATAAAAGAGATTTACATCATACATACCGAATATTTCTTACTAAAATCAATCGAAAAGGTAACATTCTTGTATGTACCCGTTGACTATTGATTTACGAAATTAATTAAAATCAGCAGGTGATATCCATAGAGTTTAATATTATAATCAGAATTCAGAAACAGCTGGCAGCTGCTGGTTCGACTGTCGAGTCGGTCGAGTCCGGTCGAGCTCGAGTCCTTTGCTGATTTTAATTAACGGCGGGAAAATTGTTGAGAGGTATTTTTTTTTTTACATGTTTTTTATTCACCATTAATTATTATAAATGAAATGAAATACATAATATTTTATTATAATAATTAATACATGGCATTTTAAGTGTAAGATAACATGGAACAGCTGATCGACGTACGTATATAGTCCCATTTGATTAACATACATGATTAACATGATGTAATTTATTTTCAATATGCTTTATAGATTAACTAGAACAATTAATAGATGTGTATTCACCACAAAGATTTTAAATAAGCAATATTTCAAAGAAGTTGTTACCATGTATTATAAAATTCAGCATAAACTTATAAAGACAAGTATTATTCTAAATTTTAACTCAAATATTCATTATCATTTTACAAGAAATTCGAGGAATGTACATCTCCAACATAGACAATAATGGTTGCATTTTTTTATTTCATAACTAGAAAATATACATAAAATTATGCTTTTCTGAATTTTTTTCAGATTTTTTGGAGTGCGGGAACTAATTTTTAAAAAATATTTAAAATATCTGAATTAGGGTGGTACATCTGATGGGACAACCGTGACGTCATCAATAGCCAATCACTGCAACCGTGATGTCATCAATAGCCAATCACAGCACGACTTCTTCTTCTTCTTAATTACATTCTTGGAAATTAGCCTGAGGGCTATACATCCACGTACGAAGTAACTTGGTATGTTTGGATCACAGCACGACAAATGACGTCACGGTTGGCCCATCAGGTGTACCACCCTAATTCAGAGATTTTAAATATTTTTTAAAATTAGTTCCCGCACTCCAAAAAATCTGAAAAAATTCAGAAAAGCATAATTTTAGGTATATTTTCTAATTATGAAATAAAAAAATGCAACCATTATTGTCTATTGTAGAATTGGGTAGGAAGCATTTTTGCATAGAGGTGCTATTTTCTACAATGGACAACATACATGAAAAAATGTTATTGCAGAAATGAATAGATGGTACCAAATTATGCTACTCTGAATTTTTTCAGATTTTTTTGAAACTCGGAACTATTTTTAAATAATTATTGAAAGTCCTGTGATTTCAGTTGGCACCCCTGCAGCCTTAATAAAAAGGATAGAGACTGGACGCCTATTGACGCCTCCAGGGGGCGTGGCCGCACTTTCAATAATTATTTAAAAATAGTTCTGGGTCTAAAAAAAATCTGCAAAGAATCAGAGTAGCATAATTTGGTACCCTCTATTCATTTCTGCAATAAAAAATTTTCATGTATGTTGTCCATTCTCTTCCTATGGATGTTAGACTGGAATCCCTAAAAGATTTTAAATTATTTGTACAAGAGTTATTATTTTCCTCCAATGACAATGAGTTAAATTTTACACAAAAATTCAAGTTGTAAATTTACAATTAGTTTTTTATTCACCTTCAGTTTTTGTTTATACTGTGAGTTATCTCCATCATAGTTATATATATATAATAATTAATATATAATATCTATATAGTTGCATATATGCATATTAAATTTGTAAGAAAATATACAATTGATTCTTGCCATCTTGTCAAAAGTTAAAATTGATGAAAATAACGTTCCCCGTTACGAGTTTTTCAAACTCTTGGGGTCTGCTAAATTTTCTTATATATTATGCATGTACTGTACTATAAGTCTATATCTTGAAAAAAACATTTAAAAAAATTAACCTTATTAGCAACCTCTAAAAATTCAGAATTTTTTTAGAGACACTTATTTATAGCTCTTTTTAGCACCAAGAAATTGCAGAAAAAATTTCAAAACAATCGGACGAGCCGATTTTTTTAATTTAAGTTTTCAGTATAAGGGCTTTCCCATGGAGAGCTAATTAAACTAAAAAATTAAATTAAAAAAAATCAGCTCGTCCGATGATTTTGTTTTGAAATTTTTTCTGCAACTTCTTGGTGCTGCTGCTATATATAAGGATTTAATTTCTCTAACAAGAGTCAGAATTTGTATGAGGTTGCTAAGGTTAAAAATTTACATGTTAATCAAATGGGACTACGTCGATCAGGTTTTCCGTGTTATCTTACGAAAATCACATATTGTATAAATTTTGGTCGCTATGAGCTCTTTGAGCTCGAGCAGAGAGGAAAAAACTGAAATTTATTTTAATTGCTGTTGATAACAAAGATATATTTATATTTATATTATAAGAAACAATTATATAATATACAATTAATATAATATGCAAAATATAAAAGATTAAAATTATTTAGGATTTATAATATTATATAATATAATATAGTATATATTATATCATCTATCATCCATTAGCAGAATGTATATATATATTATATATATATATATATATATATCTTTCAGCTGTCACATGATAAATTAATTAATTAATGGATAATTATTAATATGATATTCTATCGATTTCAATTTCCTTGGACCTAGCTGCCATCGTCGGATCTCTGCATTGCAAGGACCAGCATATCAAATACTCGAAATACTCAAAACACCAAAATACAAGAAAAAATCAAGTTTTTTCAGAACGGATCGAACAAATCTGCAATCTAGAGTTAAACTAACTAACATCGATTAAAATTGAAAAAAAAAAAATCTGCACTGATTATTATTCACTATTGCAATCACTATTGGCATGCCAATCGTCACTCTCATGTATAAGTTTATGCCCTCTCCCATTATTTTCGTATTATTGCTTATTGAATAATACTCGAAATACTCAAAACACCAAAATAAAAGGGGAAAAAAACAAAAAACAATTAAGTTTTCTCAAAACAAAGCAAATAAGCTATTATGTTATTGATACATAATAACTAATTACTATAAGCATAAAAGCCATGCTTTTTTCCACTTAATTAATTGTCTGTTAAGGAAGGATATCAAGTTTAATAACTATACTTCTATTTTTCTAATTGACCTTCTGAATATTCATCCTGCATGTTTAATGAATAAATGTAAACTATAGTTTGTTGTATACGTATAGCTGTCGCTGCACACTGCACGTTCTTTCTACCATGCATGTATTATATAATATGAATATACCTGTTGTAGCTATTAAGATAGTGCTGCCACCTGCATTAAACCTTGATTAGCGACCGCGAATCGTAAAAAAAAAATATAATTTCTTCGCGAAGCGTTCTCCATTCTTTAGCCGGCGCTCGTCCTCCAGCAAGAGTGGAGGCAAGTGTCTGTTGTAAGCGGTGGTGGTGGGCAAGCGGCAGCGCGCAACAAGTCAGTGGTTATCGGGGCACCGGCCTGACAGCTTGCATCCATCCTGCACTCAGTCAGCCGTTCCTCGTGAGAAAGTAGTGACACTCAACCTACCTGACGAGATATTGACAAATACAACACTGCAACACACCACGGACGAGGCGACAAAATTGCGATTAAGGTGCGCGTTATTTAAATTATGTCGTGATATATAATATAACATTACATTATATACTATATATAACTTTAATAATTTTTCATGAATTTGCACATTGTTTTATTCTAAATAACTTCAATTTATCTTACATGTTATATTATCTATATATGAAATGCACTTTGCTTTAATTACTATATTTTTTTATTTAGGTCAAGAAAGGAGTTTATTTCTACTATATATATACACATATTTATACACATATAATAGTTATAATTGTTATTACGTGAGAATATTCATGGTTTATTTAATACATTATTATATATTTATTATTTCGCACCAGTCATTATATTATAAAATGAGTTTTCGTTATGATAATGATTGATTATTTTTTTTATTCTAACCACAAACACAATTGCTTGGTAACAATGGTGTAACTATATCAAATTAAATTATTAAAATAAAAGTTGTTTCCTTTATCAAATTGATATTTTTATATAAATAAATTGTTAAATAATTAACATATTAAGTATTCAAAGTACAACGTAGTAATTATTTTTAATGAGATACAGCTAAGGTAAATTTTATCATTATAATGATAAAATATATGATACCTGGACTATAACTCACTCTTGGCTTTAGGTATTATATATAACTAATTCTTTCTCAATAATAATTTTGCGAAACCGGAGAGAGCTGTTTATTTTGCACCGTGCAGATATTAGGACATAATTGTATACAGGTATAGCACGTTGCTTTTTAGCACGTGTCAGTGAGCGGCAACTGATTGGAAGTTGTGGGGTGTACAGATAAGGCGGCGTGGCTCGAGGATGACGCGGTTGCTGGCGAGCTCAGGGGCGCCCAGCAAGGACCAAGAGCGCCTGCTCAGTGCGGCGGTGGGCGCAGAAGCGACCCCTGAGGTACCCCCTGACACTCCCGAACAGCAAGGCAATCAAAACGACCCAGCCTCGCCGTGTTTCTCGTGCTCACGCCATGCAACAAGTGCCAAGGTACGTGAGCCAATCAAAATATCTTATATAATATAATATGTACTAATTTAAATCATCACCCAGACAGCACACATGCGACAAGCACAGTTCAGGGGTTGATCATGATCAGTCCACCCTGCCAGAACCGTACTTTGTTCGCATATATTTTTAAAGGCTTAATAATTATGCTCTTATATTATGTTACGAATACATTTACTACCACAAGCTATTATATAGTATAACCAAAGTTGCAACTAACGGACTAACATTAAACTAATTAAACTTTTACTACAGCACACACTCATTTATTTTAACAAGTATATACATTTTGTGGGATATGATAGAAAACAAATAATTTTTTTAACTCATAATATAATTAATAATATAATATATACAGTTACGGTAACTATAATTTATTACTTTTTGAAAGTGTAACGTTCTATTTGTAGGAAATTAAAACACCACAGTATAATAGTGAGCATTAAATATTTTTATTATTCTTACGACCTCATTGTTGTTATTATTTTTCTATCTCTATTCCGATTAACGTGCATTATTAAGAACACTGAGCACATTTTCATATTCCAAAGCGTTGATTCTTACATCGTAGAGAATGATATGAAATTGCACTTTTTTATAATAGCTGAACAGTTATTTTATTTTATATTAACCGTTAGTTTTTTACTAGTAAAAACATTGAAAAAGCATTTTTATTCTGTGTTAAGAACTGCCATAACACACTTTAAGAGTCATGAAACGAAATAACGTAATTTTTAATATTTTTGTGACTATTTAAGACATTGGTTACATTTTTTAGGCCATACAGCATAGAAAAAGTCATATACACTACATAAAAATCATTACAAACAACTCTACGATAACATCCTATAATTAAACAGCAAATGAATTAACCTATATAATGACAAGTGAACATTATTTGTGTTTATAATATTCTTTGGTATCATAAAACAGGGTTGTCATTAAATATGATTGAGTAAAGATGCTTTTTAAGTGTTATTTTTTCTCACTTATAATATATACTTACCATATACTTAAAAAGCTTATTATGCAGGAGTCTCAAGTTTATTTTTATCAAGAATGTAATTTTTTATAGTGTTTAGATTTTTGCTCAGCTCATTCACAAATGCGATTTCTACAATAAATGCTGAGTCGTTGATATATAAAAAAAGAAAAAAAGAAAAAAAAATCGGAAGAAAAACGACGAGAAACCTATAAATACGAATTTAACTTGTTAATATTTATTGAATGAGATATTAGAATGTGAAAATTTTAGTGGCTTAATCGAAAGAAGGGGTAAAAATACTAAAAATATGGTATACTGTGATTTTTTTCAGATTTTTCTGAGACCGGGAACTATTTTTAAAAAATCATTGAAAGTCTATTTTATGACATCACGGGTGGCACTGGCTTATCCTTTTTCTTAAGGAGTGCCGCCCGTGACGTCATCAAAATAGACTTTCAATATTTTTTTTTAAAATAGTTCCCGGTCTCTAAAAAATCTGAAAAAACTAACAGTTCCATATTTTTACCCCTTCTTTCGATTAAGCCTCTAAAATTTTCACATTCTAATATCTCATTACACTTAAAATTATATTTGTTTTCTATATTTCATTATTTCTGCTAATGTTATCTTACAATTATCAGTGCTCATTTTATGTCGCTTATAGATGTCTATGAAATGAAAATGTCCTCAAAAATTGTTTATCAAATTCATGTTTAGGATACGATCATTTCATTTAACATATAATATATGTTTTTAATACTTACAGCGCTTTATGATATTCAGGTCTTTAATGAAATATAATTTTATTTTTTTATTTATTTGAACATATAGGTTGTACAAGACAACATTGATCACGTCAGAGAATATAACATATATCAAAAACATACAAAACAATATATAATAAATATGGATATTGGTCAAAAACAATACAAAATCACTAACAAAGAGAAAAAACAAACAACAATCATTTATAACAATAAAACAAACAGATGAATTTAAAATTGTAAACAATTTTCTGGCAATTTATTTGCAAAAAACATCTTAATAGAATAGAATTCCTTGTTAATTAATATTAATTTCAGTTTTGATTTGAAAAGAGAGTCACTCTTGATGTTTTTTACACACGATCCAAGAAAATCGTAAATTTTAGCGCATTGATGGTGGGGATTTCTTTCCGCAAACACTGAATTTTTTTTATCCACTAAAGTACGATTATTGTTTCTAGTATTGTAAGAGTGGATTGAATTAAATTGTGGATACAAATCAGGATGCTTTCTTCTAAAAACAGCACACTGTACAATGTACATACAAGGCAATGTAAGCATATTATTTGATTTGAAATGTGTCATATTAATCATTAATATAATATTGGCAAATTATTACTTACACTTGTTAGGTGCATAAAACTAGTTAATTAATACACGAATAAAGAACTGCAATATAATATGTTGATATCATTACACAGCAAAAAGGAATTGAGGACATAAGCTATAAAAATATGTATGACAAAAAACTCAATGGCATCAACCTCACACTCGATACATGTATCTCACGTACATTAATTTTTTTATGAAAATTGCAATATATATATATATATATATATTCAAGAGTGAACACGTTGTCTACAGACTACCCACAGTGATCCCAATCATCTCCTCCTGGTCTCAAGATTTTTTTCCCCGTCATTGACGTCAAAGAAACGCATGGTGAATTTATTTTTTACTGCCTAGCTAGTAGATTAAAGTCAATATGACAATGTATGATGATCGTATATATTGTGAAGTATTATAAAGCTAGTAAGGATTTAGTGAGGTTTTAAATGAAAAATAACGTTGATATACAATGGAGTATCGTCTTCATTTTTTTTATTGCAGAAATGGATAGAGGGTGCAAAGTTATGCGACCCTGATTTTTTTCAGATTTTTTTGAGACCTGGAACTATTTTTAAAAAATTATTGAAAGTCCTTTTTGTGACGTCACGCGGCGGCAAGTCCTATCTTTTTCTTAAGGAGCGGCGTCTCGTGACGTCACGAAAAGGACTTTCAATAATTTTTTAAAAATAGTTCCCGGGCTCTAAAAAATCTGAAAAAAATCAGGGTAGCATAACTTTGCACCCTCTATCCATTTCTGCAATAAAAAAAATTGAGGACAATACTCTTTTATTATTTTTCCACCGTGGTCACGGTTTAAATTTGAAGTATGACGATAGAAATATTATGATATTTTAATAATAAAGGAGGTACAGTATTTAATTATCTTTAAAATAATACTTTGACTTAATAAGCGAGGAGCTACATATATTAGGTTTATATCGAGTCAGGTATATTAATTATGGTTTTAAGAAATTATATTATTTTAAATAGTATTTTATCTGCACTCATTTGGTGAGCTTTATGCAAACTCAGCTGCTAGAATTTAGCAAACGTGAATCACATGTACACTGCAGAGTGCCTCTAACTGTAAAGAAAGATTTTTTTTTAGGTCTCTTGCGTCAATAATACTTTTTACAGTGATATAGACACTCCAAGCGTGAATTGCATTTTCTATTCCACTGAAACTACAAAGAGAAAAGAAACGCTCCAACGACATGCTCGCGCGTTCGAATATCAACCTAAATCTAAAATACAGCTAATATATAATCATGTTTGTATTCTTCTATTTATTTTTTAGTGCTTCAAGTAAATCATTTCAAACACGTACCATATTATTCTTATGATGCTCTGACAAACCGGAAAGTATCTGAAGTACCCGTGCACCAGAGGTCACGTGCAAAGACTGCAGTATATTGGGCCAGTAAACAGTTCTTGGGGTTTTCTGTGTCATAATGTGCTTGCATTTCTCGGCCTGTACCATTGAAGAAAAAGAAAGAAAATTTATTTATACGTGCCTTATGCTATCATGTAACATTTTACTATACGACATTCAGCAGTTACATTTACATTGAGCTTAATTTGAGTATTATACATAATTATATTTTAGGTATGCTGACTATACTCATATATATATACTATATATAGACGTACATTAGAGCTATATACTCTAATTAAGTGAGAGCTTTAAATAAATGCAAACCGCATTTTTTGTTAAAAGGTTTTTAACCAATTGTTTCTGAGCATCACTAAAAAAATAAATCATAAATTAATATTGAAAGTAAAGCTTTGAGTTTCATGATGGAATTTTTGTTCTGAAAAGGTCTGCATGATATACGTAACTTGGTGAAGATCAATCTGAAAATTTTATGGCACAATTTCACTGATGCTTTTATACTGCGTTGCAATATTGGTATCTGTTAAATTTCTGTTCATTTTATATGTAACATTACTGTTTAATAATTATATTAATGCATGGGTATAGCACATTTAAGTAAATATTACTGCAGTTGTAAATTGTCTTTACAAGTTTCAAAGACTATAATAGGAGCGATTTAGCAAACGTTGAGGAACGATTTAAGAAACTTAAGAAAACGCCTCCTAAATCGCTCAGGCTATTATAAACGCTTGCTGAATTCACCATTCTATTGGTAACAAGCAAATGAATAAAAATATATATTTATGCCTTTAACACAAAGATTAAAATGAAGTAATTACAAGATTTGCTTTATTACATAATAAATAACGTCCTCAAGATTATTTCTAAATAAAATTGCAAATTTATTTTGAATATTTTTTTATTAATTTTCTGTGATTTTTTCCCTTTTTTTTACCTATTTTTGAAAATGCTCATGCCAGCAGTGGAGTAATTATAGGCAGTTATCCTTTTCCTTTTTAGTTAACATCGAACTTATAGAGCTGCGCTCCACCCTCTTTTTCAACACATATACACTAAATTTTATCTTATATTTAATTAGAATAATTAATTAGATATTATTTAATCCATAGTCATTTATAGAAATTTCAGGAAAAATAATGCGTATATATGATGTATAAATCCTGTTATTAATTTCTGTTTTATTACTTTAAAAAAAGACAGTAAAATTAGTTCAGATCGAGTAATAACTGAAAAATATATAACTTCTGATGCATATACGCTTTTGTAGAAGATGCAAAAAGTTATGATTTCTCTACAAATTCCAATTTTACTAACAACTTCAAATATACTAAAACATAAAGCCACATGCATAGTAACAATTAAAGTTATACTACATTTTTTTTTAATATGTATGCACATTTCATTTGTTAATAAAAAAGAAAAATCTCAAGAATCAAGATAATGACAAGAGGCAAGAAAAAGAGAAATTTGTATTTTTTTGATTTCATGATGGATTCATCGAATATTCTTGAAATTTGCCATCTATCATAAATGTCAAATACATTACTTGTTTTGCTTCTATATTAATCTATTAGATCTATTTATAAACGCTGCCCTATGTATTTTTTCTGACATTGACAGGGAAGTAGAAAAATAAATGCTCTTAATATTCTCGTGGTGGTAAGAGGTGGCAAAATTACGTTTCATTCAGGTGCGTTATCGTCATGAGCCCGCACCCACCGTTATATTTTGAATGATCAGCAGCTAGAGCATGCAATTTTGCCAACATACCATTTTCTCATATTACTTGGACATTATAAAATCGATCGATTGCAGAAAGTGTACATTGCATGGGTGTAGGATTGAGTTTACGAACACTGATAGCATCTATTTTAGGGCGTACTGTATTTTTTTTTATTATTATTTTATTTGCATGTTTCTATGTCACGGTCACATGTTTTTAAATTGAGTTCGTATTTAAGTAGCATTACAAATTTAAAATTCTCAAGGTCTTATACTTATTATATCGTTTTAATATTCTATCGTAATCATGCAACTTTAGTATACAAAATTAATATTATATAGGGTAACTGCGTCTTAAACTCACAACACAACTTTCGTTAAGACTTTATCACACAAACCAGTTTGTTTTATAATATACATTTTTTGCACAATGTTTTTGTATTAAGTAATATCATAATATTGTGTAACAAGAAATTTCGCTTTCTTTCAGACCAAGAACCATCATTTTTTTTATTGAAACTGGATTTAAGAAAGTGAAAGTAGTGAAAGTGCTGCTGCAGGTAACTGCTGTTAGTCGGAGCAGAGGAACGATATGGCAGTGGGGGAATTCGGGCCGGTCATTTCACAAACCCCATACTTCCTTCATCAGTTGGAAGTTTTCCTCTAGCCTAATAGGTGTTGGTCAATTAATATTTGCTGGTGCTACTGCTTTCCTCGGCGCTGTGTACGGAGTGCACCGTCTTGCCACTACACGACTCGGTTTCCAGCACGAAACATACAAAACAAAAAAGTGAAGTGCGATTGTTAACTGTTTCTGTTAAAAAACAAACTTTCAATGTTGACTGTGGTCAGTGCTGTTTCAGTTTAGTTCAAAATTTACGAAAATGGATTTACAAAATAGCTGATATCAATATTTATAATTATTATTCAGCAGTTTTTATAATGCCACCGGGAAATCAAAATAAACCTTCTTTAGATAATGATGTAAGTACACTGTTGTTGTTGTCACTGATGTTATTAGTGTTATTATATAGTTGTTACTGTTATTACACATAGCATGATATGTTTTATTATAATTACATATTTAGATTTTAAATTAAATGAAACGTTTATGTAAAACTTTTATTTTTTTATTAGCTCTGTTCGTTAACCTAAGAGGTATATGCACTCTACTGCACTTAATCAACCTTATGTTCAAGTGCACTTAGCGTGGAAAAATTCTTTCGTATCTTCCAAGAAAGTTACCATCATACGCGTACAAGAGAAAAACTGTAGAATTAGTTGTTTAAGGCCATGCAATTCGTATTTGAGTGCATGCCGAGTTGAGAGAGACAAAACAGAAATACATAAATACTAAAATATTTTTGATTTTTTTCCTCGGGTTATGAATTAAACATACCGTTAGGTGAGAATTTAGCTAGCCTATATACTGAACCTTCTAGTGTCCTGATAATAATGCTGATAATTCTGTATAATTATGCTGAGGTTCCCAGGAACAAATATTGGAGCATTTACAATATATGCCATTTAAAATTGCAAGGCGACACTCGCGGCACTATGTCGAGTACCTGCGACCGCGGGCCAGGTCAAATAAATTTTCTGTCTGTTGGCTACGTTCAATGCAAAGATGTAGCTGTACGCCTCGGACAGCATATATAATGTCACTTAATATTGGAAGCATTGGAATTTATTGTTAGTGGTACAGTCATTAACTTTGGATACAATTGATTATAAAGAGGTAAGTAAAAATACACTGCTCCCTCCCTGGGGTAAATTCGTGTCGCTTTCCACCCAGTGCAGTGATGCACTTGTGTGTGGTTCCCCAGACTTTGGACATCGCTTTGGTCCATTGAAAAAAGGTAGAGGTGTCCGTCCTGATTTTTGAGGTTTTCCACGGTTCCCTCAGTCTCACCTCAGTGAATGCTGGGACGCGTAACAGAGGCAGTGGCATCCGTTCCCTACCTTATCCCTACCCATTACCCCGCCGCGAGCTGTAAGCTCTTAGGGGTGTATCCTTGTAAAAAAAAAAAAAAGAAGTAATTAGTATAGTCAAATTTGTTTGATATTCTTATCGGAAGTGCGAGGATCATACAAGGGATGTTTGTAGTGCAATTTTGAATTTTATGTAAAATTGAAATTAATTGAAATTATAAATTAAAATACAAGTCACTTCCAAAAATTTTGGTAAAAAAAATCAAAATTAATTTAACTTAAATTGCATGAAGCCTTTTAATTATTTTATCAAAATTAACAACTATATAATGATGCTTGTTTCGAGACGCAAGAAGAAAATGACCATACACACAGATTATATGGGAGGATGACTATTTCCAAGTTGGTAACATTGCCTTGCTTGGCAATAGAAAGTTAAATTGATAAAAGTAACAAGTTAAAAACACAGCTGAATGTACACAGTTGCAAGAGTTTCTACCTCAAAAGTACCATTTTCTCCACGCGTCTTTTGCTACATTTACTGTGCAGTATGTAACATCATATATATTATGCATAATATATCATGATAAACGTGTAAAAAAGTGTAATTTAAAGTGGGTCTTCAAAGTTTCCCATAGAAAACCAATCAGCATGGACTTAAAAAAAAAATATATATATATATATAACTATAAAAGTTGTTCAACAGTCACACATCAATTGCTAAATGAATCTGATGGTTGAAAACTACAGGTCACAAAAACAATTTTTAAAATCATATGGGGAAAATGATGGATGTGCCAATGCTATAATGTCAACAATTTTTTTGTTATTTTATCATGCACATTTTATATCTAATTTTTATTGAAATATGATTTTACTTCAAAGTTTAAACTTATTATTATAATTATATAAACTTAGTATTTGATGTATGTATGCGTTAACATTGGGTGAAATAAAAATAAATAAATAAAAATAATAATTCTGTCTTAACTAACGTAAATTGTAACATTCAAATTCATCAAATCCTTCTTAGTAATTCTTTAATGTTGTTGAAAGAAATCATTAACATATTACATTTGATCATTTATATATATATATATATATATATATATATATATATATATATATATATATATATATATATATATATTAGTGATATCATCTCATGATGCTGGTGACAGCTAGAGCGCTGTATGTTTGCATAACTCTATATAATTACTATATTGTATGAATTCTGAATTCACAAGAACTGGACATAATCTAAACGCTATAATACATGCATCATGTTGTCATCAAAATGAAATTGGTGTGTTAGTAACTTAAACTCTTAATATTAACAGTGTTGAGATGAAACTTTTTTTTTTTATATATTATTTAAATTATAAACAGCAAGGCAATCAGGAAATTCAAATATATTGCAGCATCATGTTTGTTTGCGTTCACTGTAGCTTTGAAGGATCTCATGAATGCAGCACGCATGCAGCGCAACATCACGAAGGATCGAAGGCCTGTCCTACACCAACAAACAAAATACCTGCTAGTATAGTTTTGTTTTCTGATATCAACCAAATTCAAATTATTATTTATTCGGCAACAGTTACAAGACCAAGGCACCAAATATAATAATGTCAACAATACAACAAATGTGAAAAAACACAATCAGTAAATAATATATAAAAAAAAGGATACACCAAATAACATAAATGATGCGTTCAATAAGAAAGTCCGGAATTAAAATAACGTAGTGTTGAATATGTCCACATTACGGTGCTCGGTAGCAAAATTGTTATAATAATTTTGTGTCTTCGAACAAAACACAAACTTTGAAGCATCGACTCGCCCCCTCGGTGGGTTATGACGGTTGAAACGAGGAGATAGGCATTCAAACAAAATAAATTCAAAATTTTGAAAGAGAAAAGAGAACATCTATCAGCTGATACACAACTTGTTATCAATTAATTTGGTCGCTCACTCATTTTATATTAAACAAGACAGGTTTTGGTTTTGTTTTTTTAACTAATCCGTTGTTAGTTTCTATGTTCTTGCAATTTACAATAAAAATACAGACTATTGTTCAGTAAGTAGTAAGTATTTTGTTTATTTTTCTTTCAGAGAGAACGTAAAATATATTATATATGTGTTTGGGAAGAATATTATTTTTGCAAAGACATTTTTACAGTCAATCAATCAATCAATATCCTAAAGAAGAGAAGGAAAAAAAAGAAGCAATTTTAAGTGGAAATGACTAGAAACTTTCATTATTACTTTTTTATAATCAGCAAGGTAATCGGGAAATACAGTCCCGGAGGCTGCGGCTGCAGTTACAGAAACAGTATAATACTGCGCTGCTGTTCAACACTGCTAGCATGCCATGGAGCTTCATTTGCAGTTGCGTGCATTTCAACCTCGAGGTTTGCTACTGCATGGCCGGGCTGTGTGTGTCCCAAGGTGGGTAAAGGTAGCTTTAATACCCACCTTATGTGTGTCCATATGTCCAGCTGCAGACGGTCAGCATGCAGGCAGGCAGCAGCTCGCCTTGCTGCAGTCCCTGTAAGAGGTGCATGAACCGCGCCACACGGTCGCCGCGGCCATGAGCACCGCTTGATCTCTCCTGGGAGAGGTCACGTCCACCTATTAAACCATTTCATCGTACATACACATACCACACTCGTCAATTTGACATCAATGCCATGACAAAAATTACAAACTGAAACAAACCAGTTCTACAAATAATATCTTCCAATGCTATCTTCCAATCTTATGTAATATATTATTTATATTAATATTATTTAATATAAATTAGAATATATTTTTACGATAACAGTATAGGAATAGAATAATTTTAGAAATATAAGTATATAGGAGTATTTTTCAAAATATCAGCACATTTTTAGTTCATAACATAATTATTTTAATCCTGTATTCATTCATTCAAAATAAGATTTTATTTTTTTTATTTTTTGTTGTTTGTTTGGGGTTGTATAAATACTTCAAAAGTAACGAAAAATATATCGTAAATAATAATTTTAATAATATATAATAGTAATTTTCTTTGTTTAATTTGCGAACGTACCTTCTGTCAGTACAATAATTATTTAGTTGCGCAATGTCATCCCAATTTGCACGTGTAATGTCTTCTGTGCAAATCATGTTCCGTTGGTGAATCCTAAATTAATTCAAAATGAAAACTTTGTGGAATTTTTAGTTTTGGTAAGATCATTGTCTTGGCAAGACATACGTCCATCAAAAGTAAAATTAAATAACGAAAGTGCATGATATTTATTTTGTATTAAATACCATTGAAAGCAGTGAATAATATGATTTTTTTTTTTTTTTATACAAGGATACACCCTTAAGAGCTTTTTCTTTTTAACCCATTTAGAATGTTGGATGAAATAGCATGGACAGAATCACTTCAAGAAAATTAACATTTAACTTATATACGAAACTAACCCTTCCAGATTTGTTTTCTGGACCCGTGCCTGCAAAATGCAGTACATTCTTGGCAATCTCACATGCACATTACATAAGTATACTATACACGCTAAATTACCTGGTGTAATCTAGTTACATGTACGCTAACACAGCTAGCTCAACTTCCATTCTTTAACTTTGTCCTACAATTTAAAAAAAAATGAAAGTTTATTTTTTTTTTATATATCTAAACTTGCCCCTAATAAATTTGGCTTATTGATTTACTGCAATAAAAGCTTTGGCAGTTATTCGAATTACATCTGGGAATTGTGTTGTGCACATCAAATTTAGTAATCGTTAATCGTAGAGTTTTTTTTTTTTTTTTTTTTCAAACTTTGCAATTTCTTTACTTTAATTATTACAAGGTCATGAAAGTAGAATTGAATTGAAATTTATTGATGTATTGACTTCGGGTCTGCGGACCAAGCAGTATGCCCGTAAAACCATGAAAGATTTCAGAGCTACCATGCTGAGAACAATAAATTTTATTTAACTTTCGAATATAATTGTGATGAATTTTCATTCCAACAAACAATACACAATGATTTTTCAATTTTACATTTTATCTCTTGATATCTGTCTCAGTGCACTCTCTGGCTTTGCTATTTACACACAAGAGTTGAAATTTACGAAGCTTATTATAAATATATTCAGTATAAAATAGTTCCTATATTATCTACTGTATATAGAAGACAGCTAAATAGGGATTTCCGTTCTGTAAGTCAATCTACGAGAACTGCTGCGTGTCACTGCATGTGCCAAACTTGGATATTAATTCATATCACCGCCATGGATGCTTAGTTCAACGTTTATATTATTATTATGTCTTACTTTCCCATACCATCGTGATACGTACAGAAGAGCTGAGGGCGGATTTTTGCTCGACACATATAAATATCAGAGTTGCTTGCAGCTAGTAGGTCAAAGTGACAAACACTCGATCGTCAGCCGGAGACGCAGCCCCGTCCCGACTTTCATCGCGAGCACAGTAAAGCTTTGACTCTCGACCCTCGGGCTGCAACCAGTCGTACTCTCGCGAGCGGCACGCCCCTGCTTGTATGTCTCACGGTACCATCCATTAAAGCTGCTGCATCCAGCAGGCTTGCTTAGCACACAAATATATCGGGGTCAACTCGTCATTTCTCCATCGGCATCTGCCCTGTCATACCTCAATGATTATTGCAATTTATACAGCATCAGATTGTAGGCTAAATATACATATAGCAAAACTACATTATAAGAAAAAAACAAAACAAAAAACATTGGAATGTTTTTGAAACTGAAATTATAGCTAGATATAAATTAATTTGTTTTCTTAATGTTATGAAATGGTGACAATACCGCATGTTAATTTGCTTCCAAGCACTGAATGATTTCTTATTTCACTAAAGCTATTTTTATCAAACCATTAATTTGAAATTTTAATTTTAATAATAATATTTATTTATTTATTAAACACCAGTGGTGTACATAGTGCATTCGCACTTAAGATACATTAATATAGCTTACAAACTATACATAATTTGAGAATCATAATTCATAAGTAAATAACAATACCAAGTGTACAATATTAATTGATATTAGTTTTCTCCACTTTCTGCACATTGCACTATAAATTTTGTTCTGGCTTGACAGTGCCATGGATGATGTGATAAAGAGAACACTCTTCATTACAAAGATTACATATACAATTTCCATTTGTTTTTTTGTGATAAGACTTATTGTTACATATGAGATGATGAAAGCCATGAACTGCTAATCGAGCAGTCTGTTTTTATATTGGGGTTGCTTCCATACTTCACTGTTAAATACATCACAGTTATAGAAGCTTGGACCAATTTCAGCTCTTTTTTTACGCCTATTATTAGCAAATTGAGTGTAGGTTTCAGTATTTTGAGGTGAAATTTTGTTTTAGTTAAATGAAATAAAAGAATATAAGGAATACATTTTTGTCCCCCCTCCCCCTTTTCCAATGTCATTAAATACTAGATTTATAATTATTTCACATTAAGCGATTTCTTCACATAATAACACTGTAAAATGAGAGACTGGATTCATTGGCCCTCATGCCTCATGCTCACCCTGCCTTTCTCTGAAATAGACAAAGAGTTCTAGAGAAAGTACAGATCACGGAATTCGGTACATTCTATTGTCAAACGTCGGGCATTAATTAGGAATATTAATCTAGGTGGACTGATTTTTGTTTCTCTGCTGTCAATCTGACGAGCATCAGAGGAACTGGTGAACTCTCTGCTCTAAAAATATAACATTAAATTTGTCTTCGCTGCCAGTTATATATTGTTAATCTAGATGTATATAGTGCTCTTGAAAAGTAAAGTTACAAACTTATCATTGCATTTTGAGATATGTACACAAACTAAAAATATAGCAATAATAAACACTCACTAGATACATTATTTTAACTAAAATAACAAATAAATTAATATACCTGTCATAAAATTATAGGACTAATTTAAATTATTTAAAAACTTTGTTTGTTTTTTTTAAAACGTGTCATATTTTAATCATTAAAATAACTCCAAAACAGTTTAATTCAGCTCCATGTTTTGGCACTCTTATTTTACTGCGCCAATTAAAGAAGTGCAAGAAAACAAAGGTGGACATCCCAATTAAGGCACTCCTTAAAAAAAGATAAAATAGAAAATTTATGTTCGTTATACATAGCGTACCTAGGACAATTCCTCCCTTAAATTCAAATTCTGTACGTGATCCGAAGAAGCTCTTTCTGGGATGACAAATTAATTAAGTCAGATTAAATAAATGAAAACGTCGAAAGAAAAAGATACATTGATTATTTGATGTGTAGGAGCCCATTTTTTTTTTTTTTTTTTAGAGTCTTAGTTAATTTTAAAATAGCACGTACCAATGGGTTCAGAAAGTTAATTTACTCCTAATATAAAAAAATTGTGCAGATTCAATAAAATCTTTGTATCATTTAAAAATAAAAAGGCCATTAATTGCAGCTTCACCACCTAGGGAAAAAAACAAAGGTATCTTAATTCTAAGGCTAAAAAATTTAAATGCCCCACAAACAAACCTTCATTGCAAAATTATGAACAAAAATGAAACATGCATGAATTTCACCCACTCTGTATATTTATACTTCACACGCAACTTTTGCTTTTTAGGATTTAAAAAAAAATATATAATGGACGAATTATTGAATTGAGCAATATTCTATATAAGTTCCGTACAGCAAAGAATTTGATGTTGATTTGTATTAAATTCAACTCAACACAATCGGTCTCTTCGTGAACCCTGCCCAGTGCACTGCAGTTTCTTCCCTCGATCGATCTTATATCCATGCAAGTGCAGAAAAAATATAGAACACAAAACCTACACAGTTCAGGGTTACGAACAGACCTAATGTCACGTTGATTTATTTTCGCTTGACGTTCGTTTGAAGTGGTTCATTGCACATATATATATATATATATATATATATATATATATATATATATATATATATATATATATATATATATATATATATATATATATATTATAAAAGCATACCAAACTATCTGCTGCTTATACCTTCTCCCTATATATGATGGTGCAATTAAGCTTATTGAAATAACATGGGAGAGAAGTATGTGCTATAGAATAGAAACTTATCATTAATATAGATATAGACGTCTGCCAGTAAGGACTTTGAATTAATTGAGTCGTGATTTGAAAAGGTGGCGCGCTTGTATTTAATGGACCAGTCTGTGTGCTGACGTCACATCGTCTGCAGTGCGACTGAGTGGATCGTTCAAATGCGGGCATCGAGCCGGCCGGCGAGCACTGAGCACTGAGCACCGAGCCAGTACAGCCAGCAGTAGCACAGCCGGAGGGAGAAGAGTGTTCTCAAAGCGAGAGCGCATCTCAAACTGCCCGGTGCGCTCGACTCGCGTGTGTCCGACACCTGAGTGCCTCCGTTGGTGCGAGCGCCACAGCTCCTGAATGTCCAGCACACGGCTTGGTATCTCCAACTCCACTAAACACCGACTTATTCCCAGGTTTGATAGGGTCAGGCTCCTTTACTACTTACTAAATTCATCAAGTAAAATTATAATCTAAAATATTTGAAAAGTTGAAACTTTGACACTTTATTCCAGTCTATGCATATTTTTTTATGTGTAGAAAAATTCACATTCAATTCAAGATGATCTAAAAATTTTAGCTTAATTATTAAATAGTGCATGCAAAACCTCACAAGGCTAATTTATTTACTTTTTCGCTTGGTATATCATATACTGTAAAGTACAGTATATATTATATAGATTGGGATGCAATGGTCATGTATATTATACAGTCTCATTAAGTGCACGAGGTCATCTTTGACATTATTTTGAATCGTCCGTCGTATAGTAATACAGTATAATAGAAAATCATATATATCACAATATCTAATTACTAATTAAATAAATAACAATATAGACAGCATTCAAGAGGACTAGCAAGTGTCAGTGTATAAAATGAAAACTATCGATTTTATCTTGCAGAAACGCATCAAAAGTATATATGTGGTGTTTAAGCGTTTATGCAAGACATACTTGGTGGACTTATGTTCACAGAACAATTAATTTTGTGATTAAAAGTGAAATTTAATTTTTAATTTTGACAATGTTAATAATAGCAGACTTACTATATTATTTTATTAATCCGTGTATTATATTCTTTTCACCTCAATTGATATTCATATGTTTTTTTGTATATGTACTTGGGTGAATAAAAAATAAATAAATAAATGAATAAATAAATGAATGAATGAATGAATGAATGAATGAATGAATGAATGAATGAATGAATGAATGAATGAATGAATGAATGAATGAATGAATGAATGAATGAATGAATGAATGAATGAATGAATGAATGAATGAATGAATGAATGAATGAATGAATGAATGAATGAATGAATGAATGAATGAATGAATGAATGAATGAATGAATGAATGAATGAATGAATGAATGAATGAATGAATAAATAAATAAATAAATAAATAAATAAATAAATAAATAAATAAATAAATAAATAAATAAATAAATAAATAAATAAATAAATAAATGTTCCTCAGACCAAGCGCTAGAGCACCTAATTCCTCAACTATAATTCAGATTCAGACAAATAATTCAGATTCTTAAAAAATTTCTAGCATTAAACGTACCATATTCTGTTCATGTGTGCCCGCCTTGCAACATTAAAACAAATGCAATAATTATACATAAATATTAACATATATAAATAATTTATTTCATGACGGTTAATATTATTCATTTAGAGTCGTTTTCAACTGACTCACGACACCTGTCATACATAAAAGTAGGTTTGCCGAGGATCTAAGCCACCAGCTACAGCAATCGGATCAATCGTACTTTTAAATTAATTAACATTTAACACTATGCGTGTAGTGATTATGCCGCATGTGTTTTAAGTTAAAACTTTTTCTTTATATTTACTATATTTTACATCATTTTTCTATACAATTGACCTCAATTTTTTTTGTTGCAGAAATGAAAAGAGGGTGCAAAGTTATGCTACCTTGATTTTTTCAGATTTTTTAGAGCCCGGGAAGTATTTTTAAAAAATTATTGAAAGTTCTTTTTGTGACGTCACGCGGCGACAAGTCCTATCTTTTTTACTTAAGGAGCGGCGTCTCGTGACGTCACAAAAAGAACTTTCAATAATTTTTTAAAAATACTTCCCGGGCTCTAAAAAATCTGAAAAAAATCAGGGTAGCATAACTTTGCACGCTCTATCCATTTCCGCAATAAAAAAATTTGAGGTCCATACTCCATTTATGTAAGATACTTTAGCTTATTTTTAAGAATGAACATTTCACACAAATATTTATTACTGCATCAATTGTTGTGAAAATTTTGCAGTTTAAAAACCCAAAAGGCAATATTTAATGGCGATACACTAATACTCCCATATATACGTTATATTATACTTTGGTTTTTGTAATTAAGGATGGATAAAATTAAGCTACATTTTTCAATATATTTTCAGTAAGTTCTCAAATCTGTTTGTTATTTAATTTATATAAGCTTCAACTTGGCTTACAGATAAATTATAACAAATTTTGTTGAGCGTTTCGTAATTTTTTATCAAGCGTACTATTTTATTATTTTTATTATTATTATTGCTCTATAGTATATAAATATTTTTTTCCCTTACAGATTTAATACATTTAACAATAATTTACAACGTATTTTTTCACAGCATAACTGTAATGATATAACACTTTTTATTGTCCTTGTACAGTATAATAATAATAGCAATAGAGTTTCTTATTAACACTTTGGTTATTTTCCAAGACGATGCTGTTGAATTCACAGCTAGCTTGACGTAGTAAACGTTACGGTGCATAGTTGCAGAATAAAAACTACGGAAATATCTCGATCTCTCGTCCCCCCCTCCACCCCTTCCCCCGAGGACTTTTAGATTTACGTCATATATTATTTTGACCTTACAATGTTACGATTGCTCCAGCTGCACTATATAGAGAAGCAATCAGTTGAATTTATTTCTCGTTTTTTTTTTATTAATTAGTGTTTTCAAGTAATTCAAACACTTTTAAAAAAATCAATATTGGTTTATTTTAATTCAATGATATTTTATGTCTACATTATAACTAAATTTGAAGTGTATTTTTTTTTAAAATTATATTCATACAATGCACAACGTGCATAAAAATTGAAAACACAGACTGAAAACTGGGAAAGAAAGTTAATGAATCGGTATCTGGCATTTTCGGTTTAAGACATTTCGGTGTAAGGAATGTTCGGTGTAAGCGTTCGGTGTACGGAACTTTCGGTGTAAAGAAATCTTGGTGAAAGGAAGATTCGGTGCAAGGAAATCTCGGTGTAAGGAAAATTTGGTGCAACGTTAATAAAACTGTTAAATATAAAAAAAATGTAATTGTTTTTCAATTTATTAATACTTTATTTTCTATTTGAGGTCAGAATTAGAAGAACTTATGGGTATATATATATATATCAAAAGTCAGTACATGTTGTCAACATACAAGTCCTATGAATCACGCAATATTATCATTATTATCAACGAAACATTGTACGGTATATATACAATGCCAAATGTGCCAAGTTCTCTCCATGGAGGACGGAAAGCTGTTCACAAGAATTTTACTTACGCGAAAGAAAGGATTTATAAAGGCACGGTAAGATGTATATATTAGAAAAAGAAACACGATGTTAAATTAAAGGCTAAATCATTTTGAAACACATTACTGCACGTAGCCGGTAAAATTGTAAATACGGTAATTCAGTAATTGGGTTCACAGCTTCAGTAGTTGAAAAAATATCAATTAAATTTTTATTTTGGTTGATTTTCATTTTATTAATGATTTAATGATATATATATATAATTATATATATATATATATATATATATTACTTTTACTCATTGATATATAATAACTCTGCCTTATGATGTATAAATATTATTTAAACGTATCTATTTAATATGAAGTTATTATGCGTGATACGTAGTTGTTGTATGTAGAAAATTTTCCACATTTTAAACTAAAAAATAATTCAAAATAAATTGTGTCAGTTTGTAAAGAACTGTCATTATTATTATCAGGGAAATGTAAGATTTTTGAAAAAATAAAATTTAAAGCTCTCCTTAACAACATGTTAATATGTATTAATATTATTATTAATATTTTTTTTTAATCACGAAAGCTGATGTAAAAAAAAAAATAAAAAAATCAACAATCGACCCCTTGAAAACTCACCTAAAAGCATTATTATTTTATTATATGACGAAAAAAATTGGCATTTTATAAAAAAAAATACTATTTGCACCGAATTTTCCCTACACCGAGATTTCCTTGCACCGAATCTTCCTTTCACCAAGATTTCTTTACACCGAAAGTTCCGTACACCGAACGCTTACACCGAACATTCCTTACACCGAAATGTCTTACACCGAAAATTCCTAGAATCTAATGAATCTTTTTACAACTGTATATACGTACAGAATCAAGAATCAGATGACCTTATATATTCCCAGTACATAAAAGTTTACCTGTCAGCATGGCTTTTAGCTTAATTCGACACTGCATGTGCATAATAAGTAAATATATTACTATGTATAAATTTAGTGTATAAATGTACAGACCTTGCATTTATCTGCTATAAATTGCAGATTACAATAAGATAGCAATAACTATATTAATGCCATACTATTGTTGCAACCAAATCTTTTACTATTTTTATCTTGAAACAATTCTGCTTACATGTTATATACCTTAATAATTAATCTACGATAAAATGGCAATTATATTTATATATATATTATTATATAGACTATAATGCAGCAAAATACTTTTTTCAAATAATTACATGGTTTCATTAATTTAGACTAGGTAGAAAATTAAATAATAGAATAAAATGAACAAATTCCAACTTTATTAATTTATTTATTAACTTCTCTTATTTACTATAATTATCAGAGCACGATCAAAAGTTGACTGTGAATAATAACTATAATATATAAATGAATATTTGCAATTCATATTACTGCTAATTAACTTAACAATTTAATACATAAATATTTATTTTATGGTTATGTACAACGAGATAATGACAAAGAATTTACCACAATGGAGTACACCGAACTCAAATTTTTATTCCAGAAATAGATAGAGGGTGCAAAGTTATGCTACTCCCATTTTATTTCAAATTTTTTAGATCCCGTGGGATTTTTTTTTTTAAAAAATAATGAAAATTAATTTTAAAAATAGTTCCCGGGCTCTAAAAAATCAGAATGGCATAATTTTACACCCTCTATTCATTTACGCAACAAAAAATTTTTGAGTCCGTTATTCTATTCTAATAGCACCAACATACTAAAATGACTAGATTGATATTATACAACAATTCTGAAGCTTTTGATATTTTGCGATGGTGACATGTATTAAATTTACCGACTTCATTCGTTCTGCTAATCAAGAGCCGTTTATCATGCAAGGTCGACGAACAAGTAGCAACATTATCTTTCCAATAAATATAAAGTAAGAATTAAATGGTAACAGACAGAATAATGTTGCAAATTTAGGTGCGATTGATTTTTAATCAATCTTGAGCATTATGATTTTCCTTGCAACTATATCTGTGACCTCAGTGCATTAAATATGGAATTTATTTGTACACTTAAAAAAGTATTATCCAATACAATTTTTTTCATGGATTGGGCAAGGGCTTCAGTAAACTTTGACTCATGGTATATATTCATCTATAATTCACATTTACTATTTAGTCTGTATTGTAAGTACAGAAAATACAATATGCGCATGTGGTGTGAGAGGAGCTCACTCTTTTACCGTGTTTTGTGCAGGAGGAGAATGTTCCGGACAAGAAGGCCGCGGACTCGACGGAGGAGTCCACCACCTTTAACCCTTTCATCCTGTCATACGAGGATGCCCCGGGCTACCTCAAGTTCAACCCTTATATTCGGTCGGGCTACCGTGGCTATCTCACCACCAAGATGTGCCTTGAAAGGTGAATACCTTGGTCAAATCAAATTTAATTAAAGTTAAGAAAGTGGGGAGGATTTTTTTATTATTTATTTTTTAGAGAAACTCAATATCATTCTGTTCCTTTGGGGAAAATCGTTGTCGCTACAGGGGGCGATTCAAAAAGTGTTAAGATCACATTTTAAGTCTCGATTTTTTATATATTTTTTATTTTTTTAAGCTTTTAAAAATTACGTATACATATATTACATGTAAATTAAAATCTAGGCTTGAAGAATCGATTACGTTTCGTGAATATCTTCTGCACATGTTTGTTGTTTGTTCAGTGGAGATTTATGTGCAATGCTCTCAAATGTAAAAGGTTATCATTATATCATTATATTCGCATTATAGACGAGACTGGAAAATTAAAGCCTTTTTTTTTTGTCGAGAGTTATAGGTAAAGGGTAAAAATCAGAATAAAAAAAATAGTACCAAATATAATATGGAATTGGTATGTATGCTTTCTCATGCTTCACTAAATTTTAATACATATATAGCCATTGCAATCCTTTTTATAAATTACTTTAATTTGAAGTCTCCAGAAAGTTGAGTGATCACAACGCAAACTTTCCTCAGGCAAGCAGCTATGTAATATATTATGCGATATCAAATGCCATTTTTTATTTGTACCTATTTTTATTTTTCCAATCTAATTTTAGGGGTGCATTTTGCTGTCACGAGAGGATATGGATTTTAATCGATTTTTGTTTCTGTGTACGGTATGAATGTGATATCACAATTTATATTTTACAGTCAAATTTCATGAAATTACTTGTATTAACTTTATCAACCTTTATATTTATAATATGTTATAATAAACATTGAATAATCAAACTAATCATTTATTTTATCACATTTTTCTCACCGTATAACAACAGTTCAAATTTGACTGCAAAACACAGACGAAGATGAATCCTAGAATAGAATGTCGCATAGGTATCTTTGATACATATCAAGGAGGATTAGGAGAAATACATAACATAAAGTAGTATTGTAAAATAAATATGAAGCACAATTATATGTTATTTAAGTCAAACATTTAATAGTTATATATTTTGCAAAAGTTGTTGAGTTTTTGTGTGCGCTTATTTCCCGCAGCATCTTCTGGTGGACCAACGAAACGGTGAACATCTGGAGCCACATCTTCGGCTGGATGTTGTTTCTGGGTCTAACACTGTACGACCTCGTATTGCTCAACATTCATGCCTCCTTCCTTGATAAGTTCATTGTGGGTCTGCTGCTTCTCTGCTTCCAGGCAAGTAATATTAATTTAATAATTTTCAGTGTTCGGAATCTCAGTGTTTGCGAACATTCTTAGCAGATATGTTACACATTTAATTAAATTAATAGAAAGACATGCACATATTATACATTGTAATGTAATTCAATAAATTTTAAAAGTCTGTTTAAATGGTAAATTCATATTAGTGCTATTTTGCATTGTTATTGTTATGATTTAACACATTTTTATATAATATGTATGTATGTTCAGTAAACATAATTGTGTATACACATAAACATTGCATATATACATAAATTAAAATCATGCAGACATGGGTTATTTTAATATATAGTTTACATTGACACAGCTCTTAGCTGAATTTATGTTAATTGTTGCTTTTTATTGTAACGTACAATTGTAAATCCTCAAAGCAAATGACACTGCAAGAAAATATTTCATATTAAGTTTGCTTATTATAAAAGTTTAAAAAAGTATGTAAATTTAAAAGTAAATTTTTTTACCAATTGTTGAATTTATATACTTTATCTAAAATTGTGAAAATAATTTTATTGTCTAAAAAGAAAGTGAAAGAGTTTTTATTTCTCTAAGAATATATATTATATAAAGTTGATGACAATGATGACTTTATTAAAAAATAAACAATTACCTTTCTGATTATTATATATTGTGTATAATGTTGACTTGTCTAAATTGGTTATAGATCAATTGCAAGTTTTCATCGACGTCTCAGATCATGATTAACATGATACAATCAAATTATTGAACCATATGTAACTTATATGTAATGTCTCTTGTACTTCATGAACTTATTTTGATTTTGTTTGTTGCAGGCGTGTATGATTTTGTCTACGGCATACCACACGTTCTCTTGCAAGTCTGAGAAGGCGTACAGCTGCTTCTTGTCGTTCGATTTGTTCGGCATCGCTCTCAGCCTACTGGCAATTTACATGTCAGGAGTGTACTACGCCTTCTGGTGCTACACGGTAACATATTACATAATATAAGATATATTTAAGCATGGCATAAAAATATTATATTTTTTTATTCAGTCTTGTACTGTTATATTTTATTAATATATAAATATATGGTGTCAGTTTAAACATTGAATATATTTTGGCAGTCGATCGTCAGAGGAAATATTCCATAAAATTAAAATCATGCTTTATTTTGGTTAAAGCAGCTTGGTGTTATCAAAGGGTGCAGATGATCGAGCAGCCTTATTCCAAAGTATTAATATGTAATTATACGAAGAAACAGTCTCGAGATAATCTATTCCAAATTTTAACCCCTATGTAACACCCACAATATCCAGAACGTTTATCCTTTATGAGCTATCTTGCAGTGCCAACAATTCTTTTATAACAGTTAAAAATTTCATATGAAGATAAATGAAAATAATTATAGAAGCGTTTAATTTGTATGCACTAATTTGTATGTATATAATAATAAGTTAATTATTATTCAATAAATAAGAACTGTATACGTACATATATATGACTTAATTCTCAAGGCTGTAGAAACTAAATCAATTTAATCAACGCACGAACAAATTTCAGACGTCTACGTGATTTGACTACATTAAACTAATGTTGGCATACGTAATGTAGGGAGTGCAATTACAATCGAGTCATATAGATGTTACAAGTGCACGTGTTAATCATATATATGGTATTGAAATTGTATGGCCTCATTTATCTGTATCCGATTTTGATAAATTAGAATCAGTAAAAGCCATGTTTGTTAAAAGATTACTGTGTCTGTCAAAATTTACCGAAACTAGACTGGCCTATAAACTGATAGATTCCAATTATTTTATTACAGAAATCAAAGAAATGTTTAAACTTCCAACGACAGATCAATATTCCAATTTTATAGCTGTCAGGAATCAAAAAGCTCAGGATATTAATCCTGAGTTTTACAGCACTGATGCTATGACATGTAAACATTGGTGTCTGCCCCAATTGGATAGATCCAATGTTAGAAATGTTTTAACTCGCCAGGCTGTTCACGGCTTCCACCATCTAATTTGTAAATCTTCTGGTTATCATAAAGCTGAACAATCTTGTGTATGTAAATTATGTAATGAATATTGTAGCCAATATCATTTAAATATCTGTAAATCTAGAATTAAGCCTATTAGCGATTATGCCAGGGGAGATTTCATATAGTCTATAGATTTTGAATAGCAATGAAGCAATAAGTTTTTTATTCTATCTATTTTCTATGTCATATTTTGTCTTATATATGTGATTATATATATGATATATTATTATTATGATGTAACAGGCTGTTAGTATCATCTGTTATTTTATTTTATATTGTTTTATTATCATTTTCTATTGTTCTATTATTCTGTAACTATTATATATGTTTTGTATGTATGTTTTATGTGTTCTATTGTAATGTTTTTCTATAATGTATGTTTCTAGTGCTGTTAATATGTACACTTTCTGTGTTTAATAAAAGACTAATAATAATATATATATATATATATATATATATATATATATATATATATATATATATATATATATATATATATATATATATATACCAGATTTAAGTGCATGAATGCTTATACAATTATAACAACAATTCCGTTGATAATATAAATAAATTATTGAATTTTTATATTTGAAAAAAATTTACGTCAATTTATTAAACTTACTTATTTAGTTATAAAACGAGCATGGAAATAAATTGCAATTTTGCTCCCATATGCCATTATAGTTTGAATATCTCAATTATATGGAAGTAACATAAATTTTTCAACTAGTATTGTTTGAAGAGAAAGTCCCAAAATGAATGCCCACTTAACGAATTTTGAAAAAAAATTTTTTTTTTCGATAAGTAGGTGAAGGAGGGGGGGGGGAGATGCACCCACCTATGTAATTTTAAATTTTATGTATTTTCCCTACACTGCGACCATTTCGGGTGGAGGTTTCAACCCTCCTGTCTATGCCACGTATTGATTAACCTTTACATGGCATATGGCACAGATATGTAAAGAAAGTATTATTTCTCCTCTCCCATTACACCTCCATCAAAGTCTGAAAAATAACGCTGCGGGATTCGAAACCCTCCCCTTTCTCACCTTTCTGAACACAAGAGCTCGATACATATGACACCTAGCTTTGCTCTGAACTGTGTATGGTATTAGTTATTGCATTGCTATATATAATATTATATATTATACAATATAATGATACAGATGTGTGTCTTAAAATCTGTTTCGCACAGACAAAATAAATAAATAGCGAATCAACAAGAAAATAATTGGATAAATAAGCAATAGTAAAATTATATTATAATATAAAATAATATTAATAGATCGTTTTCAAAAATTCAATATTGATTTGATGTCGAGCATACGTACACAATATGCTTTAATTTTATAAGTTTTTTTAAAAAACGTGGGATAAATTATGTCTGTACAATACTCTACCCATTATGATTATAAGTGCCATGATTCCATTATATATCAGTATTATATTAATCTATGTACATTTAATACAGGACTACATCTACATCAGTGATGTACAATACAATCAATGAGATTGCAGTGTGGTTACTATAATAACAAATATAATAATATATGATGCAAATTTAATTCCGGTTTAATTTCTTGCAGGGCTGGCAGCAATTCTATTTGCTGACGGTATGTCTTATCTTTGCGTTCGCCATGGCTCTGCAGTACCCACGCTTCCGAGTGGATGCGCACACCAAACTGCTCGTGTTTGTGGGCTGGGCGGCGTACGGAGTGGTGCCCACCGTGCACTGGACCATCATGATGGGTGGATGGCAGAACCCAATTGTTGAGGTAATCTCAAGATTTGTTTTGCTATTCGTATGTGGTCTGTTGGCTTAGGAAGGAGCGCAATGACAATTTGTCAGCTGTGTGAAAATGTGTTTAATTCTTTTGAAACGAAGCTGAGTCAAGGAGTGGCGGCAAATCGAGCACATCTTCTCTTAACTTTTGTCCTGACCTGCATTTGCAGTCCATTGTTAATATTAACGTCTGGTTCGTCTGCATGGTATTCTCTTGCGGGGAGGATACGACACACAGCAGTGAAGAGAGTTGAAGTATAACTTTCTATATATATATTAATATATAGTTATTAACAAAGAAGACGTCAAATTAATTTTATGTCAATACTAAATAATACAAATTTGATATACATGATGGTCAATATTATATATAATATGTATATACTAAAATAATACTACTATAGTAATACATAGTATATTTAATATTACTTATGATTGTGTGAATTTATGGATACTTAAATTGTATAAATTATAATAACAAATTTACAGCATGGCATATTTTTTTTACAACTTTTCAATTCAAACAATTGACTGTTTGATAAAACCATGACATTTGATATTGTTCTATCGTTTTAAGTTAAAAATTTACTCATTTACTGTATTTATTTTGTTACTATAGCTGAGATTTTGTATGCATGGATACAACTGTAACATATCTCATGGCATTAAACACAATTTTGATTATTAATTGTGTAAATCTATTTATTAATTTTAATTATTTCATATTAATATTAATATTGTATTGTATTTTTTTTTTAGCTGCTGCTGCCACGAGTTTTGGGAATGTACGCCATAAGTGGACTCGCATTCGCCATCTACATTTCCAAGATTCCAGAACGATTTTTATCTGGTACGTAATAGCTATACCAGTATACTTGTCTGATCGAGGTGTGTCACGCCTTGTGTGTGTGGAGCGTCTGAGGGAACGTGGAATTAACCTTAATTAATCGAGAAGCTTTTTTTTTTAACAGACTGATGGAAATTGCTATGTGTTCGCAGGTTGGGTGGACTACATTGGCTCATCGCATCAGTGGTGGCACTTGTTCGTGGTTTGTGCTCTCTACTACTGGCACAACACGGGGATCAAGTACGTCGAGTATCGCATGAACCACGGCTGTGCCAACGACCTCAGATTTTGATGACAATTATCATCTTAGAATCAAACATTATTTTAAGCCTATATAGGATTTATTTATGCCTGTGCCTCACTTTATAAATAAATATTAAAGGAATACAATGTTTTAGAAATCTTATAAAAAATATTTTAAGGGTGGAAAGAAATTAACAAGAAAGTCATTTATGGTTTAAAGTTTTTTTTTTTTTAATATATATCTTTATTTATATAACAGTAGCGTCCAACTAGGATGTTTTAAAGTAGATTGAAAATCAGCCCTTGGCCGGAAAAAAAATTGGTATTTTCTAAAAACAGTACAAATGGTTTCCATATCGAACCGAAATGCAAAAAAAATTCTATCTCACACAAACTTGCCAGAAAAAGAAAAGTCAGCGTGAACGCGTCGCTAACATGGGGCCTCCTTACTTAACAAAGACCCTCAAATATATCGAAAAATTACACCGTTAGGTGGTATGACAAGAAAATAGCGATGTTCTATGACCCGAGCTTTAACCAAAAAAAGATTAAAAAAACTGGCTCGAATATATTTTTCCCTAATAATAATAATAATAATAATAATAAATATAAAAAAATCTACCATGTTAATTCTCATAAGAGTTTTTTTTTATGTTTTTTTTATGGAAATGGATTCGAGTCGCATATTTTTTTAAAACAGTTTTTGGTTAAAGCTTGGGTCATACATACCACCTAATGGTTTATTTTTTCAAGGTGTTTGAGGGTTTTTGTTAGGTAAGGCCCCATATATCCCATGTTAAGCGACATGTTCACTCTGACTTTGGATATTTTTCTGGCAAACCTATGTGAATTAGAATTTTTTGGATTTCGGTTCGATATGGAAGACCACTTAAACTATTTTCAGAAAATACTAAGTACTTCATTTTTTCCCCCGGGTTTCATCATTCTACTTTAAGAGAACTTGTTATTATTTTTTGCCTTGTAATATGAAATAAAATACAGAATATTCTTCTATGAGTCCAATGCTTTAGGCTGCATGCATGGTTATAATAAATAGAAATTCACTCCAAAATAAATTCAATAGTAAATATTGTAATTACTCCCCACCCCATCCATGCACCTAAAAAACTAAAAAAACTAATTTGACAGTGTCATATTTGACATATATCATTTATCATATATGTAGTATGTTGAAATAATTTATAAATAATTAATTTTTAAATATTATTTATCCACGTTATGCTGTTGATCTTAATAATATTTTTGTTTGCATTCGTTGCAAATACCGTTGCATAGTTTTAAGTTGAAATACCAAGTTAAAATAAATCCATGAGATATATAATTGTATGCTCAAAACTTATCTATATAACTATAACATAAATTAATATATGCTTCTATAGATTGATTTAATTCTTTAATTTTTATTTTGTAGCAATATAATATAGTTATCTATATTTTTATTATTTTTACCTCATGTACTATAGTGCCTTTTCACCAAGTTGACTCTTTTGAGTATTATAGGAATAGTAAAACAAATGTGATTTTAAATTTACAACTTGATAAATTTGAAAATTTAGGCTTTTATAAACTAAAAGCGAGTCTAGTTTGCAAGAGATTTTCTCTCTTAAAAATGTAACTGTTTTTGTGTTTGTGTTTGCCATATTGAAGAACAATGACCTCTGTGTATATTTATTTTTTTCATTTTGATGAAAATATATACAACTCGCATAATTATTATAAATTATATTCAAGCATTTTCACAAACTTTTGTCATTTTTGTTTTAAATATAATGGCGTTCATATTTTTTGTTATTTTTCAAATTAAATTCAGTCGTATATATTTTTCTTATATCTATATGAAACTTATTCAGTGTCTGTGACAACTTTTAAGTATTCTAAGTATTCGATTCGGATACAGTTTTTTTTTTTTTTTTTTTTTTTTTTTTTTTTTTTTTTAGTTATACACCACATAGATTACTGAACAATTGCTGGACATTTGGTGTAATGTATATTCTAAAATTTTATTTTTCTTTTATGACATTTTTTATTTTATTGCCTTGTTTTTATTTAGTACAATGCGCACAATATTTTAATGTTTAACTCGAAATATATAGAGTTCTCTCTGTATATGTGTTATATTTATTCGTTTTCAGAGAGTAATTTTCTGAATATTTTAATTAATGTTTTGAAATAATAAATATTTAAAATCATGGGCGGTGATATTTTTTTCCCGTAAACATTTCACTATATATATTATTAGAGTATTAAGTAATTAACCTATAATATCATATAGTTATTTTTACACAAATATATGTATTTTTTATTGATATTTGGTATTACAATAGTGTCCAGAGAAAAGGCAATGCCTTACATTCTAGTACACAATACATTATACTTTGTTGTCAAATTTTATTATAAGTCTACAGTAATTTGATTTTGAATACATGCATTTATAATTAATGTATATTTTTTTTCCAAAGATTAGTTGTATTTCATGTTCTGTTGTAATTTAACATAATTTAGCTGTTTTTTTAATTTATTACTAATTTAGTTAAGTTAATCAAGTTTTACAATAATTAAAGAAAGAAAAATAAATATTATCGATATATAATTATACCTAGGCTCATTTAACATAATTAATCTATTGAGGGGCTTGTTGTTCTTGAACTTTAAGTGATACCGAAATGGTTAATAATATTACTAATATAATATAGATATATATATATATATATAATTATATGTAAGTAATATGCATCTGTTTAAGATAATATTATATACATATGCCATACACATAATGTTATTATATTTAAGGTCACATTAAAAGACACAACGAAATGTAAGTTAATTGTTTTCATATTGAGTAGAAATTAAAACTTACAAATTATATAATATATATATTATATAAAATTTATATCCGATTTAAATATATCCACCCTTTTTGTTACTATATATACTTGCTTAATTGCACGAAGACAGTTTCAAACTTTAATTTTCTTCTAATATATTATTATGTCTGAACCATATATGTGCAATTAAGCGATATAATAAAAATAATAATAATTTATTTCAATAATCGGTTGTATAATATGCAACATAAATCACGTTAATATGTTTTTATAGTTTTAAATTCTAAAACTTTAATTCTAAATTCTAATTCCGCTCTGTAGTGGTTAGTACCCCTGACTCTGGTCCGAGAGGTCCCCGGTTCGATTCCCGAACACGGCAGACTTTTCGTGACTTGGGATGGGTGTGACTGATTACTAGACTATAGAGCTGGTAAGAGGAAGGCAGCTTACGCCGCTTACGGCTGTCTATACTCCGCTGCCCTGCAGTATTGCACTGCCACTGCAGGCTGCACAGATCTGGTAGTAGGAGCCCAGAAGAGTGTAGGAAAAGGGTTCTGGGAGCCTGGTAAGCCCCAGCATGGTCGCAAGATAACTCTTACTGACAAGACTAAATATCGACCTGGCCACACCCGAAAAGGTAAAATGGTGTCAAGGGTATTATTAAATTCTAAACATATAATATTATAAATAAAAACTTCCTAATTAATACATATTTTACATATTTTGTCAGCAAAAATAAAATATATTTAATGATCACTATGAGAAAGACAATGTTCTGACAGAGTTTAATTACTAGCAAAAAAACGCCTTTGACGAATAAAATTATTTTTAATTCAAACATATTTCAAATTTGCTTCAAACAAATTTAAGGTAGAGATAACACGGATCAGCTGGCTGCTGGCTCAATGCTAAAGAAATCCCATTCATAAAAATTATGATTTTTTTTTTAAATTTAAAATGTTCTCCTCTACATCCCCTCTATCAGTAGGTAAAATATACAAAAACGAGCTAGTTTTCGAGTTATTCATTTTTAAATTAATTAGAGAACTTTAAAAATTAATAACTCGAAAAATAGCTCGTTTTTGTATTTTTGTATACCTGATATTTTACCTACTGAAAAGGGATGTAGAGGGGAACATTTTAATTTTTTTTTTTCAAAATTTTTATGAATGGGATTTTTTTAGCATTGGGCCAGCTGATCCGTATTATCTCTACCTTAAGCAACATGCACTGTCAGCAGGGGCGTAGACAAGGGGGGGGGTTGAGTGTTATACCCCCCCCCCCCCTTGAGAGCTGAACCTTAGTAAATTTTAAGGGAAAATTAACAAAAAATGGTACTCGACGGATACGATTTAGCTAAAATTTTATGAAAAATTTTCTTAAAAAAAAAATTAAAAATTTATATCCCCGAAACACATCGTTAATACATCTTTAATTTATTTAAAATTGGTCTGCAGTATTATGATTATCTATTATAAGTATGGTATAATTGTACTATGATAATTATATTATGTAATATTCATTATTAAGTTATTTATGTTTTTGTATACGAAAAGAAAACAATTTAAAGTGTAAAAAATGTTGAAAACATTCCATATATATGGTGCATATGGATAAAAAGTAGAGGTGTCCGTCCTGAATGAGGTTTTCCATGGTTCCTTCAGTCTCACCTCAGCGAATGCTGGGACGCGTAACAGCGGTTACGCGCTGTTGGCTGGTCACGACCTAGGTCGTGGTCGTGACCAGCCACCATCCTTTTCACTCCTGTTCTCTCCCCATCATATATATATATATATATATATATATATATATATATATATATATATATATATATATATATATATATATATATATAAGTAGGGTAATTTTGCCGAACGTGAGATGATTAAATGATTCAGGTGAATGTACTTGTTTAAGGACAAAGCCTTATGACCTGTGACCTGACTGATTGTGCTAAGTTTATTGTGTGAGGCATTGAACTGGAGTTGTGTTGTGATGGACCCAATGACGTGACCATCCTTCTTACTAAAAAAGCTGATGCTTAAAAATATTTAAAATCCTATATGAATGTGCATGCTTGCAAATTCACATAGGATTAAAGCTACTGCACTCAGACAGGGCATATAATTTATACCAAGTAACAAGGTCAGTGTATAGGAGGAGTTTTAAAATTCAAGTGCGCCATGGTCAAATGACGTAAAACCCTGACCACTCCACTAAGATAACTCATTCAATGTTAAATCTTTCAATTTAGATACGTATATAGGAAATTACGAAATAAATAATTATGTCAAGAATTAAAATAACATCATTTTACATGATTACATTAGACCAAAACATAAAAAAAAATAAAATCCTAGGTAATTTAAAACAATATTATTTTGTCTGTATAATTTTTACAAATATATCATTTAAACTATAAATAATGAACTATCTATTATGGTATAAAAATGATTTCTTTTAAATTATTGCATGAACTGAATAAATTAGTTAATATTATATAAGAGAGAGAACTTAATTGAAGTCACACGCCTCCTTGAAAACCGGTTTTCTTTACGTACGCCCTACAGCGTACTTGTTTTTAGTTAGTTTTAGAACTCATAAAAATTAAGGAAATGAATGAGTATGAGTGACGAAAATTTATTATTGTTAATTATTTTATATTGAGGTAATTATGACATCAAGAGAAAACCGGAAGTATTATATAATAATATTGTAATTTTCAATGTAAGTACAGCGTTGTGGAATGAGGAAGTAATCTCATTATGCCTCTATGAAGGTCAAAATTTAGACTGTACGGGGTATATAAACTCCGCAAGTTTACAATAATAATACATTAATATGTTATGAATCCTCTACATGCGAGGAGTCGCAGAGAAAATCTCAGAATAAGTAAAATATTGTAAAGTAGATGCAGTTTTTCGTGAATATTTGAATAATATTCAAATAACAATGTAAATTTATTCCTGATTAAATATCGTAAGAAATCAAATTTAAATGAAAAATTTCGTTTCAGCTACTAACCAAAGAAGTTAAAAATAAAGTTAAAGATAAATTAATTTTAAATCTATATTTATAAAAGCTATGTGTTTATGATACAATTTTCAATAAAAGTCATAGTAAGGATTGTTTTTTTTATTGGTATATTGGAAAATACAATATATTTTAAGGATTGATAATAATTCTTAAAAAATCTTTATTATTAACATTGTGATAAAGTTTGTTATAAAAATATATCTATTTTAAAATTTATTTTAAAATAAAACAAAACTCCCATTCCTAATAATATAAAAAAAAATCATGAAATGTGTATTATTATACACATGATAAAACCTTATGCACATTGCCCTACATTATTACAAAATCATATTTCTACCAGTCAGTAACATCATAAAATTTCACATTTCTTTCATTGAACAATTGACAATCCGTGGAAAGCTTTCTATGTTCAGCTAAAATATCGTATTTAGTATCAATATTAGACAAACATAAGCCACAATAGATGCATTTCGCTACATTTAAATCAACATTTTCAGATATGAACCCAAATTGCGCAAGCTTTTTTGTATCAATTTTGGAACACCACTCAGAAAATGTTTTCATTCTAACAGTGCATTCTAGTAAACTAGTTTTATGGTAATTGTTGAATACCCAATTAGCATAACAGAAAGCTTGAAAGTGAGAGCAATCGTTGCGTTTTGTTGAATCGCGGAAAAAAAACCCTCGGAAAAAAAACCCTTGTATTAAAAAACCCTTGAAAAAAAACCCCAGGAAAAAAAACCCTCGGGGATAAAAAAACCCACGGAAAAAAAACCCTTCGCTGAAGGAGCAGCCCCAAGGAGCATTCGTGGCGTAGTAGCGCGGTGACATGATAAACTTTACTACTTTCATGGAAATAACAAAAGTTTTATCATGTATTTCCACACTTTCTACACTAAAATTATATATCTGATTAGTCATGTTAATAATAATTATTGAATCACTATAATATTATAATTTTCAAATGTTCATTTTATGTCTATATATGTTATATAATAATAATACGAGTAGGACGACGACTTTTTTGTTTTATTACTTTTTATTTTAATTATTTTATATCCAATATAATATTCGAAGTTAGAAAAAATATGTTTTTAAAATAATTTTTAACTAAAAACACAGTTGGAATTACTATACAGATAATAGTTAACTTCCACAACATCGCCGCGTAGACTTCTACATTTTGATGAGCTCCCCACACCGTGAAACCTCGCTACCGCGCTACTACGCCACGAATGCTGCCCCTTGGGGCTGCTCCTTCAGCGAAGGGTTTTTTTTTCCGTGGGTTTTTTTATCCCCGAGGGTTTTTTTTCCTAGGGTTTTTTTTCAAGGGTTTTTTAATACAAGGGTTTTTTTTCCGAGGGTTTTTTTTCCGCTTACCGTTTTGTTATGCAACCATGTTTAATACATTGACTACCATAGCTTTGAGGCAGCTCTTCAAAATTAGGACACTTAAAGTGTCTAAATTATGCCAAAAAATGTCACTTGGTAAATATTTCTTTAAAATATTACAAATTTTTTCACTCTTTGCGTAGGCAAATCTATAGTTCTTTAAGTTCTCATGTAATATATTTGCAATATTACAATATTCTTCACCAATATGTTTGGTGCTTGGGCAGATGCGTTGAGGGTAATATGCTGGATACATGAATTCCCAGTGGCTGCTAGCACTTGTATGAACGTCGACAATACTCAATTCACGAATAATAAATACACCATCTATATTTTCTTCACCGCACACATGTAACACTGCAGCTGACATTTTCTCAACTGATCTTAAGCATATAATATTAAATGAAATTATATACATTTTTTAATGCTATGATCTATTACAATATTCATTGAATATTTCTAACAGTACCATTAAATGGTGAATATTCTATGACCCTATCACAAACTAATGCAGTGTGTATAATTGTATCTTCTTCAAATTTATCGTAAGACTCGTAAAACATCTTGACATCGACAGCTTAAGACTTGATAGCATCATATTGCTTGCTGGCATTTATTACAAAAATAGGACACTTCTCTATAAACTGCTTTAATGACAGCACTGGTTCCGCATCCTTGCTATCATACAAGGATCTAAATTTTGCAATAATTGTCGTAAATAACTGCAATTTTATGTGGGAATTGAATATCTATATCTTATTCGTATGGATAATTCTCACCGTTAAGACACAGACGTAATGACTTTAGATTTACAGTATCAAAATAACTTGCGTTGGACTTTAAATTAATTTTTTTTCCTTTTTGAAATACAGTCAGCGACCACCTAGGCTTCTCTATTTCCGAGGTTGTAACTATAGGCCCCGTCTCAAAATTTTTACTCGTCGACAGTTCGACAGACCATCTTCAAACAGAACCCATTTTCTGAATCCAATTTTAATTTTCTGTCCACTCTCTAAAACTTTTAGTAATTTAATTTTATTTTGATATCCAACTGTCACATGCGGCATTTTCCACTCTATTCTCGTTAAATTTAAACTTGCATTTTTAACATTTGTTCCACTGACTTGAAAACAATTTGCATCACTTCTAGCTCGCAATAATACAATCTCATGCTTCACATTGGTAAATATTTTTGTATAATCAGAACAAATTCCAAATATTGAGCTCAGATCAACACAACAGTTTATTTCATCACCATGTTGTACAGATTTACTCAAGTATTCTGGGAAAATACCTGCATTTTTACAAGCTTTCAGCTCATTGGAATTAAGAAGAAGTAATGATTTTAAGCTTGTTCCCAAGTCGAAAAATAAGAGTGCTAAGTGGTCATTTGAGCAGTAGTCAAGTAGTTGACTACTTGTTTTTAAGTAGTCAACTACTTAAAACAAGTAGTTGACTACTGCTCAAATTATCACTTAGCACTCTTATTTTTCGACTAGGGTTGTAATGCCAGGGTTTCTAACTTCATCAACCACAACACCATTAATTAGATATTTTATGTCACTAAAAACATGTGCATTATATAATTACTAAGCAATGAAGCTTCCATATTATCAGATTTTCCACCGTCATGTTTTTCTATATTTACTTGAACGTTAAAATGCAATGAACTTTTACTTGGCAAAAGATAAGAATCATGGTTTTTAATCTCCACCCTTATATCATCATTATAGTCCAATTTGCTTATATTATTAGGCAGGTAACTAAAATTCCTAATCTTAACAATAGACTCGTCATAATCAACACTTGATGTAATATCAAGAATATCTGAATTAATCATTTTAATTTAAATCCTAGTGAACGTAAAAATAAAATATTGACAGGTGATAGTCGCTTCAATGGAACCTTAAACGACTGGAGAGCTTGCCATATCTCCTATACTCTTTATATTAATTTGCTTCTTACTAAAATCAACCCCCATTTTAATTAAAATGATTTAATATGTAATACAATTGTTATTAGTTCTTTTCTGAAATCTACAATCTGATTTTCTTGATCCACCACCCTCAATGTTATCTCATCAAGTGAGGTTAAACCAATTATTGGTAAACATAAAGCTTCAGGCTCCTCAATTATATGGTAGCCACTAGGAACTTTTGGACAAAATTCATAAATTGAATGGCAAGGTTTTCCATTTATATATGATCCTGTCGCTATACTGCATTCAATATTTATACTTTTAACATTTGATATTTGAACAATTTCATCTGACACATTACGGATTTCAGGTCAAAGAACACGTCTACTGAAACCCAAGAGTGCACCGAAAGAATCATTTTTTGTAAAATCTATGAAAACATCTGATACAATTTCACATTTTAATGTATTTAAATTTGCTTTTATTGATATTGATGCACTCACATATTTTTTAATCCATGCAGCAATTTCATGAACTTCATAGTTACCTCGTGGCATTGTTACAAATTTACCTCCGAAATAGAATTTATTATGTTCTGTTATATTTGGAATTGAATTAAAGCTTAACAGTGCTATGCCCATGGTGCTGTTTTTAGGTAATTGCAGTGGAGGATTAAAGGTAGACGTCAGAGTTGATGAATTGCTTTTAAATGTAATTAAACGTGAAAAAAAAAAATGATAAATTATTTGTCTTAATTAAGAATTTCAAACATAAATATCCACAATTAGAAGTATTATATTTCTGGTCTCGTACTCGATTGTAATGAATATTTTTACATCTTACGTATTTTATAAACTCTAATGAAGGATTTATATTCCCAAAACTATCATAATATATGATATAGTCACCAACTATTCGATACGCTGTCCAGTGACTCCCACCCTTACGCGCTGGATGGAGATTAATGATCCCTGCTTCCTGTTTCCAGGGCTTAAATAGTAACTTATCTATGCTAAAAACACCCCTAAATTACACAATACCAATTTTTTTCGAAAAGTATATCAAATCCAAGTTTGTTAAAGCTGTTTTTGGTACATCGCTTGGCATTCGAAGTTTTTTTTAATACACATTTCCCCACCTTCTTAATAAGGTTTCAGAAACAAACCACTACCCTCCATGGATTTTTCTTCAAGTTTTAAATTGTAACGCTTCAACTCCTCTAATGTCTCTCTTTCAGTTTTTAATTTATTAATTGCTGACACAACTTGAGCTGCACCTCCAGAAAGTGCTGCAATAGCAGAAATTCCTGCAAAAATTGGGGCAAGGAAGGGTAGGAACCCACCTTCTTGTACAGGAATTGGTAGCATGCGCGGAGGCTTAAATTTACACGTGAATCTCGTGACAATTCCTTGGCAACCTCATACGCTTTTTTGAATGCTGATTCTAAATCAGAATTTTTAGACTCTTTAATAGCTTTTTTAGCTACTGCCACTATTTGTTTGAAACTTTTTTTCTTATTTTTGTTAAAACTTGAAATTAACTTTCTAGGCTTCATTTTCTTTTCAATTTTTTTTGTAACAATCATGGTAGGTGATAGACGTAATATGTTTTTTGTAATAGTATTTTTATTGAAGACTTTTTAGGCTGCATAAATAATTACCTTTTGTTACAAGATACAATAACACGTATTCGAACACCACTTTTTTACTCCGTTAAGTAATAAGATGAGATGTTGACTGAACTATTTCTCTCCTGAACTGTTTATATACTTGCGTGCGTGAAGTGGTAGTAATATAAAAATTACTGGGGCTTATATTATATTAAAATGTTAAAAAATATATATACAAATTATTATTTTAAAAAGTAATTTTCTTAACATTTTTTTTTTTTTTTATAAAATTTCGTTTTCATTAATCCAGCTATAGGCGTCATCTCCACTAAAACCTAACCACTTAACTTTAACCATTCCATTTTTTCGTTGCATTACTTTTTCAACCAGGTATGAATCATTACATTTCGTCTTTTTGAGCTCTTCTTTGTAGAACGTACCCAGAATAGGAGATCCTTTCAAATCTTCTAGTAAAAATGTGATTGGGATGGTCTTTCTGACTTTTCCTATTTTAAAGAGCTCTGTAGAATAATTAGGAAGGTAGCCTTTTTCAAACAATGTCTTTTCTTTAGAAATTCGTACCAGGTCGCCTTTAACAAATTTTGCTGTTTCCTTATTGTTTACTTTAGGAAACATTCGTTTTAATATTACATCTTCATTATCTTTATTCAAATTAATGGGTTTTATTCCAATTGTTCGAAGTTTCGTATTATTATATTTTTCTGCAATCTTTTTCAAAACATCTATCCAGTTATAATTTCCTTGAATGTTAAATGTCTTCCACATATTGTTTTTAATTGTACGGTTTATTCTCTCAACTATTGTTGCCTTCTTATTACTGTGTGTATGGTAGTGATTAATGTTATATTTTGTCATAAGATCTCTAAAATATGTGTTTACAAATTCCTTTCCACGGTCAGAATGACAGTTTTTAGGAACTCGACCTTGCTTCAGAATATTCTCCATTACGTTTGTCACTTATTCCCTTCCTTGCAGTTTTACTTTTCAACCCCTCAAGCCATGCAAAAACTTTGAAAAACAATCTACTCTACCACTAAAATATACTTAATTGTAATTCCTATTTTGTCTCTTATATTCCTGCATGTCAACTAAATCACTGTCAAACACGTCATCAATTCCCTTAAGATATAATATACACGTTGACGTTTATAATTTTTTCTTGCTGGACTGTGTAATTCGTTCACAATTCCTTTTTTAACATTCATTGTAACTGTAATAACCCCTTTTTAAAAAACCTAACGACATCAGCGTCTTCAGATGGATCAGACACATCTGTTATTTTTTTTCCACCTGCAATAAACTTATTTCCAATTTTTTCATATATTATCGTATTATTTGTTGTAAATGTATTCATATCCGCAACAAACGTTTCATAATTTATTGCATCTAGTGCATGTTCTGGAGCCTTTACCTTCTCAATTCTTCTATTATTAGCATTGTATGAATCTCCGTTCAATACAAGACCAAACGCTCGAAAATATTTTAAATTTACAGCATGTCATTTAATTTCTGAGGACGTGCGACTTCAGTCACTCGTTTATTACTCATTGTAACGACATCATGTGTTGAAATAAAACTTGTGTCACTATTTACGAGTGAGTTAATTTTTTTATCAACGTATGTTTACACAATCAAAAACGTCTATTGGGGGTGCAATATTTTTTATCAAACCATTATGAACATCAAAATCACCATCAATATTTTTACACAGTGCAGTATCTAATACAAATTTTTTTGTAGCAGCATCATCATCTTCAGTTGGATATCCTACTGATATATTGCGCTCACCTTGCATATGATGAGGAATGTGTTTTCTCTTATGCAAGTACTGACCAAACTTATTTAGAACCATTTTCGAAATGAATAAAATTATGAAAGTACAGTCAATTTTATACAATAATTATTACTTTCCCGCATTTCTTCAATAATTGATGAAATCTCGCTGGTGGTATTATTATTATTGCCTGCATGTGCAGATGCAAGTATTAAACGTAGTCGGCTTACGAGCTTATTTGGGTTATCCCAATATTCATATTTTGGACTGTGTGTGGTCATACCTTTACCTAACTTGAAAGGAAATCCACTGTTTTCTGCAAATAATCGTTTTATAACTTTGTTGTATTTTAAACTTCGACTGCTTTTTATATTATTATCCAAAGAATTACTGGAGATACGTATCTATGAGCGTTCGTCGTTATATCAAGCATTTCTTTATATGCGACTTTATCGATCATCTTTTTTAACAATTGCTAAATCTGGATTTTTCATGAGTAACAGTTCAAGTAAACCATCAGTCAATTTAAAACTTCTATAATTTATTTTTACTCTGTCGTCTCGAATCAATAAAGAATTATCACCTAAATAAAACTTCTTACGTTGGTTAATACCATATGTGGTATCCCAAAACGTTCTATGTCTCTGAATTTTTTTCAAATAATCATAAAATGTCATTTGTTTGTCATCATCATATTCAATCGTGCCCTCTACTTCTTTATTGTTATTTTTTGTACTTCTCTGCTCTCGTTTTGCAGATTTTGTTCAAATATATGCGATTCCATTTTTTTAAGTGGATCAAGAATAGGCTTTAATATTTTTTCACTAATTTTTTGCTGTTGTGCCTCTCCTTCACGTGTAGAAGTAAATATTTTTTACGAATATTTGCTGCACTTTTCTCAATTGCATTCGCCAATTCCTCCTTAGCTGCTAAATTATTCATTGTGATCGGTAATAGTTGCTACAATTGAGTGAGGTTTTATAAAGGACTCATACAATTTATATCAATGAAGGTATCAAACCCTTTCCTGTATCTACCATTGCTGATTTCACAATCCTTATTAATTACTAAAAAACCATATTTCTGTTTCCAACAGATATGATAAATATTTTTGAATGTTATCCAATAACGGCAATAAGCCATATTCGAATATAATGTCATTAGTAGATTCATATGTATATATACATATATACTATATATATATATATATATATATATATATATATATATATATATATATATATATATATATATATATACATATATATATACTATATATATATGTATATACTATATAGTAACCTATTTCAGGCGAGTCTGTTCTAATATATTTCTGACAGCATTTTATATTTTTGTTGTTATAATGATTTGCTATAAATGTATATATTTTCAAAACACAAACCGTTTAAACTCGTCAAAAGTGATAGCAATACATTTGTTTTACCACAATTAGAACTTCCAGCAAAGATAGCACGTATAGAGTTTAGTAATAATTCACCATGTTTCTTTCTACAATTGTTTGTATCTTTAGAGTCAAAATTAGAAATTTTAAGCTCTTGATGCTGCTTAATCAACTTCATTTTGATAACTGGACTCTATCCCTATTGGAAATGTACAATTGTAATCAGCCAAATTACAATTGTAATTTGCCCCATTACAATTGTAATTTGGCTGATTACAATTGTAAAATTTGGATTGCAATTGTAACACTTGGTTACAATTGTAACACCCGGATTACAATTGTAATGTTCTTTAATTACAATTGTTATACTTGGAATTACAATTGTAACTTTTGATTACAATTGTAATATTAATGATTACAATTGTAATACTTGGAATTGCAATTGTACTCTAGTTCTGATACAATTGCAACACTTGGATTACAATTGTAATATTCATGATTGCAATATATTATAATACTTTTGGGGTTGTAATTTATTAAAGTGTTATATATACTACATAATATATAATATAATACAGAGTAGAATTAATATATACATTTACATTCATTAATTTATTTAACTAAATATTTTTTATGTTAATTTTATGGCTTTAACGTATATCTTAGGTACTATTAAGACGCTTCAATTGAAAGTATTAATTTATTAAATTTTCATTATTTTTGAAAGGCTCGACCCCTTAATAGGGTACGTACCGCGCTTCAATTTAAAAAATAATAATAATTCAGATCGAGATGCATCTTCATTTAATATATGAAAAAATAATGTTCATAAAAAATCAATTTTAATAATTTATACTATAATAAATTAGGGGTCAACCCCCAACCCCAACGACTTATTATGGTCACATCAATTAACATAAACATTCATCTATGCTGCATGAACCTGTAGTTCTCATTTAGTTTTGCGATTTTTTTTTTAAATATATAAATTGAAAAAAATAAGGGTCGACCCCTTTTTGAAGGGTCATATAATTAAAAATGTAAAAAGGTCAGTTGAAGATGTACATTAATTTGAAATGTAACGAATATAGTAAGAAAATGAATTCATTTATATCTTATCATACGTTAAGGGTCGGTCGCATGATGCGTAATCGACCCTTAGGTAGTCGATCATTATACTTCATCAAAAGAACTTGATGCTGCAATGAACTTATATTGAACCTAGTCCTCACAGTTTTTGTCACATATTTTGTTATAAATATTTGCATACTTTTAATAATGACCCCTGGTATGCCCAAGGGTCGACCCTTAAAATACGTAAATTACAGCTCCGAAGGAAATTAAAAGGATTGTCATTTTCAGTCTTGCAATTTTTTACGAAAAAACAAATTTAAGGGTCTTTTGACCCTTAAGGGTCAAAGGGTCCCAAATTTAAGGGTCACCATTAGAACCACCATCAAATTTTACCCTAGGGTCGAAATTTATATAACGTTGCAATAAAGTGAAATAAATTTCAGGGTCTTTTGACCCTTCAGGGTCAAAGGGTCGCAAATTTAAGGGTCACCATTAGAACCACCATCAAATTTTACCCTAGGGTCGAAATTTATATAACGTTGCAATGAAGGGAACTAAATTTCAGGGTCTTTTGACCCTGAAGGGTCAAAGGGTCGCACATGCAAAGGTCTTCATTAGAACCGCCATCAAATTTTACCCTGGAAGCAAAATTTATACAACGCTGCATTGAAGTTAACCCGTATTTTTCCCATAGCTTATTATTTATTTATATAGCTCAATAATCTTCTTCCTATTAAGAAAGCAGTAGCAGCGCAATGGTAAGTGTATGATCAGCAGTGGTAACCGAAGTACAGCAACGCAGGTTTGGGTTAGTAGTTAGATCGGTGACCGCTTTTTGTAGATTTTACAATCGTAATTATTACAATTGTAATAATTGCAATTGTAGTTCAATACAATTGTAATAAGGTCTTTACAATTGTAAAAATTACCATTGTAATATTGCCAAAACACAATCGTAATTTTGATGGCTGTACAATTGTAATAATTACAATTGTAAATTTCCACTAGGGATGTTATGTTATTTCATTTTTATGCTCATCTCTTTTTTGTGGAAGTAATTGTGATGGTTTAAAAGAATACCAATCCAGTTTTACAAGTTGATTATAATAATTTTTTTAAAGAAAAAAAAATGAATTTCTTTTACAGCTTATAACTTATTTTTTTTTCATATAAATAACTTTATATAAACGCTATGTATAAATTTATACAAAAAGTGTAATTATAAATTATTAGGTATATTTTAAATTAAACTAATTTTTAGATCTTTAATTATACATCTTTATTATTTAAATTCAATTACATGTTGTCCGTAAGAACCGACACCCATAAAAGTTAAAGTGTACGTGTATATAAGCTTCTGTACTTTCATTATAAGTTTCAAGATCATGAGATGTAAACAGTGATGGTGAAAAACGTTTTGACAACTTTGTTTTGAACTCAGGGTTTTCATTACCAATAGTCAATACCAATTGTTCCCCCCAGGTGGAATCAACTTTTTCAATTTTAAACACGATAAAAGAGACATTAATTGGAAGGTCTCCTACACTCTTCCAATGAAGTAGAGCACCAGCAGCATTTAATTTTTCTGCAATTTTCATGACTGTTAAAAAAATTAATAACTTAATAAGTTATTGACTTTTTTAAAATATTATTATCACAAAAAGAAATTCGTCTGTTCCTGTGTATATTAAACTCACCTTTACAATACACTTCTTGCCTAAAAAGTGTGGAATAGTATTTAATACTGTTGAATTCCAGCTCTTATACTCAGCAATGACCTTCGATTCTTGAAAATAATATTAACTTACGCATATTTTTCGAGTAATTTACAAGAAAAAACAACGTTCGAATTAACCTTACAAAAAATTAAAAAATGACTACATTCTACGCTTTGTTACCTCAACACAACTCCAGTTCAATGCCTCACACAATAAACTTAGCACAATCAGTCAGGTCACAGGTCATAAGGCTTTGTCCTTAAACAAGTACATTCCCCTGAATCATTTAATCATCTCACGTTCGGCAAAATTACCCTACTTATATATATATATATATATGCCGCCTCGAGCTCCAAGCTCGTAACTATAGGGGTTATCCTCGTAAAAAAAAAATGTAATATCACAAAATATGTTATTTTTTATTATTAACTTAATCCTAAGCTGAAGAGAATATTATTTTTTTTCTTACTGGTTTCATAACAAAATTAAAAGTTTAATTTTTTTCACTTTGTTGACATGCAATCCATCAAAAAAATTTCAACCTGCTAGCTTGACTAAAAACACTCCATTTATAAGTTTTATAACCATGCATTCAATGCATATCATAATATAAACACAGCTAGGGCCCTTTGGCCTCTCTCTAGTTACGCCACTGAAGCTTTTCTAAATCATCCCCCCCCCCCCCCCCGCAACCCTTATCATATTGATAATAGAGGCAATATTACATCCCACTCTTTTGATAGCTTTTATCTACAGTACGTACTACAATATACTGTGAAACGATTTAATATTAAATTGAAGAAACACAATTAAATAAATATAAACATCAGTTTTATAATTCATATCTTTAATCAAACAAAAATTTTGTTCTGATAAAATTTGATTAACATGTAACGTGTAATAAATAATAATCATAAAAAAAACTTTGAAACTAGCTCCTAAAAATGTGCAGTGACATAACATAACTTGCTATCTACATTTAAATGATGAAATGAAAATCGAGCTAAGTATAATTAATTATTAAAGAAGCATATTTAGTTGGAGTGAGGATAAAATTAAATTACCAGAAAACTCTACATATTAACCAAGGAAAGTAATGGAGTTTTAACACAAATTATTTTTTACTACCCCAAAGTCTCCACCCCACAATTAAAAACCAAAACATGATAGAATTTAAGAACAGTATGTATTTAGTTTACTTAGAATATTATATTTTATATACAAAAGAATAGCATGAACAAGTCTACAAAAGTTGCTTGTATCATAGTGATAGGAAGCCAGTGGCTTTGGTACAAATTTAACACAATTTACAAATAAAATGTGCAATAGCTGTAAGAATTATAACATATAACGTATATATAATTATGTACAGGCAGGTAGTAGACTACAGAGGATAAATAAAAGATAATGAAGAAAAAATATATGCATGACTAGCTAACCAACTATCTAGTGCCTTCATCAATACAGATAATATAGTCACTTAACATGTCCATTATTTTATTATACAATTTCAAATCACAAAACATAAAACTCACAGAATGCTTTGTCAATAATTAGGTAATAATAAATTCAAGTTAGCTAAAAATGTAAATGACTGAATATATTTTTTACAAATTTTTGTAAGAATTAGTGCAGGAGCCATCAAGCCAATGCTAAATTATTGGACGCGTAAAGTGGGCGGAGCCGGGGAGGAGGGGCGAAAAAATCCTCTGCGATGCTAGCGCCATCTATCAAAAGGCTCCCACGCGGGGGGCGGGGCCGACTTTGCGTTGACGCATATTGAATTGAAGGGAAGGGCATGCGCAGAGTAGCGAGATGCGCAAAGTTGTTCCTGTCTGTGATTGGTTTAAAATTTCTATTATATGACGTCATCAACATTTCGATTGTGTTTTTCTGCGGGATCCTTCTCACAGAGGCGCTGGACGCAACCGACGCCACAAACCGACGCCACCAACCGTCACTTCAAAGGCGTCCGGCTTGCGCATATGAAGTTGCACCCCCCTGATTAGTGTTTTCAGAGATAGTTCAAAATATTTATTTAAGTAGAATTGGTTGATTTTTTTTATATTTTCAATTAGACAATAAAATAAATGTTTCTGAAGTTAGAAAAAAAAATGAATACTAGTCACTGAATAGTTGGGAGACAGTGGTCACAGCTAGCCCCCCTCCCCCCCAATATCCTGAAAGAAGTAAAGTTATCTCTGGAATTTCAAATCAGTTCTTAATTGTCTAGCCTCCCCCCCCCCTACAGTAATTCAGTTATGAAATTTTCTAACTGTTGATCTCAATGGCAAAAAGAGTGGAGACGGACAACAGTTAATTTGAATAAGATACTACACACAGGCCTAACCAATAATAGTTTTTTGCATAACTTGTCGTTGGTATCGCTATCACCGTCAAGTGTCTACACCCAGACTACATCCAAAATGAGTAATAATGGCAACCTTGCTTCTTTTTCAATTGTTTGACAACGGTTTTAATAGGGCTTGCTTGACTAAACATAAGAAATGTCCTTACATGGCAGTAAGACATGACATATTACTCTTTTATATTGATACATAAATGTTCTACACCATCAACTTTTTATCTTTACAATGCATCTTGCCAACTGTTATTTTCATAATATTAAATTAAAGGATTACTTCTTATAAACAAAGAAATGTTAAAAACATGATTGGTGATTCATCCTTTTCTAGAGCTTGTCACCTTTTGCAAATATTTGGAGAATACTTTTGAAAATGAGAGCCCAAAAACTGAGATGTGATTTGAAAACTTGAGTAAAGCTTGGTATGGACAAGAAATCGTTAGTTGCATGTCAAGGTACAGAATAATTTAGAAATGGCCATTCTCCTGCCTGACTAAGCAGCTTGAGACTGCAGCTGATACAAGGTCTCACAAGATGGCGTTCGAATATTCTGAGCCTTTTGAAAAAGTTGTTGATCCCCGAAGTTTCGAGCTTTCCAGAGCATTGTCTCTCCTGGGAAAAAACAAAAACGTTAATTTAGAATAGAGCAGCTCATGTAACAAATTTCAATCTCAATTAATATAATGGAAATATTATTGAACTAATTATGCTCAAATTAAATAGCTGTAAAAATAAAATTACAAGTAACAATAGAAAAACATTTTATTAAAAAATAATAATAATAACAATAATAAAATGGACCCAATATTAAGTTCTATGTTATGGGCAAGCTTTTTTTTTTTTCTAGTGTCAGTGGAGCATACTTACGATAGTGTTTCTCACGGTGGCAAGAGTGTCTTAGTCCTGTCACATACTCCTCCTCAACAGAAATCTCGAGCCGGCGCAGACTGCCTTGGTAATCCGTATGGAAACTCTCCTTCACATAGTATGGGACCTTCAGATTCATTGTCTTGCGTGACACTGAGAACTTGCTGCAAACATCACTCAGAATTAGAAACACAAAGCAAACGAGTTCATGACATAAACTTATCAACTCAATTGCTGTAATAGTTATAAACATACACTACTTATATACTGTAAATAATTATTCATTATGAAAATCATTCATGTGATAATTATTTTAATGAAAGAAAAGGACAGACAAGACCCATCAAAAAACAAATTATTGAAATGTGATAAATATTTATGTATAATATACCATAATAAATATATATTATACTTATATAAATAAATACACAAACAAAGGAATGAATAAATGAGAAGCATTATTTATAAAATCTCATGAAAAATTAATTTCAATATATGATGAAGAACAAATAATTTATGTACTGCAGCGAAAATATGTTAAGAAGTCTTGTCTTGATTGGAATTTTTAAATACCTATCTATCTATATCTATATGGTGATATCTATTGAATGGTTTGTAAATATATTTTTGTTGCAGCACATTGATTTTAGGTCTGTTTGTAAACTCTGATCAGTGTAAACTTTCTACACTCAATCGACTTTATGTCCTAGTACATAAGGAAATCAATTTGAAAAAATACACGCTTCAGGGTTTACGAAGAAACCAATTATAATTCTTGGTAAAATTAATTGTTTGTTTATTAAATGTTGCACTCTACATTGCATGTAACATTCAAGCATATTATAATAAAATTATGTAGAATAATAAAAAAAAAAAAAAAAAAAAAATCACAGCACAGTCTACTACAATTACAACCTGACATTAAGGTGCCCCAGATATTCTTGTACCTCTGAACTTTTATTTCCAAAATGCTAAGTGTAGGTTATGTTTGAAGAATTTAATGTTGTTTTTACTAATAGTAAATTATAGCAGATTCAGAGTCTAAACTAAATAATGCTGTAAAATAGCCAAGAGACAATTTGCAACCATCAAACTAATTCCAGTGAGATGGAGGTGGTGACTTACTGGCTTGGGTGCAGGCTGTAGATAGGATCAGAGATGAAGAAACTGCTCATCATGGAAAGGACAATCAGTAGCAAGATTGGCAGCATTTGCAGAAATACTGTGTACCCACTTGCTTGCTGTAACAAAAAGAAGACAATCAGTACAGAAAACAACAACATTAAATTGATATTTGACTGATTGGAGTGAAGGTAAAACAGGTATTCTTTGCAAGGAAGGATTATTGATGTTTGTTATAGGAGTTGCTTGCACGACCTGTCTTTATACGTAATCAGGTGAGTAGACTTTATAACCTACTGTGATAATATTTGAGTTCTCGGTGATTTTTGAAGCTTTGCAGCCATCACTATCAATATTGATATTGAGAATTACTGAGTGCACTGACAGACACTCAGAGATAATTATGTGAGAACAACATCAAAAAAGACTCATATGGTCAAAGAGCATACCTTAAGCAGCTTAAAAATATTATATTTAATAGACAGTCGTCAAGGAATAGGTTGGAATAGGTTCACATTGCTGGGATTCATTCACTCACAGCATCAGATTTTTTCAAACCCCAACTGAAAAGTACATATTAGACACAAAAGTTACTGTAAATTCTGTTATTATCAGCAACATGACAAATCAGAATCTGTTAATGTGTATCAAAAGGCTACTGTGGCTGTCTAAATTTAGTCCTGCTAACCAAGCTTCAATACTGGTTATTTTGTGTCTATAATAATAATAAATACTAACAACGAAGGAATATCTTAAATTTATCAACAACAGCAAAAAAAAAAAAAAAAAAAAAAAAAAAAAAAAATGTAGATATTAATCCTCTCACCTCAATTAATTAATCACTTCAATTAAAAAAACTATAATTTAAAACTGTCAATGTACGCCTTGTGCAACCAAAAAAACTTCAAATAAATAAAATAAAAAATAACAAAAAAGCTATCCATGGTTTTCACCACTGTTAAACTCAAAAATATAATAATCAAATAAAAATTTTATGTACCTGTACACAGTTGTGTTCAATAAAATATTTAAAGAAATTTAAATGCCATGGATATTTAATCACAAGCTTGTCTGCCACCTGCCGGACTTCCCTACCTCTCGCTGATGTGTGGCCTCAGTGTGGGCTCCAGCTCGTTGCCAACGTCCACCACGACGTACATACACGTTTTGGCTTGGGAAGCCTCCACCAAAGAACATGTTGAAGAGCTCTTCAGCAGTCACATCAGCTGGGGAAACAGACGAGGTTACATTTACATTGAGCAAAAAATGTCAAAGTCAAAAAATTCATTGACAGGAAAGTGAATATTGATGATAGTCATTAAAATAGAGTTTGCCTAGCAAATGGACTTCAATACTACATTGATAACATACATATTAAAGAGCTACTAGATTCGGCATGTGCTTTTCTTGTGACATTTATTAAAATACGGAGAGAAAAAAAACTTTCAAATGAAGATAAATATTTTAATTTCAATACTGCACAGAATTTTGTTTTTACTTTTAAATTTTAAAAGATGATTGAAAAAAATAAATAAATGTAATGAAAATTTTGGGCATTAAAAAGATTATAAAATTGAGATTAGTATAAACAATTGCTCAATGGTAGCAGTGCTTTTGTTCAGTGTTGTGTATAGTCACCCTCAAAGCCTCGTGAGTAGTTGTACTCGTAGCCACTGTGGTGATGTCTATGGTGCTGGATGCGCTCCTCGTCAGTGCCATACAAGTCATACTGCTTACGCTTCTCGACATCTGTCAGCACTGCCACTGCATTTCCAATCACTGTCACAACAAACAAGACGAGATATTGCATTCATTATGTATCAACATGTTACTTTTAGTGATTTATTATTTACTAAGAACACTAACATTAACCATTAAACTTACTTAATACCTTCAGAGACATGGTCAAATCTGCAAATGAGCTATAAGCTGTAGTCTTAAGGACCCATTTTAATTTCAATATCTCCATAACTATTCTGGGATCTTGCATTCTTTCTAGATTGGTAAGTTTCTACTGCATTCAAGATAATTGTAAATACAGTAGTTCACAATTTTTCAATTGCTGGATTTTTTTTTTTTTTTTTTTTTTTTTTTTTATTATTATTTATTATTATTGTTATATAATTTTAAGAGAATTTTTTGTGTTAAATAACTGTTATTTTTTAATACATTAATTAAAACACACTAGTGTACCAATTTCAATTGGCAGAGAATGAGACAGACAAGTACTGACAGAAGTGTCTTATAAAGATGATATAGTTATATACATAATTATAAATGTACAATGAATAGAATATATACAAAATGAGTGACATCGCTTTTCCCAAATACTTAACATTTTTTTTTTTAAATAGTTTTATTGGAAGCCTTATGGGTAGGTGCTGGTGTACAAAGTATATTGCATTACAGTGAGCTTTGCAGAAAATTAAATACAAGCAGAAATTAATACAAAATAAATATTCAATCAGCAAAAAACATGCACATATAGTTCTTTTAATTATCCTTTGATTGATAAATATTTTTCAGTGTACATCTTCATGTAGCAATAATTTCTTCAATATCTTCATCCAACTTGAAATACTCGTCAAATATTACTCCTAGATATTCAAAATTATTAACAACATCAATTACTGGACAGTTACATAAATCATAATTATGTTGATGCATACATATATATCATTATGAATTTGTAAATTAACTTCACATTCTATCCTTTTATATACGGGTTAACAATATACAAAACTTAAGTTTTATTACTATGAATTACCAAATTATGGTCATGTGACCACTCACATACAATATTTATGTCATCATGTTGCAAACTTTTCTTACATAACTCGATATATTTGTTTGCACAAATTAAAAACTAAAGTCATCAGCATACATAAAGAAATCAAGAAAATTCACTTATTTTTTTTAATTATTATTATTATTTTTTTAGCCCATAATAATATTGCTTTCTAGTAAATACATATCTGTAATTTTTCAATCATATTTTTTTCCATAATTTTATTCACTGTCGATAATATAGATATAGGCCTATAATGTAGTAAAACTTTTATGTTCACCATTTTTATAGATTGAATATAAGCCCATTTTAAAAATATTGGGCAATTGACCATTCTCTCTCTATTGACAAATGAATTAATTTAGCAAAAACTGTTAGAAACGTATCACCTGCTAGTAATATTTCATGCATTGTATTTTATCTAGTTCACCAGATTTATTTTTATTTATTCATTCTTAGCTTAAATTAGTACAATAATATCAATTAAATCAATATCATATATGCAATAACAATTTGTTTACTCATTGCCCTAACATTTTGATAGATTAAACATACATTTAATTTTCCTCTCTCTCTCTCTCTCTTTTAATAAGAATTTATACTATCATATACATATATTAGTTGTTTAAGTTTCAACAGATGTATCATCAAAAATTATAGAGTTTGTTTTCCTTTCGTCGTTTTCCTTATGTAAGCAAAAATTGTGTACGCCAACCATTTAATCTTGTCAATGACGTCACTTTCATTTTTTATCCGCACGGCTCCCAGATCTTCATTTTTACGTGCGAATATCTTGCCTTCAATGGTCCAGACGAACTTCCACGATTTTTCCCTTGCAGCTTGTTTCGTTTTATAGAGGATCTGCTTGAAATGTGGTGTCAATTTATCAAAAAGCATAATTTTACCGCCCTCAGCTCCTCCAAAAACAGCCGAATTTGTAGTGTTGCGAAGTTTCTTTCTAAGTTCCATGAATTCTTTTTTCTGACTTTTAGTTTTAAATTCAATAATTATGGCAGGTGGCTTGTCTCCATAGCTTTTTTTCTTCCGGTAGATGTTTTCTACTGCATCAGCAAATTCTGTGTCTACTCCAAGCTTGGTCGAGAGCTGCTGTGGAATCTTGCTGACATCCTCATTTTCTTGCAAGGTGACACCATACTGTTCAACGGCCTTGCTGCAACCTTCTTGCTCTATCTCATTCACCTCATCAGTCAGTTGATTGATAATAACATCTTTCTCTTTCAGCTGTTCTCTCAGTGATCTTACTTCGTTTTGTAAGATTTCAGTATTTTTATTAGTTTCCTGCGAAAGTTTAATCATTTCATCATATTGAGTTGACATAAAACTAACAGAAAGGTTTAGATCCGACATTGGTTTTAGGCGTTCAAATACCATCTTCAGAACCTCAGCAACAGCGACACCCTCTTTGCTATTGACATTGCTCTCCTCCTTTCCTTTTTTCTTCAAAAAATCCGCAGTACTTACATCACTGTCCGTTTCCATTCCAAGAGATGCTGCCACACACCTATTGCATACTTTAAGCATTTTGTTTTTAGTCAGTACATTTTTCTCAATTACACATTTAACGTGCACCTTCTTGCTACATACATCACAAGATGTTACATCTTTATCCAGTATATCAGTTTTACAACTATAGCACTGCTTCACAGTAACTTGCAACACACACAAATTACAGAGCTCACTTTACACACAACCGTCTCCGTCGACTGCTAACATTAAAATGAAAACTTAGTAAGATAACAGAACAATGAATATAAAATATTTCACATAGTTGCTGAACACAGAGGGTGTAGTCCGTATTATGTTCCGAACGTTCAGAACATATGAGTGATTACGGACCGACTCTGAACAAAAACATTGACTTCAGAACATCAGATAACGGACCACTTTAAGAACATCTTTTTCGCGGTAATACGCATCAGTTTAAAAAAAAATACGAAAAAGAGAGAACTGTTCACTGGCTTCAGAAATTTTAACATAAAACTCACGTAACAGTTATTGTTCACCAATTAAGCAAAGATTTACCTCAAATCAAACAGTTTATCACGTAGGTTGCACAGGTTTGTTACGTACTTTTCAAATTTCCCCCAAAAAATTGTGATCAGCTGACTCTAGTTCCGATGGTTCGGAGGAAAAGTTCGCAACACTCGGAACCTCTTTTTTGAAGTCAGCTGACTCACTTCGGGTAACCTCGGAAATGGTTCTGAACATTCAGAACATAATTACGGGACGCCAAATCGAAGGTTCCGAACGTTCAGAACATAATACGGACTACACCCAGAGATGTTAAAGTAATACCTGCCAGCAATGTATTATATACTTTAGTTAAGGTACTTAGGTAGGTAGGTCAGTAATTTTATTGCTTCTGCTGTTGGTGTTTTTTTTTTTTTTTTTTGAAGATTTATTTATGACACCACAGGTCAATTTTTTAACGAGTGTGCTAGTCAAGTTTTATGTTATGCTCGCTTGTCTCTAGCTTGTCTAGCTCTCTTAGCTATGCTGGCAGTGCTTGCTAGTCGGGACATTCTGACTGCCTGCTCAGGAGGAATGAAGGCATGTGAGGGGAAGTGGCACATGATGCACTTACTCTAGCTGCTAGCATGTATTTATGGCAAGTAGGGTGCACAGAAATTACAGTGATAGTTAGATAATGTATATTAATATTAAAAAAAAACTTCCTAGCATTTACCAAAATCCTTCCCCTACGTTCAACAAACATATAATAAATTTTATTTATTACTACAGTACGTTGAATATTTCGTACGTTTCACTTAATTCATAAAGGGAAAATTTGCAATAAGGCTGTTTAAAGCAAAAGTCAACCTTTGTAGTTTGTATATTAATTACAATATAAGTAGTTATTTTGTAAGGTATTTTCTTAACATTCGTGTACACAGAAGGATTCAAAATCGGTAAAAGAAGCAAAATACCTTTGAATGCCTCTGCAGCACCAGGAACCTTGTTCTTGTCTGGGTGAAGCTGCAGGGCCAACTTCTTGTAGGCCTTCTTGAGATCAGAATCAGTGGCTTCTTTGCTCACCCCAAGAATCTCATAGTAGTCCTTGCACCTCTTTATTCTGACAACAAGAAACAAAAATTATAACCCTCTGATTCGGTGATTTGCCATGGTGTGACAAAATCGATGGGTGTTGTAACTATTCTGGCTCGAGAAGCATGCAGTCATTTAGCAGAGCTAAGCTTATATTGTGTGGCTATGAGAGCTTTGCTGCATGAAAAAACGTAAAAAAATGTCTTTCAAAATTCAAAAATTTATTCATTTTCCAAAAAATGAACAATGTTAAATTTGTTATTGATTAACCAAAAGTGAAATTAGTAATTTTTGATGAACAGCAATAGTTCAAACTAGAAGTTGAGTGTATTCACATTACTTTATATTACTTGCAAGTTAGTTTGAACCGCTACTAATGCTACTAATTATCATACAGGGAATCTGATTATTTTTAAAGATAACAATAATTTTGAAGTCATAGATGTATAATAGATATATAAAATAATAATAATATAATAATACAGCATGTGTATATAAAATGTCTTCATACCTCTGCACCGCTTCCAATTGCTCTTTAGAGTAATCCTTTGATTCAGTATCACTGTTTGCTCTATTGGGCATGTTTTCCTTTCCTGTGGGTGCTCCTGCAGAAATATTACACATCAGTCGTGCACACATTTCAATAAAGCCTGTACTACATACTGTAACATAATATTTTACTTATTGAATATAAGTTTCCATTACAGTTAAATTTTATCACTGCTTGCAAACATCTTATTAATCAATGGAAAAATTACAAGAAAAATTTTAACACGTTAAGCTAGTACCCCTAAGCCATTGCGATGTAATTTAGTTTGGATAGGAATAAAATTCAAGTTAAGCCCATTCAATTATTTAGAGACTTTATTACTTGGTGAGTAATGTAGCAGAGTTTGTGAGAACAATTTACAAGTAAGATTTACTAGATAATAAATATACAGTTGTGATCCTCTTCTTGAATATAAGACTTCTCACCTGTGGATCTTCGTCTAGGCCCCTGCTCCTCAGATTCAGAAGATTTTGTTGATGGCTGCTGAGGGGGAGAGGGAGGTGCTTTGGGTCCTTGCTTTTCCATTTTGGACAGAAGATCTGCAAGAAAGCAGAAGATTGTTTTCTATAAAAATGAGATAAGAGTCTTACTGAACGTAAATGAAAAAGGAAATAAGCAGCATAGCCAGTGTGATTCCAAGTAATATAATGAAGTGTGAATTAACTGCAGGCAAAAATGAAAAAGAAAAATAAAGGTCTCCATTATATTTGATAATATTGAGGCAGGGCTGGCAATGATCACCCTTCGAGCCACAACCAAGAGAAGAAGAAAGTAAATAAAAATATATTTATTTCTACTGTATGTATGCAAATAATGTATGTCATATTTTATTTATGTTTTAGGATTGTCTTCTTCTTCTTTTCTTATGCCCACGTTTTGGCTTTTAAACCATTTTACTTCTAGTAAGCCAATAGAGTTGTTTGCTGTTTTTGTTTACGAGGGAAAATAGCATAGCAGGTATACAGACGGTCAGGAGGGTAAAAAAGAGAAATTGGAGGTCCAACTACTATGGATGGCATTAGATAGGAGAAATGAAAAAAAAAAAAAAAAAACAAAAAAAAAAAAAAAAAAAAAAATTGAAATGAAACAGTTTTGATTGTTCTTTAATGATGCAATATTTTTTAAGCTATCTGATTGTTCTTTAATGATGCAATATTTTTAAAGCTATCTATCGTTTGTTGGTGCATTTTTACAATTTTTTAAACCTGATTTAATTTGTTGAAGAAAGTAGAAAAAAATCAATATGTAATTTTTTTATACTAGTCTGTGCATTCTGGTCCTCCATAGAGCAGCCTAACTCACAGGGGCATGACGTCAGCGCAATCAACTCTATAGAGATAGGATTCTTTCTCTCCTCTCTTCATGTTGCCAGGCAAAGAGTCAAGTTCAGTCGATATTGCAGAGCATCTAAATAGATGTCCTGTCTTAGGGTTAATTTTTATATAATTTACAAATATCACTATCCTGGATTTTAAACTTCTTCTGATAGCATCCAAGATACTGCAGTCATGGCCTGTGTCGAATGTCAAATGTACATACTGTTGGCATACACATATTATGCATATGATATAATACAAGGGGGGTTCTAAGTGTGAGCCTAAAAATTATAGACCCATCAGTTTGAAATCAGTTGTGTCCAAGGTGTTAGAAAAGGTTGTTGTTAAATTTGTGTTGGGGGATCTGGAGAAAGCGAAATTCTTTGGTGATCACCAGTATGGTTTTCGTAAGCATTTCTCTTGCTTGTGAGACTGTGAGACTGCAGGAGTTGGCTGATGCTTTGGATAGTGGAGGTGAGATTCATGCTGTTTTTTTTGTTTTTTTTTTTTTTGAGAAGGCTTTTGATAAGGTGCCTCATGGGAAACTAATTGAGAAGGTTGTTTGGTGGATGAAAGGTTGGTGTCCTTGATTGAGGATTTCTTAAGGGATAGGGTGCAGAGAGTTAGGGTGGGGGAGGCATACTCGGAGTATATTGCTGTTTCCTCGGGAGTTCCGCAGGGTAGTGTCTTGGGTCCATTAATGTTTTTTATTTTTGTTGAAGATTTGTCTGATGGAGTGAGGTCAAAGATGAGGTTGTTTGCAGATGATAGTGTTGTTTATAGGAAAATAGAAGGTGAGGGTGATGTGGTTCGTCTGCAAGAGGATCTTAATACTGTGTGTCGGTGGGTTATTGATAATGATATGAGGTTGAATGTCTCTAAATTCTGTGTTGTTGTGTTTAGCAGGAAAAGACGTAAGAGTGATGTGCAGTATTTACTTCATGATGAGTTGTTGAAGCAGGATGAAAAGTATAAATATTTGGGTGTAGTCATTCATAGTAAATTAACGTGGAATGAGCATATTAAATATGTCACATCTAAGGGAAGGAGGTGCTTGGAGTTTGTCATGAGAAATCTTAAGGGTACCAGTAGGATAGTTAAAGATAATGCATATAGAGCTTTGGTGAGACCAGTGCTTGAATATGGTTGCTGTGTTTGGGACCCATATAGATGTGTGGGGGTGAAGGAGTTGGAGAAGGTTCAGCGGAGAGCAGCAAGAAGGGTTACAGGTCGTGTGGGAAGGTTTCAGTTTGTGGGGGATGGTGCTGATGTTAGAAAGGAGTATGTTAGTGTGTCTGCTTTAATTGAGAATTTGGGGTGGGAGTCGTTGGAGTTAAGAAGGAAAAATTGTAGACTTGGTGTTATGTACAGTCTTTCAAACGTTAGAATACCCCTGTCAATCATCTTCGGCGTAGTGATTTGTATTCTTCCGACCCATGTTGCCAACAAAATACAAAAAAATAGTTCTTTCACTAGAAAAATAAAGTAGCTGAAAAGAAATCAAAGACACTCGATACCTGTTGCATAATAATTGCTAAATTATTGAAACTTCTTTGCAATATTATCTGTCTCGACTTATGTGAAAATCTTTGTAAAATATGATCATATATTTCTGTCCACTAGCTCTATTGAAATTTTTTTTGTGTTGGCTGCCATTTTTTACAGCTGTTGCAGTTGATTGACAGGTCATCCATGAACTATTTTCCATGGGTATTCTAACGTTTGAAAGACTGTATAAGATAACAAGAAATTGTGAGGGTTGGGAAGAGTTGAGTGGTCGTGTGATGAGAGCAGGTTATATTGGAAGAAATGATCATGGATGGAAGTTGGAGTGTGTTGGATGTAGAAGTGATGTGGGAAAGTTTTCTTTCGTAAACAGGACGGTGAGGGAGAGGAATGCGTTTGCAGCAGATGTTGCTGAGGCGGAGAGTTTGATTTGTTTAAAAAAAATTTGAGAGTTGGTGAACATTCGCGAGCCACCGTGGCATTGCCACATTTGCCGCATTAATATTATTATTATTAAAATATTTATTAGAGTATGCATATCATTATTTAATTTAATGCAAGTGTTAAGGTAGAGATAACGTCGAACAGCTGTTCGACGTAATCCCCTTTGATTAACATGCAAACCTTAGCAAATTGACAAAAATTCTGAATTTTTTTTTTGAGAGGCAGATATTAGTGCCTAAAAGCCATAGCAAAAGCTTCAAAAACATTTAACGAGCCGATTTTTTTAAATTAATTTTTTAGTTTGGCTCTCCATGGGAAAACCCTATGCTGAAAATTAAAAAAATTAATTAAAAAAAACCGGCTCGTTAAATCATTTTGAAATTTTTTCTATGGTTTTTGGGCACTAATATCTGCCTCTCAAAAAAATTTCAGAATTTTTGTCAATTTGCTAAGGTTTACATGTTAATCAAAGGGCATTACGTCAATCAGCTGTTCGGCGTTATCTCTACCTTAAAGGTTTGAAAAGATACAATTGTTAAAATGTAAATTAGTATGCATACTGTACAGTATGTATGCTGTATGCATACTGTATGCATAGGTATAGGTGCAAGGTCCCTCTACATATTTATGCAGAGGGACCTTGGTATAGGTGTATCATAATATATATTATTCATACAGTAGACATACTCTATGCATACTGCACGCACATGATATGCAAGTAAACTTGACCATATACAAAATCATATTGATTGCAACACGACAGACTATACAGTATGTAATGCATAATTATTATGCAAACATGTAATATGCATACTACTTTAAAAATTATAACGGAGGCATTGATAATATAACGTGATACAATACATGGAAGCTAAAAAGTGGAACAAAAATGACAAAATAATTAAAGAAAAAAAATTACCCTTAGCTTTCTGGGTTGGAAAAAGACGTTCTGCCTTTAAAATAAATTTCTCTGCCTTGTCACGACGTCCATCAGCTATAAAACGTTCTGCATACTCAAGACAACGCTCGGCTTCATCCTTATTTCCGTCCATTACAGAAAAAAAAAATTAATAACACGAAATACTTTCCGTCATTTGCAAATCACACCGAATCACACCATAGCTGAAACTACAACGTTGCCATTTAGGTACGCAAGTCAGTAATTTATTACTTTTGCTTTTACTTTAATATAAGTTATATAAGACACAATTAATTTTCTGATTATGTATAAAAAATTAATTAAACCCTTGAAATTTATTTATCTAAGTATTTGTAATTTCATAATTTAATTCAATTGAAAAAATTGCAACCGCGGGTAGAAGGCTGGGCTGGGCGGGAAGGGAGAAGGGAAGGCGGCAACGGGCGGCAACCCGGTAAAATTTTTTTAACGCGGCAAGCCAGGGGTGCGTCCCAAATGTCCATTCTCGCCTACTACCCTACCCTACCCTACAATGGCGGCGAAATTTAGGGCGCATCATATGCGCCCTACTTATATAGCGGCCATATTGGAGGGGAGGGGAAAGTTCATTTAGGGCCCCTACAGGGGACGAGAAAGTGATTTGGGACGCTAACGCTGTCTTAGGGTGTAGTCCGTATTATGTTCTTAACGTTCGCAACCTTCGATTTGGCGTCCCGTAATTATGTTCTGAATGTTCAGAACCATTTCCGAGGTTACCCGAAGTGAGTCAGCTGACTTCAAAAAAGAGGTTCCGAGTGTTGCGAACTTTTCCTCCGAACCATCGGAACTAGAGTCAGCTGATCACAATTTTTTGGGGGAAATTTGAAAAGTACGTAACAAACCTGTGCAACCTACGTGATAAACTGTTTGATTTGAGGTAAATCTTTGCTTAATTGGTGAACAATAACTGTTACGTGAGTTTTATGTTAAAATTTCTGAAGCCAGTGAACAGTTCTCTCTTTTTCGTATTTTTTTTTAAACTGATGCGTATTACCGCGAAAAAGATGTTCTTAAAGTGGTCCGTTATCTGATGTTCTGAAGTCAATGTTTTTGTTCAGAGTCGGTCCGTAATCACTCATATGTTCTGAACGTTCGGAACATAATACGGACTACACCCTTAGATTAGAATCACAACATATGATACAACATCACAACTATATGGTATGCATACAGCATTCAGTGATTTCAGTGCATACTGCATACATGTATGCATATATGCATAAGTATCACAACTCACGTGAACTCACAACACAAAATTAGCAGTGTTCAAGTCGTTGACAGTGGCAGTACTGGCACAACACTCAACAACAGGTACATAACCAGTGTCAACATGTTATCTCTGAGTCTGAGTGTCAACATTTATGATTCAATCTAGTAACACGAATCTAGCTGGAACGAAACTTTTAGCGTAATCCTAGCTCCTCTCAAGCATGCGTAAAATTGTGTGACATATAATTATGCCTAAAAATATTTTTAGTATGCATAATATGTCCCACTAAGGTAATTTTATATTCGATTGATTAATTTTCATCAATATTAGTAGAATAATATATTTTATATAATTTGCGCCAAAAAGCATACAGTACATACAGTATGCATGAATATGCATACTGCAGTGTATGCATATATTATGCATCATACTGCAGTGTATGCATACAGTACTGTACTGGGAATTATATATTATAGGATTTATAGGACACTAAATCAGTATATATATATATATATATATATATGTATATATTATATGCAACTATTAATATGCATACATATATTAGTTGCGAGTATAAACCATATATCTTTGAATTGTGGTCTAGAGGGCTAGCTAGCAGGTAGGCAGAGTGGGCCTACTATACAGAGTATTCTTAATAAATATGTATACACCAGAGGGGCGTCAGGAGAGAGAAGGGGATAATATTAAATATGCATACCTATTCCTGGTATGCATACAGTATATATAGGCCCCTCTGCCGTCTCTTTATACAAAGCCTTCCAGCCCCCTTGCCATATGGCTTTCTATACAGTACTGTACGCATCTACGGTATAAGTTATGTATACGTATATACTCCACTGATATATACGTGCAGTCTAACAAATCTTAAGACTACCTGTAGACTCTATAGCGTACATCTAGCTTCGAGACATGTCTAGCTGTATATGTCTGGATGGGATATACAAAGCAAAAGACGATCGCCACACACAGTTTAATCTACACGTTAAGAGGTCTGCACGGGCCGGATTTTCGAGGCCCGACCAGGCCCGGTCCGTTCGGATGGTTGCTATTAGGCTAGGGTGACCAGATATCTTGATGTTCAAAACGGTACATGCCCCCAAGATAGAGGCCTGAAGGGCCAAAACCCCCGCCGGAGGCGCGATTTTTTTGGGTGCCACGCCCCCTTTTTTACTTTTTTTTTTCTTAAGGTAGAGATAATACAGATCAGCTGGCCCAATGCTAAAAAAATCCCATTCATAAAAATTATGAAAAAAATTTAAAGTGTTCTCCTCTACATCCCCTATCAGTAGGTAAAATATCAGGTATACAAAAACGAGCTAGTTTTCGAGTTATTAATTTTTAAAGTTGACCAATTTAACATGGAAGTTCCATTTCTCCATGTTAAATTGGTCAACTTTAAAAATTAATAACTCGAAAACTAGCTCGTTTTTGTATACCTGATATTTTACATACTGATAGGGGATGTAGAGGAGAACACTTTAAATTTTTTTCATAATTTTTATGAATGGGATTTTTTTAGCATTGGGCCAGCTGATCTGTATTATCTCTACCTTAAGGGTAAGGTAACGCCACCAATGTTAAAAAAAATCCCTCACACAAAAATTCTGAAAAAAATTAAAAATGTTCTCCTCCACACCCCCTATCAGTAGCTAAAATATCAGGTATACAAATACGATCTAGTTTTTGAGTTATGAATTTTTAAAGTTGACTAATTTAACATGGGAGTTTCATTTCTCCATGTTAAAGTAGTCAACTTTAAAAATTCATAACTCAAAAACTAGATCGTATTTGTATACCTGATATTTTAGCTACTGATAGGGGGTGTAGAGGAGAACATTTTAAATTTTTTTCAGAATTTTTGTGTGAGGGAATTTTTTTAACATTGGTGGCGTTACCTTACCCTTAATAGGTTTTCAAATGAATTGTTTTTTTTTATGAAGCCGTTTTTTCCGAAAAAAATTAGTTTATTGGTAAATCCATTAAAGAATTTTCGTCATAGATTATAGCAATTATTACGTAAGTATTTTTTAATTGATGGTACCATAGTTCAGACGAAGTTTAAGTAAAACACTGTTTTCTGTTCCATAAGGCTGCATGTTTAAGGGTTCAGGAAAACAAACTTTGGTATTTTTTTTTTTTTTTTTTTTTTTTTTTTTGCGATGATCGAAGCTATTTGAGATGAAATTTTTTTGGTTTTCATTTCTCACACTAATGCAGGACAGGTTAAAATATTTTAAGGAAATAAAATAATAAATAATGCAATCGCTCACTCTACTTTAAATATTATCAATAATTGCATTTTTTTTTTATATATTATTATACTTTTCATATCATTAGAAAAAAATATATTTATTATAGTCACCACGCATGCAAGAAAACTGTGCCAGTGAGCTGATTTCCTAAAATTAACCTTTTTTCTTGGCCTGGCCACGATCCTATTATGTTGTAAAGTTGCATGTAAATAAAAAGAAACAAAAGCAATAAAAGAAATACTCAAAAAGCATAACTTCGAAAAATACTTTTCCAAGAAAAAAATATACAGTATTTTATTTTTTTTTTTTTTATTTCGTTATCAAATTTTCCGTCTCCATCCACAATATTTATAAATGTACGTACGACGTGTTACTTAAATAATGCATTATATATTTGTTTATAAATAAATAAAACTTAATATAATGTCACGAGATAAATTATAGAGAAAAAAAAAGTGAAGTATAAAGCAAGAAATTAATTTGAATTACTTTTAATCGAACTGTTCATTTTGCAAATAGTGTGAACTCTTGTTAGAGTGAAATAGCTGAAGAAGTTATATAAATTGAATTAATTTATAGCATTCAAATTGGACTTAATAACAGCTAAAATTACTTGATTGTATGAATAATATTTGTGGCGTTTTTCCCTCATATTATTTTCCATTTATTTACGTAATATCCATGCACGATTATTGTGAAAAAAAAAAAAAAAAAAAAGAGTGGTATAGAAATTTTTGTCTAAGCCACGACACAATGCATAAGAATGATTTTTTTCAATTTTATATTTTATTGGAAATTTCCATCAAGTGAATATCATCAATATCAAGAAATGATATTTTTCTGTAAAGTTTTTTACTTGTTTTTTATTCAAAATTTAATCGAAAAGTAGTGATTTCATTTCACGTAGTATTATATATGCATACTAAGTACATACAAAATATATTCCGCAATTTTGGAAGAAATATGCTGTTTTGTGAATGCGATCGAGAAAAAGGGGCATGGAGTTGCAAAATCATTTGCGTCCATACATTTTCGTAAATATTCACAACCACGTTCCTATGAATTTTTTATTTTTTTAATGATAAAATTTTTAAAAAATGTCCCTTTTTTAAATTTTGTCCGAAAGCGGTACATTTAGGCGTCCCGAGAGCCTCTTTGGGGACACCGGGACATGGTACTCTAAAACGGTACTGTACCGGTCAAAACGGTACGTCTGGTCACCCTATATTAGGCCCGGCCCGGGCCCGTGAAGACTGCTTCACAGTGTGGCCCGGCACGTGGCCCGTCCGTAGTTCAACCTCAGCTCGCCTTTTTATTTTAGTGCTTTATAACCCATTATAAAACTAAAAGAAAAAGTCGTTTTAGAAGCTTTTTTTGCTTACTTATTTCCCTTCTTCCTCTTTCCTTGCAAAAATAACAACAACAAAAAAAAGCACTAATAAAATTTCGAGAAAAAGCTAGGCCCGGCCTGTTCGCAGACTGCCGATACCCGGCCCCGTGCACACCTCTCTAATACACGTAAACTAAGATCTGTAATACATACTATGCATGTGCATAAATATGTATTTGAAAAAGTGTGATACAAGTACAGTATATATACAAGTATTGCATTGTGTCTATATAATTATACAGCAAGACCCCTTTTTTTATATTGTGAGACTTTAATGCACATGCATGGAACTCTTTCACTCTTTCGCATCGCAATTCAAGCAATAAAGGGCAAGCAGGGGAATTGGGAATATTGAAAGTATGGATGTCATCACAACTCGCATATATGCATACATACTATAAATATAGTAAATTTATTATTTAGATGGAGCAACCAAACCAGCAGCTGCAAATTGCTGACATGCAGCAGATGCTGGGTCAATGGAAAGTTGAGCACAACAGCAATGGTTATGACCCACAGCCCATCCTAACAAGGTTAGTTGATAGCTATTATCCCCCTTCCCCTCCTCCTCTCCCTCTCCTTCTAAAAAATCTTATAATACATCAGAGTGATGGGTGACTGTTCATATTGTGCTTGGGTTTTTGCTTTTTACACGTCACCAATTGAGCAACAAATAATTTTTTTTTATTCTGCTTAAGCATTTTTTATTTTAATGTAGGGCAGCGCCACGAGATTGTTGGGTTGCCTACTTACAGGATAACGCGCAGCTGTTGATCTCCCCTCCCTTCCCCTACTGTTGTCATACCATACCCTTAAAACCATTGAAAAACAAAAAAAAAAAAAAAAAAAAGTTAGGAAAATTGACTTTGTTGCCAGATATTATTATTTAAAAGGACACGAAACTGTAGTTTGTGTATTCTTTATAAAGTAGCAGATGATATGGAAACAATATAAATGTAATAATTGCTGTATATAATTTATAATTAATTTTTTTCTACATTTTCTCTCCTTACACGCTGTTGATGCAACACAACACTATGGCCGGCGCGGCAGGTTCCTGTAAAGTATGCAATATGTGTTGCAGTGACATCACGTGGGCCTGGCCTATTGTATTATTTCTAGATTTTTTTTTTTTTTTTTTTACAATATTATTGTATATATATTGCTATTTTTGCTGAATAAACATTTATTATTATTATTACCAGAGGTATTGCCTGCCAACCCTAAATGCCGTCTTCGTTTTATGATCAGTCTGATATTGATTGGAAAATTTTGAATTTCACCATACATTATACCAATGTACTGTAGTTTGTACCTGATACTGCATTATTAAAAACTACTACATACTACTATCGGAACCAAAAAGGTGTGCCCCTCTCCTTATGGGAGTTATGTGCTATTCAGGGGCACACCTTTTTGGTTCCGATAGTAGTAGCTGCTGCTCTTTTAGCAGCTGCTGCTCTGTAATACATAATACTGTAATAGATACAGTATGTCTTATTTTGTTTTTGTTTTTAGGATGGCGGAACTGATAGAGCAGCAAACGCAGATATTTCTCAAAATGATTCGAGATCCTTTTGATGACAGACACCCATATCGTATGGATCCACGTAGTGGGCTGGGAATTGTTCTTCAGCTTCTGTTTCACACAGAAGTCTTTGTGACAAAGGTAATGATTTGTTTCTAGCGATCTCTAGTAAGGTTATAGTGCCAGAGAAAGCAGTGGCATAATCTCAAATTGTGGGCCTGCAGGCCTCATGGCAAAATAAACCCCTGCACTAGCGAGTGACGTTTGTAGGGAAGAGAGAAAATTGAGCCAAGGGAACCCCTTTGGGTAGTTAGACCCCTGGGCCTAGGGGCCCTCTTGGTCAACCTCCCTTAAGTTGAGCCCCTTCCAGAAAGACTACCAGTATTCTTGTATTAGGTGTGTTCAGAAATACACAATGATTATTAGTAAATTATTAGATGACCCTTATGTTCCCTGTACATATGGGTCATCTGATTCTTTATTATTTAATGATTGTGTATTTACGAACAGACCTATTATTATTTGTATAAATCAGACTGAATGTTGCACTAGTTGCTATGGATGTTGTATGCAGATGATGCACTGGTCACAGCTGAGATTGAGGATTATTTGCAAAGTAGATTAAAAGTAAGCACAAAGCATAATATATGAATCTGAAAATAAGTGTGGGTAAGACTACAGTGATGATGTTTGGCAGTATAATAGTGTTGAGGCAAGATAAATTATGTTTAAATGAGAGCAGCTGGAATGAGTGAAAGAATTTGTGTATCTGGGAAAAATGTTTCAGGAGGATGTAAGTGTAGGTGGAAAGATTTATAGGAGAGTGAGTGCAGGCAGGAGAATAGATTGATGCTGTTCCGTCCAGATGGCGAAGTTGCATCTGTTCATTTTTTTAGAGTGGCGAAGTTGCTATGCTAACAGCATAGGAGAGTGGCGAAGTTGCAATTTTGAACAGATGCAACTTCGTCACTTTCAATAAATGAACAGATGCAACTTCGCCATTTGGGCGGAACAGCATTGAGATGTTTATTTCCCTGGGATAAACCTATCTCGCTTTCCACTCATTGTCAGGCTTATCCTAGAGTGAGGTGTTGTATCTCCGTACTGAGCCAAACTTGCTGTGTACTGTATAATTCTGTATTAGTACCTACTGTAATGTATGGATCGGAGTCATTTTGTGTGTCAAACAAAGCATGGGAGCAATTTGAATGCTGTTGGTATGTAATCATGAGTTTTTTAAAGTGGCGGTAATGACATTAGTCAGAAAACAACTAAAAATAAAAAGAAGAAAATAATATTGCACCTGATGTTGTTCCAGCCATTTTTCGTATTTTTTAAAGTGTGAATTACTATTTTTCTTTCTTCATTAGTTAATATTAATATTTTAAATGAACTTTATGAGAGTGAGCTTGATTACTTCCTGGTTTGGTATTTACGCGCGTAACATTAAAAGCAACAATTTGCGGGTAAAAGTAAATTCAAACTTTTCTTTAATCTCAGGACAAACTTCTTTATTAAAATCATTCACATGTGAGCTTAAAAAGTAAATAAGTAACTGCCATTATGATTTTTTACCTTATTTCATTGATTTCATTCGTAAATCTACAGTAATATGGGACCACAAAAACATCACGTCAAGACCTCGAGACGGTTGGTGCCAGCTGATGCTGGCCGCCAGAGGCGCTGCGAGCAGCGCGTTACATTTTAAGTTCTACTTTTCAGCAAATATGTAAGACTTTAAACCCGATTTACTAATTTTTTTTCGTGGGAATACCAAAAAATGATTTGCTAAAAAGTTTTATTGAGAATCGAAGTGCTTATTACCATGTTTTATTTAAGCGATTACGAATCGCGTCATTGAGTAAAAAAATACTTTATCTCAAGAAACATGGAATTTTCGTGTTGCTGCCATTGCTACCATGTAAAAACAAAGCATTTATAGATTCAATTTTCTAAATATTTTTCGTGGGTTGGCCCTACAATATTTTACAGACACATTCGTGAGTAATTAAAGAAGGTTTTTCAGTAATAAAAAAACGCAATTACGAAAAACCATTTGGCGTTCTCTCTACTTTAAGGAGCAAGTGGTAAAGCAAGGCTCGACAAATTGAAAAACACATTGGGTGTGGTGTGAAAGAAAGAATGATGGATAAGTATATGAACATACTGTATCACATTACGTTGGTTTGGACATATTGAGAAAAATGAGTGAAGAGCGAATTGCATAACTGGTGTTAGGCAGTGTGAAAGGAAAAAAAGGTTTGGCTGGATGTGATTGCAGAATTTTTTAAGAGCAGGGGCGTTAAAAGCACTGTGTGTAATAGAGAGTGTAAAAAGCAATAGAGTTTCACTAGTATTTTCTGAAACAATTAAGCAAGAATATCTATTTATTGTTCAGGAGGTCTTTTCTGGACGTCCTAGGTAATAATACTGCTGGTTTCCCCTTTAAAGAATATGGCAGCATGTTATTTACTGGTATGTTATACTTTACAGTCTATATAAATAAATATATTGTATATTTATATAAAAGATGAAATAAGACATTTATGAGAGTAGCAGCCGTTTTACAAAATTCATCCTTTTGAATCCAGTAAACTTCATATTTTATACATGAAGTTTAATACCCTTAATACTGTTATAATATTTTCTTGTATTGAGTTGGAGGAGAATGAGGGGGTATTTAAGAAATTTTATCATGTTTTGTTGAAACTTTGACAAAAAGGCGCTCTAATAGAACTCAGGAAAAGCATTCCTCTGCTATTATTTTCTTATAATCATCATTAGCGAATAGCCTGCATTCACTTGAACCTGGCGTATCTTTTCTTGTGTCCAGCTTGTCGGTGACTACATGCGCGACACATACTGGAGCCGTCAAAACATGGGTGTGGCGGGGGACCATCGGAGCTTTGAACTCAACGTTGCAGCGTGCCGTCTCTTGCTTGATATAATGCCTGGTCTTGACACCTCTGCTGTTTTCCAGGTAGCTTTTGGTTGTGGCTTGTTGTCAGCATATTATTATTATTATTATATACTGTATTGGCATTTCTTGCCACAAGTGGACTTAGATTGTACTGATAATGACTTGAGGTTAATTCATGAATATGTTATCTTAAAATATGTGCTGCTGTCTATCAATATATTCTTTCGTGAAAGTAAAATTTTATGGCTAACCATTTTGAAAAGGAGTAGATTGAAAATAGAGGCTTCAAGTCATGCGCCTCGCGCTGCATAAATGTTGTTGCTAAGGTCCATCTTGCACTTGAAAAAGAAGCGAAGTGTTTCTTTAACTTATATAAATCAAGTAAAAAATCTAAATCTTGCATTATCCACTGTATTTTTCTTCAGTTTGGACCGAAGTTCCGTAAAGGGATTTTCCCTAAAAAAATCTTATTAGTAGAAAAAACGACTTCAAGTTTTTTTTTTTTTTTTTTTTACATAGATTTCGATAGGACGGTGGAACATTAAAAAATCAGCTGACTTGAAACCTCTATATTGCACTGTAAGTTGAAAGAAACTTGTGACTTTAAAACTTTATCATGGCACAATGTTTATCATGTACAGGAAGAGACGGAAAGTCAACTGCACCGGTTGATTTCCTGGGCAGAACACTCTGCAGAACCCTTGCAGAGCTATGCCACTGGACTACTGGCTTCAGCCATGGAAGTGTCTGAGATTGCTGCAAAATTTAGGTAAGCCTTCTCGTAACATAACTTTGGGTTACAAACAACTTTTAGATTGATAAAAATAAATTAATTGCAGTATTTTAAATTGCAACTACATAGATAGCTGAAAAGGAATAAATACATTCACTACAGTACTTTTCATTGTACCTCTAATTATTTACAACATTTCAATTATTTGAACTCTGAATAAAACTCAGTAAGTTGCGAAATATGAATCAAATTCAACAATTTGTTTTAATCTTTAGTAGTTAGTACTCCATTGCCGAATTTTGTTATTAATGTTCAATATCATCCATTCTGTTTTAGTTCTGTCAGATTGAATTCAACATACAGTAGTAATTGAGAAACATAGCCACAGTAATTAATATTTATTTATTTTTTTTATTTTTTTATTACAATGTTAGCTTACTACAGCATATTCTGCTATTGGTGTAAGCATTCAAACTTAACAACAGTATTAACAACAGTTGGAAGGATTGATAGGAAAGGAGGCGGCTGTGGCCTTGTGTTAGGAACTGCCCCGGCATTTGCTTGGGAGTGACAATGGGAAACCACAAAAAAACATCATCGAGGCAGACGATACCAAAGGGAACGACCTTCGGCACCTCCCGAATACAGGCAGTATAGTGGAAGAACATACATGCCATCTCTCGGGAACTTAACAGAACATGCTGCCATACCTCAGCTCGAAGTGACGAAAAGTCACCTGAGCTAAGGCAGGAAGCGATCCGGGGTCTCCCGAGCGATAGGCAGAGATCAAACCACTACGCTACGCTGTTCATATAGAGTAAATGCACCAGATCAATTCTGAAACATTTTTTTGAGTTCTTGTTTTACTAAGAAGAGAGGAATTTTACAAAATACAAAATGGTCAAACTTGTGCATCAAATAGAGGCTTCAAGTGCTCCCCTGCTAGATTTTTCCCTCCATAAGCCACCATGTTATAAAAGTTGTAAAGGTATTATTTTGAAAATCCAGAACCAGAAAGGTGTGCCCCTTCTACTTATTTATTTTATTTTATTTTATTATCTCTTTCATGGGCACAATACAATAATTTAACAAATATATATTATAGTCAAAATTACAATATAATTAATTAATAATTAATTAATATATTAATTAATAATTAATTAATATAATATAATGGGACTTGTATGCTACTCAGGGTACACCTTTTTGAATATGATAGAATGCTGTTAAATGACAGTAGCACATTTAATGCAACTGTGATTTTTATTGAAGTTATTTTAAAATTGAGTCAGTTTATCATTTGTGCTGTAACATACAAAGGGGCATTCACAAAGCCGTAAGGCCACATTTAGGGCTCGATAATTTAAAGCCCGATTTTAGGCATGCTTTTTAGACCCAAAATTTCTGGTCTTAAATTATCGAGCCCTAAATGTGGCCTTAAGACTTTGTGAATGCCCCGTACAGTATTTACAACTCCTCTTATAGAAGGAGAATTTTCCAATTTTATTTACTGTGATTTGGACTGACCTTTTTTTATGCAAGAGGGCTTTATTTTGCTTGGCTACCGGTATGCATAAAAAAAAAAAAATCAATATGTTGCAGGCAACAAAACTCACGGCTGGTGCCGCTGATGTTGAAGCGTCTGCATACTCTGGAAGTGGAGCAAGTGGGTAGCAAGAAAGAGGCAAATCTCAACAATCAGCGACCCTTTGCCCACCTTGGCATGCACACCACCCCGCCATCCTCGCCGGGGAAACCACAAGATGGAGAGCCTGCAGCCAAGAAGAGAGGTACGTTTCTTCCTTTATGTTAGTGAGTTAATAGTTTCACTACCCCGTTCATATACTTGCCCCAGGCTAGTACTCTGGTCAGCATATCACCATATCAATATTATTGTGCATCTCTAGCTAACTTTTTCAACTTAACTGCTCACCCACTTTTATTGTCTCATTTTATATCTGGAATGTGCACCTGCTTTTGTAATACCTCCATGTTTCAGTTATAGTAGTTGAATATTTTACTAAGTACTTCAAAAAACATTGTTTGTGTACTGTATTTTATTTTATTCCTTAGTGCCCTGTTGCTATTTCCATACATTTTCTTAAATACAGTACTAAATAAATTCCAATTCATCTTTTTATTAGTTTAAATTTTGCAACTCTCTGGACTTCTCTTCCCTATATTAGCTTTTTATCTAATGACCTAACAATATGCAAGTACATAAAACTGACTAGTGAGCCTAATTAATACTAATTACATGGAAAAAGAGCTTATTCACAATATTGATTTGATGTAATTCAAGATTAATGAATTTGGCTTAACTTATTGCAGCAAAGATCAGTTGATGACAGCATGACTATATTTTCTGTCTGTAGCTTTGACTGAGAAACACAACTTGTCTCCACGAGGACTCACGTCTGCTCCTGCTCCTCTGTCTGTTCCGTTGAGTGTTGCTCCGGATACAGTGCCCACTTCCAGCTTGACTGCCGCTCGCCGCCCTGCACGCTTCATGCCCCTCTCAACTCACCTCTCACGTACACCTCCTGAGGACGTGGCACCTCCTCTTGTGTCCCCCCTTGCCAAACCATCCTCCCTTCCTATTTCACCACGGCTCAAAGGGGACCACAGCCCGCCCTTCCACAGGCTTGGCACAGGTAAGAAAAGTTGGTTGGTATTCACGAAGAGTTAAGAAGCGTTTTAGGGAGAGATATTTTAAGAAGCGTTTTTAATACCAGGTAAGAGGTAAGAAAAACATTTCTTAAAATATCTCTCCCTAAAACGCTCCTTAACTCTTCGTGAATACTACCTGTTGTCTATTAAATCTTAAAATACTGAAATACTTAACTTTTTTAAGTAAAAAAAAAGTTAAAAAAGTTCAACATAAATTATTTGTTTGTTTACTTTCAGCCTCTCAGTCAACAAACTTTGTGGGTGTAGAGACTGTGACAGAAATTGTCGTGACCCCTGTACCGCCCCCACCCCGAGCAGTACCAGTACCAACAGCATCAACAGGCAGTCGTGTCATGCTGTCAATGACCAACAACTGCAGCAACTCGTTTTCGGCAGTATGGGAAAGCTTAATGATCGGCTGCTTCAAAATGCATCCTGTCACATTGGCAACCAAGCAGATTCTCATCCTGCGCTATCTCACACCAGTGGGAGAGTACCAGGAGGTGAGCATTTCTGTACAGATTGATTCTAGACTTGGGAGGAATAAGTTAATATTTTTATCCTTTTTGAAAATATGATGTTGTTTGATAACATACTGTAGTTGTGTTAAAGTAAAGGGATGCTTTTGGTAATAGTGATGTGATGCATGGTTTCCTGACTTGCTTGCAGTTCGTCAGTCATGTGTTTGAGCACAATGCACTGGAGCTGATCCTTATATACACAAATTTGACCAAGTCCTGCAATGCCAGATTGACGTTTGAAGCTCTCAAGTATCTTGGGGCCCTGCTGTGCCACAAGAAGTTCTCCTTTGAGTTCATCAACATCCAATGCATGCAGGTGAGTGTGGCATCATAGTGACAGGCCCTGTTATGAAGTACACATTGATCATTGGGAATTAAATGAGATTGTCATATAAAATTAAACAAATTGTAAATTGTAAAAAATTGTAAAATTCTTTTAGAAGAGAGATAAAAAAAAATATACATTTACTATCCGAGTCATTTTGTTTAGAATAGAATAGAATAGAATAGAATAGAATAGAATAGAATAGAATAGAATAGAATAGAATAGAATAGAATAGAATAGAATAGAATAGAATAGAATAGAATAGAATAGAATAGAATAGAATAGAATAATATAGAATAGAATAATATAGAATAGAATATATTTATTCGACCACTGGCTGTAATACAGCAACAAATTGTTACAATACTGCATGAGTCTTGTCAAAAAATATCACATATATACATACAGTGTACAACACATAAACACAAAATATACACAATGAGGAATTTGCATGCGTGAATCTGATTGGCTTAATCGAAAGAGGGGGCTGAGAAATACATGTGTGAATTTTATGCGAATTTTTTGAGCACTGCAAGTATGCTCAAATGCATATTTAAAAGATGCACTTTACCTGGAGGTGATGGCGCATCGCCAGTGACGTCATCGCTATGTCAGGTTCGGTTCACTATAGATATGCATACCTGTAGGCACCTGCATAACAGGTAGCCAATCAAAAACAATCTTTCAAAATTCAAAATTTCAAATGCCTAGCTTATGAGTTTTAAAACTTAAAAAATGCACATTATTCCATATACGCGTACTGTAAAAACACACTGGGAGATAAGTAATATTACAAACGTACCTTTCATCATATTTAAATAATAGAAATTGTTTCGCAAATAGTTTCATTTAATTGAAGAGAAGATGCAATCGATGCAATATCAAGTCCTGCCACCAACTTTTCTGTTTAAATTATTGGCGCGTCATGCAGCAATCAGCCAATAAAAATGTGTAAATTTATCATACTGGACTCCTTCCGTATCTGCTGATTATCTATTGAATTATTTTATTAAACCTAAAACTGAGCCTCTTTTCTTATCTACGAAGATAGTAGGATGCCGTAGGATTCAATATTTAAATTTATTAAGACCCTTGAATCATAATTTATCAATGTCTTTTCAACCCCCTGTTTGCTGCTGCTGAAACCAGTAACGGAAGGATTGAAAAATAAATACAGTTTTAATTTCAACTTTTCCAACACGCCTATATGTGGTCGAGTGGAAAAGCACTCGCCTTCCATGCAAGAGGTGAAGGGTTCAAATCTCCCCCGGTTCAGTTTACATTTTTAGTAGCACGAAGAAGTTTATTTCATATTTTTAACTCAAACGGGGTAAAATAGTTTTGTTTATAATTTCTTATTAATTTTTCTATCATTGAATGAAACGCTTTTTTTGTTTGGTTTTTGCTTTTTTTTTTTTTTTTTTTTTTTTTTTGCAAAGTTTTTGTAAGTGCGTATTTATATGAAAAAGTGTGACTTAATTATAATAGTATAACATGATTATATTGTAAGAAAAAAATAAGATTATTTTACCCCGTTCGTTTGAATTAATTCTTCGTGCTACTAAAAATGTAAAATGAACCAGAGGAGATTTGAACTCTTCACCTCTTGCATGGAAGGCGAGTGCTTTTCCACTCGACCACATACAGGCGTGATAGAAATGTTGAAATTAAAACTGTATTTATTTTTCAATCCTTCCGTTTCTGGTTTCAGCAGCAGCAAACAGGCGGTTGAAAAGACATTGATAAATTATGATTCAAGGGTCTTAATAAAGTTAAATATTGAATCCTACGGCATCCTACTATCTTCGTAGATAAGAAAAGAGGCTCAGTTTTAGGTTTAATAAAATAATTCAATAGATAATCAGCAGATACGGAAGGAGTCCAGTATGATAAATTTACACATTTTTATTGGCTGATTGCTGCATGACGCGCCAATAATTTAAACAGAAAAGTTGGTGGCAGGACTTGATATTGCATCGATTGCATCTTCTCTTCAATTAAATGAAACTATTTGCGAAACAATTTCTATTATTTAAATATGATGAAAGGTACGTTTGTAATATTACTTATCTCCCAGTGTGTTTTTACAGTACGCGTATATGGAATAATGTGCATTTTTTAAGTTTTAAAACTCATAAGCTAGGCATTTGAAATTTTGAATTTTGAAAGATTGTTTTTGATTGGCTACCTGTTATGCAGGTGCCTACAGGTATGCATATCTATAGTGAACCGAACCTGACATAGCGATGACGTCACTGGCGATGCGCCATCACCTCCAGGTAAAGTGCATCTTTTAAATATGCATTTGAGCATACTTGCAGTGCTCAAAAAATTCGCATAAAATTCACACATGTATTTCTCAGCCCCCTCTTTCGATTAAGCCAATCAGATTCACGCATGCAAATTCCTCATTATATTAAAGAGTCTAGAGGCAACTTTACGTAGATCTGACAATCTCCAATAATTTAAACATAAATCTACGTACAAGATTCTAAAATTCTGAATTTGGTATTAATAATAATCGATATGGCGTCATGTTATGTATGTATGTAATAATAGATACTGTACACTAGTACAGTAGTAATAAAATTGCATGAAAGATTAAGGTGCAGCTCAATGTTTAGTTAACAAAGCAATTGCATACAAAATCATTATAACATATATTTTAAAGGAAAGGATACGAATAACCAGCAAGGTCTTACCGATTAAGAAGTCACAGAAGGAGAAAATCTTGCGGTCACATGGCAGGTTCACTCAAAAAATAGCTAAATACTTAAATACAGTATCTACATTTTGAAGACGTTTCGCACCGTCTAGGTGCTTCCTCAGTTCGGAGAGAAGTTATTATAACCGTTTTTTATAATATTTTTAATATATGTAGGCTAAATCCGCTAAATCTGATCGAACAGTTATTTGAAACTGTTTGCTAGTAGTAATTTCCTATTCCTTTTTGCCATTAATTATAATAAAAACCAAACTTTATATTTATGTATGTGTTTCATTATGTACCGAGTACTTTACGTACTAATAAATATTTTAATTTATTGTTTGACATCCTTTTGCAGCACCTGATGAACGTTCATCGTCCTGGCATCGCATCGTGCGGTGTAGCCATGTGTCTGTACCATATGTCTTACTGTGAGGACACCATGGAAAGGATTTGTCTCCTGCCTTGCTATATCATTCATAAAGTTGTCAGGTTCGTAGCTAACAGGCTCAACTTATTGATAGAAGCATGTTCAGAAGATGCTTGCTAGCTGCATCACAGAGCAAAGAATATCAAAGCAGTGTGTAAATCAATCTTGAAAATGGATTTCCATGGTAGATTTTCAGCATTTTCAAGGATGCAAAAAATGTGTACTTGCTGTAACTTTCATATTACATAGAGACTACCTGACTTTTTTTTTTTTTATTATTGAATTGACTGTAAATTTACAAACAGAGATATATTTTCTTGTATTTAAAAGCAAATAATAGGTTTAAAAATCAAACCTTACCGATTGAAAAAGCCACAGTCAGTAAAAATCTTCTTAAGGGTAAGATAACACGAACAATCGATTGTTGGTAGTCCCATTTGATAAACATGTAAACCTTAGCAACCTCATAATAATTCTGATTTTTTTTTTTTTTTTGAGAGACAGTTCTTGGCACCAAAAAAACATGGAAAAAATTTCAAAACAATTGGTCGATCCAATTTTTTTAAATTAATTTCTTAGTTTAGGTCTCCATGGGAAAGCCCTATACTGAAAATTTAAAAAATTCATTTAAAAAAATTGGATCGACCGATTGTTTTGAAATTTTTCCACATTTTTTTGGTGCTAAGAACTGTCTCTCAAAAAAAATTCAGAATTATTATGAGGTTGCTAAGGTTTACATGTTAATCAAATGGGACTATCAACAATCGAGCGTTCGTGTTACCTTACCCTTAAAAATGGTCACAATAAGATTTTCCCCTGTTGTGATTTTATATATATATATATATATATATATATATATATATATATATATATATATATATATATATATATATATATATATACACATACATACATGCATGCATACATGCATACCAGTGGTGTGCGGTGGGTTTAGCAGGCAGTAATGCGGCGGCAAAATTATGGGACTGGACACAGCAAAAGGGGGGTCCGGGGGGCGGAGCCCCCCGGATAGCCCGCCGCAGGAGAAATTTTTTTTAAAAAGGGGGCGTGGCAGGCGACTTTTTAAGTATATAAATAACACAAAAATATATTATATTTCGACGTTTTATACAATTCTAAAATCAATCACAAATAATTTTTTAAATCAATTTGTAAGACGAGTTAAATTTTTTGTCGGTAATGTCTTTTTTTATATCGATCGTATGACAGTTATATTCATGATCGAGCACATAATATATGATATAAATATTTTCACTAAATACAATAAGTATAAATTTTGTATTGTGATTCCGACTATATGTACAGCTGCAATACGTGAAAAAAAATACACATTTTATTCTCTGCAGTCAATACATATTTATGCTAAACTGAAAACTTGTTTTAAATTCTAATTGTGATCCGCGACGCGGATTGATCAGGATAGCAGTCAATAAATCAATATTTTATTTTCTAAGAATTCTAAGATACGTAATTTCTTTCAAATAATTTGTTGTTTTGAAAGGTAAAGTCAATTTAAGAACATGAGTTTAATCGTTTAAAATAATTATAGTGTCTATTTCATAATTGTGGAACTATATATTTGTTTTGCTTTAAAAATAAGAGATAAAGTTTTCAAATCTTATATTTTTTTCCCGGCAGCATATAATTTACGATAATCCACGAGGCAAAAACATCGGCTCCTCGATCGTCGTCGCTCCCCTCCCTCAACTCCCTCCCAGGACTGAAGCTCGCCCCCACCTCCTAAATCGGTAGAAAGCTCATCTTTTTCTTTGATGATAAAACTATATGAAAAAACGGGCGCGGGAGGGGAAATGTAGATTCATGCATGGGGAAAACAAAGCTGAGGGAGTCTACCGCTTTCATGCAAGAGGGCGTCTTTGCATTGCACCGCGAATTCATTTACGTTTTTGCGGTAAACGCTTCAATAAATTCAAACGATGATTTTCACATAGACAAAGATAAATTATTTTTTTTTTATTGAAATTTGACGTGATGAAATTAAAAAAGAAAATATTTATATTTTTTAAAGAAAGCTCAAATTTTCCCTAGATGCGCCGCATCCAACGCATTAATGGACCGCACGCCACTGATGCATACATGCATACATGCATAACATGACGCCATATCCCTTTACGGGGTAAGCCAGCAGCATTATTACCTCGGCCGTCTACAAATTGCCCTCCAAAGCACTCGATTCTTGCATACTCCACTTGCTTCAGAAATACTCATAACACTCTTTTGCCTTCTGCACTCTCTATTACACTGTGTACTTTTAACACTTCTGTTCTTCAAACATTCTGCAATCACATCCAACCAAACCTTTTTAGGTCTACCTAATCCTTTCATGCCTTGTACACTACCTTTAAACACCTGTTTTGCAATTCGTTCATCACCCATTCTCTCAACATGTCCAAACCAACGTAGTGTACTTCGTTCATACTTGTCAATTACGCTTTCTTTCACTCCACACTCATTCATCACCCATGTGTTTCTCACTCTGTCCATCCTAGTTTTACCACACATATTCCTTAAAAAACTCATACCAACAGCATTCAACTTACTTCTATGCTTTGTTTGACACACCCATACTTCAGATCCATACATCAAAGTTGGTATTAGGACAGAGTTATACACAGCTAGCTTAGCCGTATATATATATAATATTTAAGACTTCTGCAGAGAAATCTTAAAGATTGTACTCAGAAAGTTAAACGTATGGCTTATCAAATGTTAATAAGATCAATTATTACCTACGGGGCTCCAGCATGGCATCCCTCAACGTTAGAAAATATGAAAAAATTTGAACAGATTGAGAAGAGAGCTTTGAAATTCATACACAAAAATAATCCGCCAAATTCAAAAAGTATTATTCCTATTAAGGAATATTTCAAAGTCATGGACTTGATATTTTTTGAAAAATGTCAATCAGGTCACACTGATTTGAAAATCACTGATGTTGTTGTTTATGGGAGACCCATTAAAGAGGTCAAGAGGGAGCTGTTTTACTTATTCCCCCTAAAGCAAGAATGAATTTATACAAAAATGGCTTTGTTTGTAGATCTGTTTTAGAGTGGAATCAGCTCCCTCCAAATGTTAAATTAGCTACTGGTAATGAGTTTGCTAATGCTGTGAAAAAATACTATTTATCTATTTAGTAATTATTTGTTATTATGTAATAAACTTTGACTTAACCTTATTGGTTTAATAATTTGTATCACAATAATGTGTAACTACCACTTATGTGATATAGTGTTTTTACGCTTTGTACGTTATCCTCACCCAGTTTTAACCTTTGTTTTGTTTAAATGTATTGGGTGAAATAAATAAATAAGTAAATAAATAAATAAATAAATAAATAAATAAATAAATAAATAAATAAATAAATAAATAAATAAATAAATAAATAAATAAATAAATAAATAAATAAATAAATAAATAAATAAATAAATAAATAAAATAAATACTGTGTTATAGGTAAGGCTGTCATTCCTATCCTTTGCTTTTAAATAAGGTTTTTACAACCTAAATTGTTAATTTTCCTATAAATTGAAAAAGACAAAAATATGTACTGCTGCTTATTATCTCTTCAGTTGGCTATTTTAATTTCATTTTATATTCAAATGAACCTGCATCATGGTAAGTATTGCTCCTCTTTTTTTTTTTACTGTATTTCTTTATACTGTATAAAATGGGCTTAATACATACATACATACATACATAACATGACGCCATATCCCTTAACGGGGTAAGCCAGCAGCATTATTACCTCGGCCATCTACAAATTGCCCTCCAAAGCACTCGATTCTTGCATACTCCACTTGCTTCAGAAATACTCATAACACTCTTTTGCCTTCTGCACTCTCTATTACACTGTGTACTTTTAACACTTCTGTTCTTCAAACGTTCTGCAATCACGTCCAACCAAACCTTTTTAGGTCTACCTAATCCTTTCATGCCTTGTACACTACCTTTAAACACCTGTTTTGCAATTCGTTCATCACCCATTCTCTCAACATGTCCAAACCAACGTAGTGTACTTCGTTCATACTTGTCAATTACGCTTTCTTTCACTCCACACTCATTCATCACCCATGTGTTTCTCACTCTATCCATCCTAGTTTTACCACACATATTCCTTAAAAAACTCATACCAACAGCATTCAACTTACTTCTATGCTTTGTTTGACACACCCATACTTCAGATCCATACATCAAAGTTGGTATTAGGACAGAGTTATACACAGCCAGCTTAGCCGTATTAGACAACAGCTCAGTGCTTAATAATAACAGTAATACAAGACAGATACAATGTTACCATGACAATTAAAAGTTAAAGTGTACATTACAGAGAGAGCTTACATGTTTGTTCAGGTACGCCCTGTGTTTACTTGAGAGCTCCCACGACTCGAGTCGCTGCCACGCCGTCATGTTTTTCACCTTAGCCTTGCCTTTCCAAGTCATCCTTGAGGAGTTCGACAACCAGGATGGCCTGCGCAAAGTCTACAATGTTGTGAGTATTAATCAAATACCTCAAGTGAATTTAATTAACGTGCTTTCTTCATTCTAAATATACTGATACATAGAGTATTTATTAATAGTGTCGTTACCATTTCATTTCTTTTTTTTTTACCATAGTTATGATATTTTACGGTAATTTTTATTGCCTTGGCCCTGTAACTGTTGCTAAATAAATAATAATTTGAAATTGAACACAAGTTCTCAAAATTGACAAGCTCAATGTGTCCCGATATTATAAAATGACTTCAAACTGTACATTAAGTAGTGTATGTTGATAAGTTTTGTTGCAAATGAGTTAATTAGCAGCTTGTCAGAAAACATGATCAACCGAGATGATTGGATGTGATGGAGTTTAATGATATAATTTTTAGAATACATATTATTTGTATTTACTGTGAGTTAAGTTAAGGGAGAAAGTTGTTACAATAAGTAAATAATAATAAAAATAGACAGTAAATATATTCAATCATCGTTGTCAGGGAAAGGTGACAATTTTATTTTATTTTCTTTGCTCTTTTTTCTTTTCTTTTTTTTTTTTTTTTTTTTTTTTTTCTTAAATGCAACAAAGATCTAATCAGTAAAATTAGTGTGGAAAAAAAAAAAAATACTTTACTCTTATTTTGTGAAATCAATATAGAAATAGAATTAAAAATATTTTTGAATAACCTGTGTCTGAAAGAGCCAGATATCAAGTTTCAGCTTCATCAATTAAAAAATAATAGAGATATTGGCTTGGATGCAGCTTGGATTTTGAGCACTGGTTCTGCTCAATTGTGCTCGGATGACTTTGGAGTGTCAATTGTCTTGCTAATTAACTCCAGTTAATTAATTGTACTCTAAGGGTACAGAGATTTCCATAGAAAATATGCCAACATCATAATACAGTCTTAATTTTATTTATTTTTTTTTTTTTTCAGATTGCATTATAGATTTTTTTTATTTGCCATGGATTTCTTTTTTCGATTTATAAATCGCTAAACTAGAAAATTTATTATTTTTTCTCCATATTTTTTACATGCACGAAAAGCACAAAACAACAGGATTATTAACCTCAAATAAGTCTTGTAAAAATGGTCCAAATCATACACAGACGCATTGATGTCATAAAGTTAGTAAGAACCTGGTGGTAACAGCTGGAACTACGTGCGTCTGGTGAGGATAGATTGGCTGTTTAACATTGTAAAATCATGTAAATGCTCTGTCCGCAGCCACAGCATAATTTTACAGCAATGACAACACCATAATTGGTTGTCAATTACTTTCGGACAAATATAAAAAAATATTTCAACTTTGTAAATTATGTATTTCATATAAATTTTGTTGTTTTTGTGATTCTCCCAATGCTATAGGTATTGCCGTATCCTCAGCAGAATCATCCAAAATTTCAGCGGTCAGCGCCATCTCTTGGTCCTATATATCTCTATATCTATATAGTATTCCCTCAAAGTGGAAAAACTATAATTTTTCTACACATAAATAAATATTTGTTGTAAAAAATTTGAATGGAGTTAATTAGCGATATAATTGAAGCACCAAAGTCGTCTAAGCATGATCAAACAAAACCAGTGCTAAAAAATCAAACGGCATCCAAGATTCCAAGCCAATATCTGTTTTTTTATTGATAAAGCTGAAACTTGATATCTGGCTATCTTAGATAAATGGGCTATTAACAAATATTTAAATACCAAAACCTAAATGTTATTGATTCTATTTCCATGTAATTTTTAATGAAGGGTCACAGTTCCTTAAGCAGGTACATGGCACAAGGAAACTCTTGTTTATTAATGTAAGCTTACTGGTTCTGTAGCAACTTGGATTGAAGACGGGCTTATTGTGTGCCTTGTGTTCAGGTGGCCACTCTAGAATTATTGTCTGCTGACGTACACCAACAAAGCCTCAACGAGGACGAGCGGTGTGCGGCCCGCCAGCTGATACGTCATGCCTTTATGTGCTTCAAGCGCTACTTTGAGACTCACCTCACCATTCATGCTGAGCAGCTGCGTAGAGACTGCATGCGTGAGCAACCAGTACTCGAAGGTGAGAAAATTAATAAAACTGGAAATAAAATACAGGAATAAATGAATAAATAAATGAAGGAAGGAAGCAAATAATTCCACAATGGAGGGGCCATAAGTTATTTTCAAACTTAAAAATTTATGTTGGTTTGTATTAAAATATGGGGGTGGAGACCTTATCCTCGCATGTATGTTTAATACTTTTTATATCTCAGTCGCAGTGAATGTAGGTTAACGGTATGGAGGAATTTTTCACTTCAATAATTGAACATAAATAATTATGATTAAACTATTTTACTAAATAATAAGCATTACATTAAGGGTAAGGTAACGCCACCAATGTTAAAAAAAATCCCTCTCACAAAAATTCTGAAAAAAATTTAAAATGTTCTCCTCTACACCCCCTATCAGTACCTAAAATATCAGGTATACAAATACGATCTAGTTTTTGAGTTATGAATTTTTAAAGTTGACTACTTTAACATGGAGAAATAGAAATCCCATGTTAAATTAGTCAACTTTAAAAATTCATAACTCAAAAACTAGATCGTATTTGTATACCTGATATTTTAGCTACTGATAGGGGGTGTAGAGGAGAACATTTTAAATTTTTTTCAGAATTTTTGTGTGAGGGATTTTTTTTAACATTGGTGGCGTTACCTTACCCTTAAAAAAAAAAAACTTCAATTTTGTTGCAGTGTTATATTTATAATTTGACAGATATTTTTACATGATACACTCGTAGACACATAGAAACTGTGAATATAATACAATATGTAACACTCCAGGTTTGGCTGACTGTTGCTCAGGACAGTAGGCACTTGGAGCTCCTTTGCTTCATTGTCATAGTTGCCACCTCATCTCATCACAAGGTGCATGAAAGTTAACAGCATTGGTATCAGGAGAGTTGAACCTGCAAATCGTATGTCACACAGCTTCCATGCATAAATCACTATTGGATATCCCCCCTCTTTCCCCAGAATGTAGATTTGTTCCACCATTTTTCCAGCATGGCTCATGCACCCTCACCGAAAAAACAAAACGGTTCTACACAGGCTCCATGGGGCCATCTCGAAAACTAAACGCCGAGTAAGGATAACATGAGGAAATCACTACATCTCGCATTTGCCAGTAAATAACATTAACTACAGTATGAATAAAAAAAAAAAAAAATAGGATTGTTCTACTTTGAATAAAAAAATTGCAACTTTGCTTGGAGTTGCAGACTTATCATCATCATTTACAGCTGTTACTTTCTTGTGTGCTGTAGGTGGCCAACAACAGCCCCCTCCTTTAACTGCACCTCCCTACAAGCCAGTTCGTACAAGCCCCGAGCAGGTGCAGGAGAACGTGGAGACACTGATGCAGCTGTTGAGCATCGGAGCACACTGGAGTCCGGTGGACAACTTCCTCAGCCTGAGTGGCATTGCCCTGTTGCTCAAGGTGATAGCCTATGCCTATGAGTGGAACTATTTTGGCAGGTAAGCAGCATCAAGAACACTTAATTGTGATATTCCAATGCAGTGCAAATCAAAATTTAAACATTTTTACAGTATATGTGTATTCAAAATTAAATTTCAGAGACATGATAATGACTTTTTCAGTTCTACTAATTTTCATTCATGTAATTCTTTAATAGAGGGTAAAGTTTGTTTTCTAAAAGAAGACAGAAAAATATAACGGTGTAAAAGGGGGTTTCCCTAGAACAATTTCTATTTGTATTTAACTTTAAGTTTTAAATTTAAATTTCATTTCGAACTAAACTGAAAAAGGTATTGATATCCAAAGAGTTTTATTCCATAAAGGCTTTCGAGAGTAATAAATTATCTGAGAGAATTCTGTTGGAATAAATAAACAACAATCAGAAACTTAATCAATTCAAGTCTTGAATCATGATAAAATAAAAATTGTTGATAATAATTCGCAAAAAATAATGGATAGTGTTTTTAGCTGAAATTGAATTTGTTCTTCCCCCTAATTTTCTTTTTGTTATGTTAAAGATAAATAATTGTATTTGCTCATTATGTATGTTATGATATTGTGTGTGTTGTTTTGTATTTATATTAAAACTTGACGTGAACATATGTTTGTCCTGCACAACCTGTAAAAGTTCAAAATGAATAAATAAAATAAAATAAAATAAAAAATAAAAAATGTCAAATCTATACTGTAAATATGCATGTATTTTTTTTTTTTGCATTTGCCATCACCATTTTGTGTCATTTAGTGATGAAAATTGTTATCAGTTATAAGTTTAATCCTTCACTACTCCTGCCTTTCTTTTTTTCCTTTTTCAAGGATACACCCCTAAGAGCTTACAGCTCGCGGCGGGGTACTGGGTAGGGATAAGGTAGGGAACGGATAGTGGCCACGGCCTGCATGCTTACGCGTCCCAGCATTCGCTGAGGTGAGACTGAGGGAACCGTGGAAAACCTCAGTCAGGATGGACACCTCTACTTTTTCTCAATGGACCAAAGCGATGTCCAAAGCCTGGGGAACCACACACAAGTGCATCACTGCACTGGGTGGAAAGCGAGATGAATTTACCCCAGGGAGGGAGCAGCGTATTTTTTACTTGAAACGGTCACCCATCCATTCCAAGTACTAATTGCAATATCGACAAAAACTGTAATTAATTACCTAAATATCAATACAGCCTTGAGCAAATAAATTAGGATCACTTTTTTTTATTTTACGGATTTTTTTTTTTTTTTTTTCTAATGACAAAATTTATTTTGTTTGTTTAATTAACAATTAAAAATTAGTCTAAGAAAATTAAACTAATTTTAATAATGCATTGAAGCAAGGTTCTTTGGTCTGTGTCTCCCAAAACTTTCATTCCGACTTTCATTCAGATTTACCACCTATTAAGCCCATATTTGACAGTAATCCCTTAAGCATATTAAATTATTAAATAAGCCTTTCTTTCAAAAAAGACTAGGTGGGGAAAGTTCCGTCTACTTCAGATGGCAACTTTATATTCATTTGTTGACTGTAGCTTATCTAACACATAAACACAAATTTTGAGATCACTACTTCAAGACCAGGCAAGCAGCATTTGTGACGAAGTACTACCGGCCGGCTATATTTTCTAGGTGTTAAGATAGAAATATTATTCTTCTGAATGTTGTTTGTCTAGTTTTGCAGCTGATTATTTCATGTGGTGTTTGGTGTATTGCTCTTTAAAAATAATGAAACTGCAACCACCTGTTGTACCCTGAATTTTTGGCCAATCAGCTTACAATTTGCCTGAGCTGTGAGTGATCCAGGAAAAGCAGATTGTACAGATACATGAAACTCTGCAGGCACATTAACAGCAGATTTAAATGTATTGAAGAGCAGTGGACTGTTTCTAATTGATGTTGACGTAATGCAGAATGTCTATGTGCAGGGCTGAGACCGTGCGCAGTGCACTTGACACACTGGCCGTATGTGTAGTCATACCCAAAACCCAACTGCAGCTGTGTGACACTGTTGAAATACCCCTGGGAATGAAGTTAGTTGTGGGGGCTGCTGAGGGAGAGATTGTGGCTGATGCCGATGTGCAGCGGTCTGCACTCAACGTTATTGGCAATTGTGTGTGTGCCCCTGTGCACAGGATGGGTGTGATGAGCAGGTGAGTTTTTGACACAAGCACTGTTAAAATACTTAAAATATTGCTGTTGAAATAATGACTCATTCCAGCATGGATTTAATACTGTAGATAGTGGAGGGCATTCTAGAATGACTGAAGATAAAGTGCGCACCACAAAAAATAAAAATATGGTATGGTTAGTTAGTTAGTTTTTTTTTTTTTTTTTTTGTGGCTTTTGACTTCATTTTTTACTTAACTTTTTACATGCTTACATGCTGTTAGATTGAACGCTTCGTTTAGTATGGGATCTTACCTAACAAGACTCCTCAGTTTTCTCCTAGAAAGTACACAGATAAGTGACATGAAAAAAAACAGTCTCGATTTTCAACCAAATGCCGTTTATAATTTTTTTTCCTGTTTTTTTTTTTTTTTTTAAATTATTTATTTATTTTTTGGCATGGGAAATTGAGTTTGAATACAAAATTATTATAAAAGTATTTTAGTTTAAGCTCAAGTCATGGAACAGCACTATTTTTTTTTTTCATTCAACCTGGTATTTTCTGGAATTAAATGGAGGGTTTTTGTCAGGTGAGACCCCATGCTAAAAGACGTCTTCACTCTGATTTTGGATTTTTTTTTTTTTTTTTTTTTTTTTTCTGGGGATTTTAGGCGAGATGGTCTTTTTTTTCTGGTTCAATATGGAGGACCATTTGAACTATTTTTAGATAATAATAACTATATTTTTATTTTTTGTGGTGCACACTTAACTTTAGAGATACATTAGTACAGATTTAGCCCACATTTAGTACTCAATTTAACTAACCCAGTACAGTAGGGCCAATGCTAAAACTGAAGTTCTTTGTGACTCGACTCCATAATTGCTAATGGCTCTGTAGTTTCTTAATATTGTGTGTGTGTGTGACTTGTTCTCTGTTGCATGCATAGCCAAAAGAACTAAATAAATATATTTAATGCATTAAAAGTTAAAAGAAACAAAATTATTGAGTACTGTATATATTTATTATGCATGGCATGAAATATTTCGTAAGAATCCAATACTCTGAAATTCAAATTTTATATTATATAGTATGATCATATTTAATTTTTTTTTTTTTTTATGTAGATGCTTATTCTTTATGTTGTTCGGGTCTTGCAGGATTGTTGTTGGATCTGCCAAGAAGAAAACCATGATGCGTAATAGTGAGGCCACAATTGCTCGCATGTGGGACACTGTCAGAACCAACAATGGCATTATGGTGGGTGCTAATCAAAACTAGTAGAAAATTGAAAGTTTAAAAATTCAAATTCTTGTTATTCAAGTATTTGAGTCAGGAGTGACACAAAGTATATGCTTGTAGGTGCTGCTGCAGCTGATGACTGTAAAAGCACGCCTCACTGACGCAGACTCAATTCGCATGTTGGCTTGCCGTGCACTCGCAGGACTGGCTCGCAGTGAGACAGTGCGGCAAATTATCGGAAAGCTGCCCCTTGTTACTGATGGCCAACTACAGAGTAAGAGTTGATAATATCAACAGACTGACAACTTACATTTTGAAAATTTTAAAGTATTTTTAGTATTGCCATTACAGACGTCATTTGTCTAGATCTTTAATTTTCTTTTCAGTGTTTGCTGTTGATTAATTTTATTTGTATTAAGTTTTTTTGTACTCAAATAAGAGCTGTTATTCCAAAAGTATCATAATTATTAGTTAAAAAATTTCTTAAACTTTTTATTAAATTATTAATTTTAAATAATTTTAATTTCATTTTTATCTCTGTTAGTGCAACAGAAATTAGTCTTTGATGAGTAGATTATTTATTATGAATTGTTATTATTAACTTCCAAGACTAGAGATTATGCTTATTCTGGTTTGTGTGTGTGTGCAGTGCTGATGCGAGACCCCATCCTACAAGACCGAAAGCAGGAGCATGTGCTGTTCCAGAAGTACGCAGTGTTGCTGCTCGAGAGAGTCTCTGGCAAGCCTGGCTGCAACAAACTCGAAGCGTCTCTTGCCAATATTCACAGGGTATGTGACTCACCAACAGGGGAGAGACTATGAAGTCAGACTCTTAGTGTTATGGTTTTATGCACTAATTTATCAACTTATCACCATTCTTTCATTTCTCATAAAATTTAAATAAATACCTATTTTAATTATTTTAAATAGTGATAATCATATTAAATTTCACCTTATTTATTTCTACCATCTGACTTAAGAAAAAAAATTACGTTTTTTTTTTTTCGTGGAAAATAAATTGTCATTCTTTTGCAACAAAAATGTGGATACATCATACTCACTCCCCTAGATACCGGTATTGTTTATAGTAGCAAGACATGATAGGAATGTGTTTGTGCAGGCAAACGTGGTGTCCCAGACTCTGATTCAGTACAACAAGCAGCAGCTCTTCCAGCTGATCCACCAACACCTGATGAACAAGAACCTTACGGCCTCAGCCAATCAGCTTTTCCAAGAGGCTGGACTTCCAGAGCCCCCGCCAACCTGTCAGTCATCAGCCCGCCCTACTCCTGTCAGTGCCTTCCCCTCATCAGTCAGCCATCGCACCAACATACCACCACCACCTTCCAGTAGCAGGGTAAGTCCAAACAAAAACAAAGATGATTACTGATTTTTTTTTCTACTCTGCACTCATGTCTTGTGCTCAGTTCTTTTTTCCAATGAATAAACTTTTTTAGAAAGCAATAATTTAATCAGTGTTGCATGCTTTTGCACTTGTGATATTAACCTCTTCAGTACATCCTCTGAGTTTAAAATGTTTCAAACCTTACTTATAAAAAATAAATAAATATAAAATATAAATACTGTATACAGTATATAATATAACACCGCTGCTATGACAGACAGGCAATGGTGTTTGCCTCAATTAAATAAATCTAATCTGAGACACGTGACAACTTGTCAAGCATTTCACAACTTTCACCATTTAATTTGTAAATCTTCTAAATATCAAACAGCCTAATCAACTTGCATTTGCAAACTGTGTAATCAATGACTATGCCGAGGGAGAGATTTTCTGACTCCTAAGATCTATGACTACTTATAATTAGATGTGTTTTGAATTGCATATAAAAAGCACTGAATTGTGTTCTGTAACTGTACCGATATTTGTATTTTCTGTACTTGATTTATGTCTGTATTAAGTATGTCTAATTTTATATGTCGTCCCTCGTCCGGAATAATGAGCTATCTGCTTACCACAATTTTGTTGCAATAATGAGCTGTCTGCTATTTCAGGTGAGCGCAATTATGAACTGTAAATTGGTATAAAATAAAGCTCATAATTGCGCTCACCTAAAATAGCAGACAGCTTATTATTGCAACAAAATCATGGTAAGCAGATAGCTCATTATTCCGGACGAGGGACGACATATAAAATTAGACATACTTAATACAGACATAAATCAAGTACAGAAAATACAAATATCGGTACAGTTACAGAACACAATTCAGTGCTTTTTATATGCAATTCAAAACACATCTAATTATAAGTAGTCATAGATCTTAGGAGTCAGAAAATCTCTCCCTCGGCATAGTCATTGATTACACAGTTTGCAAATGGTATACTGTAAATTGGTATAAAATAAAGCTCATAATTGCGCTCACCTGAAATAGCAGACAGCTCATTATTGCAACGGAATCGTCGTAAGCAGATAGCTCATTATTTCGGACGAGGGACGATGTACACTATTTGTGTTTAATGAAAGATCTATGTATAAAAAAATAATAAAAGGGTGTTAAGGCTCTAAATAGTTTAAGGTAAGGTACGATAGATTTGAATTTGTTACACACATTCTTTACAAAATATTAATTTTAGAATTTTAAAGAAAGTTAATATGAAATAATGCCAAAAAGAGAGTTGAAATCCTTTTAAAAAAAAAAAAGTTTATTTGTTTGAAAAGGTAATAAAAGCACTTCAGCTTACAATGGGCAGTAGCCTAATTAGCCTAATGCTTGTTGGTTGTAAATAAATTTTGATGTGGAGGTTTGTTGGCTAATCACTTTGGTTAATCACTTAAAGACTCAAGTTCTGCCTGGCTCCTCCACATTGCACCTCTGCTCTCCTGCTGCCACCAGCAGTACTAGACAAGTTGCCCAGACTTTGGTGGGGTCTAAAGACTCGTCTGGCAACGTCAGTCCCATCAAACTGAACCTCAGTTCCGGCAGGTGAGTGTCTCATCTGGTAAACATATTGTTGCATTATTCATTTGGTCTATTGTATCTGTTTTCCACTCACCTCTTGAATCTTGATTAAACTAAGGTGTATTTTTAATTAAATAATTTTTAGTTTATAGAAATTTCAATTTTGTAAAATTGGGAAATTGGGTTAGCATGAGTTATAGGAAATTGTAAAACCAAAAAGTTTTTTTTTTTTTTTTTTTTTTAGATATTTTTGGTTGTTTTGTAAATCTGACATGTCGTTTATTTGCACAGGCAAGGAGGAGATTCCCCATTGCTACGCCAGGAGCAAACCCAATCCATTCGTGTGCTACAGAAACAGACAAATTATGAAAACACAAACTATGAACTGGCTGGCCAAGTCTCCCCCAATGCAACCAACGGCATCTGTGACAATACTGTCTCCCTTGATGCAATCATCAGGGAGTATCTCAAAAACCAGCATGCTCTCTGTAAGAACCCTGTGGCAACCTGCCCCCAGTTCAACCTCTTCAAGTAAGTATACCTAGCTTTTTAAAGAAACTTGCTGCACTGTTTTGAATGGTGACTTGAATTATATAAATATTTTACTCAACACAGATTAAGTACATATACTGTAATTAGTAGGCACAAAAACATAATTAATACTGTACATAAATCATAGACAAAAACATAGAGAAAAAATAATCGAGGTAATAGAGAATCTGGTTGGTTCATTTTACAAATTTTGCTGCACATTTTGGATAAATCATCTCCCGCTTAATATATTACTTGTTTCCGTGGATATTGAAATATGCAGGCATCCACTGCAGTACAATTTTTACATTTCTTTCTTGATAGTGATGCATCAACTATATACATGCACCTATTGAAACCTTCTATTACTTGAATTGCTGTTGTTTACTTGGATATTATGTCAATTTTACTTTATTGTTTCATTCATTTGACTGATTATTTTCAGTAGTCCAAGGGAAATATTCCTTTAAAAAATAAACCACCCTAATAAAGTGATGAATTGTACGAGTATAGGTAAAAACTACAACCATGATTTAGACTTGTAACTAGCAAATTATTTTTCTTCTTGTGCAGGCCTCACAAGTGTCCAGACCCTCATGATCGTTGCGGGGTGGCTACCAACTTTGCAGTGCGTACATCACTGCAACAGCATGGTAGCCTGGATAGTGCACGCTTGGATCGGCGTCTGGTGCACTCTCGCTTCTGTCCCATAAAGTCGTTCCGGCTTGAAACGAATGCCTTCTTTTCATGTGTAGTTTTTGACGTTAGTACTTTTGCATATCGTCGTTGTAGCGCTCTTTTGTCCAATCTCACTTCGTAATACTTCGGATTTAAATTTTTTGCGCTATAACGTCATCCAATACGCAAATCAAACTTAGTACTAAATTTACTCAACAGATGGCGCAATCGACTAAAAATACTAAATTTAATCCACATATGGTCTCCATATGGCGCAAAAAATTTAAATCCGAAGTATTACGAAGTGAGATTGGACAAAAGAGCGCTACAACGACGACATACATACCTTACAGTAAAATTAGTTTAATATTTCCTAATACTGCATTTATTTACATATTTCTGTGTACATGGTTTTATAATGAAGAGAATTGTTGAAACTCGGTTAATGATTTATACTTTTACTTTCAACAGTTTCAACACCACAGATTCTAAGATAAAGATTCTATATTATCTTAGTGTTAGACTGATAGAACCTAAAATAGCATGTTCCAAAAAGTTATTTAATGGTAAACCTTTTGCTGAGGGCTGTGATTTATTCCTTCTGCACTTTGTTGCAGCCACAGGAGCCGCGACTGATGATGGGTACATTGGAAGGTCAGATGAAGCTTTTCAATCTACACAATGGCGCGGTAAGATGACTGTAATAACATTATGTATTGATATTGGTGCTAATGAAATTTTGCCTGCAGGAGGACGGCACCTTCCAGTGTCATGAGTCTAATGTATACCGGCTGGAACCAAGTAGAGACAGACGTCTGCTGCTCACCTCATCCACCTGGCGCAGACCACTCTCTGCCCTCTTCACCCTTGACCGCTTCTTCCAAATGCAGTGAGTCTCTAATAATGATGGCACTCTCTGTACCAGCCACACAGCTACTTAGGAATTGTTAAAGCTAGTCACTGTGAACCAAATAACAACAATGCAATCCTTAAATGTGTTATTGCCAATTTTTTCTAACCAAGTTAGTGAATCTGAACTGACACTTTTATAGGATATGACAACAAAGAACTTCTAGCAGTGGAAATGTCTTTTTGATAATTATACATTTTAAAGTTACAAAACATAACATCCTACCTTTGTGTAATAGAATAGTTACCAGTATTCAAATTTAAGGTCACATTTCACTTCTTTACTGTGCCTTGCTTTGCCTGCAGGTATGAGTTTGATGACGAAGAGTACGTGGAGTTCAGCAAGGTAACCCAAAACCGGATTATCGGAACCAAAGATGAGGTGGCAAGTGTAAGTGTCGATATGCTGGTTATATTTAATGAATGATTAATAACAAAGCTTTTAGAAGGAGCTTGCAAGTTGCATTAAAATATAAAATATTGTTCAGACTGCAAATTTTGCAAAACTAAGTCTCCCTCGTGATAAACCAATTTTGCAAATTTTCGGCAAATTCTGATTTATTAGGAGAAAGGGAGTGCAAAATTCGCAAGCCACTATGCCAAAGACTGTACAGAAAAACGCGGACAGTAAACTTTGAAATTGAGCCTGAAATTCAAATTTTACTCTTTTTACATGTTAAATTTGAATTACGCTGTTATTATTATTTATTTATTTCCAGTAAAAACGAGTCTAAATATTAAACAAAAGAAACAAATAAAAAGTGATGTAAAATTTATAATTTTGAATTTCAAGGCTAAAATTGAAAAGAAAAAGAGGGAAAAAAATGAAAGAAATTATTTTTTAGTAATTTTGGACGGGCGAAATTTTTTACTTCTGGCGGCAAATTCTGAAGTTAGGAGCTGACTGTTTTATGTACCTTCCTATGAAATAAAGGAATACCCTCAAGTTTTTTTTTTTTTTTCCTGCTGATTTAACAGTCTACAGTTTGCATGCAAAATTGTATTGCATGAATGGTTAGAGATTTATTTACTAATTCTTTTAACGATTATTGTCACCGGAAGTTCCGCCATCTTTCTTTTATGCGCCGCCATCTTCTTTTCATACGCAATACATATGAGTGACAAGAACAAGCACTATTAGGAAAGCAGTGATCAGCACAGTAAAATATGTTTATTAATTAAAATGAATCACTTTAAACACTTTCTCGTGTATTTATTCATCCATCATCCTTGCAAACATTGAAAAACATTTAAATATGAGTGGTAAATAGTTGTACGCTGTTTTGACTCACTAGTCAAAATGGCTGCTCATGACCGCAATTCATTTGTTTTTTCTGCTGAAAAGTGTAAAGTTTTTTTTTGACGATTTGGCAACATTGTTATCCCATCCAGTTAAGCTACGAGCAGCATTGCCGAATTGTGCAGTTTTTATGAAGGCTTGTATCTCAAAAAGTAAATGATAATCTATAATTATTATTTCATCATAATTCTATTTAAAATAATGATTGTTTTTTAAGCTAAAATTTGAATCCATTATTCAGTACCATTACGGAGATTGAAATTTGCATTTGATAACATGCGTTTTTTATATCTCAATTTAAAAAATAATGGCACTGAATTTAGGTGAATTTTATTGCATGAGAATTTTTTATTTATTTTTTCTCTATGCAATGCTGAAAAAATTGGAGTGATTTACCATTTCCTAAGACCAGTGACAATAATCCTTAATAAACACAAGTAGTGTGCATATGTTATAAAATTAACAGAAAGATGTAAGAACGCTATCACTGTTATGTACACTATCTCAGGGCTGTCTGGTCTATCCGTCAAAACAGGGCTCAAACTGTTCAATTTAAAAGTCGCCCCTGTGGCTACTTATGGTATTGAAATTGTATGGCCTCATTTATCTGTATCCGATTTTGATAAATTAGAATCAGTAAAAGCCATGTTTGTTAAAAGATTACTGTGTCTGTCAAAATTTACCGAAACTAGACTGGCCTATAAACTGATAGATTCCAATTATTTTATTACAGAAATCAAAGAAATGTTTAAACTTCCAACAACAGATCAATATTCCAATTTTATAGCTGTCAGGAATCAAAAAGCTCAGGATATTAATCCTGAGTTTTACAGCACTGATGCTATGACATGTAAATATTGGTGTCTGCCCCAATTGGATAGATCCAATGTTAGAAATGTTTTAACTCGCCAGGCTGTTCACGGCTTCCACTATCTAATTTGTAAATCTTCTGGCTATCATAAAGCTGAACAATCTTGTGTATGTAAATTATGTAATGAATATTGTAGCCAATATCATTTAAATATCTGTAAATCTAGAATTAAGTCTATTAGCGATTATGCCAGGGGAGATTTCATATAGTCTATAGATTTTGAATAGCAATGAAGCAATAAGTTTTTTTTTTTTTTTTTATTCTATCTATTTTCTATGTCATATTTTGTCTTATATATATGTGATTATATATATGATATATTATTATTATGATGTAACAGGCTGTTAGTATCATCTGTTATTTTATTTTATATTGTTTTATTATCATTTTCTATTGTTCTATTATTCTGTAACTATTATATATGTTTTGTATGTATGTTTTATGTGTTCTATTGTAATGTTTTTCTATAATGTATGTTTCTAGTGCTGTTAATATGTACACTTTCTGTGTTTAATAAAAGACTAATAATAAAATTAATTCGTGCATTAGAGATTTAAAAATATTATTTTAAATTAATCAGACTTTTTTCCTACATTCTTTTCAAAGTTATTCTTTAAGTAGAAGTACTGAAATGTTAATTATGTTATATCATATGCATCACCGGTAACAAAGAAATAAAATCTTATGACATCTTAGGGAGTTTTGGAGTAAAAAAAAAAAAAAAAAAAAATCATTCATCTTAATAAAATGCTGAGTAAGTTTCGAGCTAGTGACACAAAAATGTGATTTATGGCTGTGTTTATCAGATCTATGATGTGGAGACGGGCCGTAAGCTGGCTACACTGCGTCCAGACCTCTCTAACCACTACTCCAAGAACCGAGCTACATTCTCTCCCTGCGACGAGCTCGTCCTCTCTGACGGTGTGCTGTGGGATGTTTCGGCAGACAAGGCCATCCACAAGTTTGACAAACTCAATCAGAGGCTCTCTGGAGTGTTCCACCCCAACGGCTTGGAGGTGAGCATAAAGTGATTTGTTTGACCATTTCCAATAGTGGATAGTGGATTTACGAAGAGATCTAAGGTATGAAACAAATTCCAAATTCTCTTTGTTTTTCAGTAAGCTGATTTTTTTTACTTCACTGATACTGAAATTAATTCAAGATTTAAAGCAAATTTTGAGTGTCTATGCTTTTGATTGATGCTATGAGCATCAATGACAGTATCAGAAATTTCTTAGTCAATGACAGGGGTATTGAATGCTTGCAGGTGATATCCAACACAGAGGTGTGGGATTTGCGCACGTTCCACCTACTGCGCACGGTGCCTGCACTAGACCAGTGTGATCTACGTTTCACGCCGGCTGGGGACGTGATCTACTGCTTTAGCATGGAAGCTGAGAGTGACGAGGACTCTTCTTTCGAGTCGTCCTTCAAGACCCTTGACGCCAGGGACTACTCCAGCATTGGTGAGTCATTGGCTCTCTTTTTATTGCAATCAACACATTTAAATGGGTTCAACACCCTTGATTTACTAAAAATGAGCACTGAAACAAGTGTAAAGCTTAACCCATATCAGGCCAAGTACCAGAAACAAATAGACATAGTGAGGCCGTCAGCTTCACATTTCTCCTTATTTTTGGAAAAAATATTTGTTAGTTACTATTGAAACACAAAGCAATCTTAACGAAGTTTCAAGTACAGACACTTTCATTAGCTGCAGCTGCAGGATGCCAACAGTAGTGAAAAATAATTATCTTTTTAACTTAATTATAATTCAAGCAATTAAAATTTATTTAATATTAAAAAGAGTTTTAACGTTTTTATCGTTGGTAAATAATTCATTGTTTTTTTTATTATTATTATTATAAAAAGTATAAAACTTACTGATCTGCTAGTTTCTGTGGCAATTTAGTATGATCCAGAGTATCAAAAGTCTTACTATAGTCATAAAAAAAGCCCTCAAAGTTTCAACAAAGAGCTTACATTGTAAAGAGATTGAACGCCCATGTTAAATATTTTTCCTAGCATTTAACGTATAAACCAAAGAAAAAGTCTAAATGAAGTGAAAATGAGAACTTATTATTTGGGCGTCCAGATGACGACCGGCACACCCCCAAATGCTTATAATATAACTTGCAGCTGCAACGCCATCTAAACGCCCCTGTGCTGAAATTTTGGAATAACACATTTTTTCGTACTCGCACTTCCTTCAAGATCTGTGATGTTTGAACAGAATTTTGGTCATAAGTGTTCTATATCTCTACACTATAAAATCTCTGGATTCAACCCAAGAATCTAGAGAGTTGTAAGTTGGATGTAACAAATAAAAAAGGCTGTATTTACTTATTTGTAAGGATTAAATCCATGGTGATGGAGGTTGCACAATCAGTAAAAAATATATATATGTTTACTGTATATGTCCTACAATTCGACGGTAAGTGCTTTGATATTTTTTACAGATTTTTTTAAAATATGAATACACTAATTTATTATTAAGTGCAGCCGGAAAGGCACTCTGGTATCAAATATTTATTAATTACTTCTGTACATGGGACAACCCCCTGCTGTACCTACTGTATTTGATTTGCAATACTAAAGCATTGTGGACACACAAAAAATAAATGTCTCCCAAATACCCACACCACACTTGATTCATAGTCAAATTATTGGCTAATTTCATAGCTACCAAATTTACCAAAGTCAATTTAATTTTATAATTTAATAGTACATAAATTGCTCAATTAAAAGTATTATTTTACGGAAAGAAAAGGATAGCAAAGGCCCATAAAAACACAAATTATCGAAAGGTGATAAATGCTATATTCAGAGGGGCCATAGACAAAGATTGCCAAAACAAGCGGTTTGATGTGGCTGGTGGTCCACAGCAAGCTTAAGGGCATTGGGTGTAGCACCGGTAGTTGGCAACACTGACATAATATATCTTCACCATGTTAATTTTTCAACCCCGCTCCTCTGAGTAATTTTTATGCTAGAGCTAAGCTGATTGCAGTAGTATCAAGGTAATTAGTAGCCCAAGTGCACAATTTGGCTAAATAAAGCCTGATTTAAAGAAAAGTATTTAAAAAAAAATATCCTTGACGCCGTTATTACCCTTTCGAGTGTGGCCAGGCCGATATTTTAGCCTTTCCAGTAGGAGTTATCTTGCGTATTTTTTTATATTTTAAAAAAATGCATGTAAATTTAAAAAATTACTAAAAATACTTTTCTTTAAATCAGGTTTTACTAAGCCAAATTGTGCACTTGGGCTACTAATTACCTTGATACTACTGCAATCAGCTTAGCTCTAGCATAAAAATTACTCAGAGGAGCGGGGTTGAAAAATTAACATGGTGAAGATACGTCAGTGTTGCCAACTACCGGTGCTACACCCAATGCCCTTAATTACAAAAATTTTAACTTGCAAGCAAAGAGAAAATTAACAAATTCACCTTTCAATAATTTGTGTTTTTATGGGCCTGTGCTATCCTTTTCTTTCCGTAAAATAAATATCGCATAGACGATTTTCATTAAAAATAAATGAAAAGTAAATTAAAAATTAATCTGCTCTGTAGTGTAGTGGTTAGTATCCCTGGCTCTGGTCGTCCGAGAGGTCCCCGGTTCGATTCCCGAACACGGCAGACTTTTCGTGACTTGGGATGGTTACTAGATTATGGAGTTGGTAGGAGGAAGGCAGCTTACAGCTGTCTATACTCCGCTGCCCTGCAGTATTGCACTGCCACTGCAGGCTGCACAGATCTGGTAGTAGGAGCCCAGAAGAGTGCAGGAAAGGGTTCTGGGAGCCTGGTAAGCCCCAGCATGGTCGCAAGATAACTCGTACTGACAAGGCTAAATATCGGCCTGGCCACACCCAAAAGGGTAAAATGGTGTCAAGGGTTTTTTAAAATTAAAAGTATTAGCAACTGATTTGGGCTGATGTAGGGTTCAGGTTTTATTTTTTTTATATGGTTCTATCAAAATCATTGTTTAAAATAAAATATTCCTTGCTTTTTAATTTTTATTATTAAATCTAACACTCCCAATGTTAAAAAAAAATCCCACATATGAAAATTATGACAAAAATTAAAATGTTCTCCCCAATCAGTAGTATCAGTAGCTAAAATATCAGGTACACAAATTCGAGCTAGTTTTTGAGTTATGAATTTTTAAAGTTGACTACTTTAAGGGCATTGGGTGTAGCACCGGTAGTTGGCAACACTGACGTATCTTCACCAAGTTAATTTGTGATCATTGCTCCTCGGAGTAATTTTTGTGCTAGAGCTAAGCTGATTGCTGTAGTATCAAGATAATTAGTAGCCCAAGTGCACAATTTGACTAAATAAAGCCTGATTTTAAGAAAAGTATTTTTTAGTAATTTTTTAAATTTACATGCATTTTTCTAAAATATTAAAAAAATACTTTTCTTTAAATCAGGCTTTAGTTAGCCAAATTGTGCACTTGGGCTACTAATTATCTTGATACTACAGCAATCAGCTTAGCTCTAGCACAAAAATTACTCCGAGGAGCAATGATCACAAATTAACTTGGTGAAGATACGTCAGTGTTGCCAACTACCGGTGCTACACCCAATGCCCTTAACATGTAGAAATGGAACTTCATGTTAAATTGGTAAACTGTAAAAATTAATTCATAACTTAAATACTAGCTCGAATTTGTATATGTACCTAATATTTTAGCTACTGATAGGGGATGTAGAGAAGAACATTTTTAATTTTTTTTTCATAATTTTCATGTGTGGGATTTTTTTTTTTTTTTTTAACAATGGGCGTGTTACCTTACCTTACCTTTTTTTTTTTTTTTTTTTGCCACACGGGTTATTTTAATGTGCCCATTTATAATGTTATCATATTCAATAGGATTAGGTATGATTTTGAGTTTATACTACCAATGACACAAATTATGACCTTTATTTATGTTAGCAAGTTCAGGCAATGAGATTCATCAGTATTTTTAGTGTGGTATTTTTTTCCCCCTCTGAAAAAGATGTAAAGAATTAAAATTTAAATCTTAAACTGATAAATGTATTAAACATTAATTGCATCTATATTACCAGTTTCCTGAAGCTCCAGATAACGCTAAATTAAAGGAATTGACTTCATTTTAATGATAGGTTCTTTTTGTTTTAATACTTCTAATATTCTGACTTATTACATATATAAAGCTGACTGGTTTGTGGGTTATTTTGCAGCCACCATGGATGTGAAACGCAACATCCACGACCTCGCAGTGAATTCTTCAGGAACTCAAGTGGCTGTGATTGAGAACCAAGGCACATTCCAGAACGTTCAAGAATCGTCAGTGAGACTGTATGACGTCGGACGTCGCAGAAATGATGAGGATGAGGTGAAGCACCCTAGCTCCCAATACGACCCATTATCAGACAGCGACGACACTTACTCATACTCGAGCGACAATTGATCCTAGGACGTCTGTGCTATTTGCTTCAAGACTCACTTCTTTTTTTTCCCCCCAAAATACTTTTTTTCTCATTTAGCACAATTTCCATTGTTTTCGTCTACATGAAAAATTAAATATGTAACTAAATCTGTAGATAAAATCAGAATTTCTTATAAAAAGCTGTTTTCTAATATTGTATAAGTTAAATGTAATCTTATTTAAGTTAAATGTAAATGTTATTGATCAGAAGTAGAATTACAAAAAATCTTGAATTGTAAAATTATAAATGTTATTGTCAACTAATGGTCTTTTTTTTTTTAGCTTAATTGTTACTTATTTAATTGATGTTTTTATAAGAAGGGGTAATAATATTTAATGCAACACTTACAAATATATCTTATATTAAAAAAGAATAAATACTGTATGTAATGTGTGTTAGGACTTCTTTTTAACTAAATGTTATTAATTTGTAAGTTGAAATTTTAAGTTATTTCTTAATACCCTCTCTAAAAGGGCTTCTCAACTGGTACTCCATGAGAATCCATAAAAATAAATATATTTAACATGCAAAAATACCACAGAAATTTTTCGTTGGGAAAAATTACTTTATTACCTATATAAATTTTATGACTAAATGCTTCTAGATATTACTGAAAATAAATAAATAAACCAAAATTTTTTTGGCCTCAGTTACTGACACTTTGTTATTATAAATAAAACTCTTACTACAATCACTGCTTCCCTTAAATTGTAACCCACAAAAAAGTCAACAAAATTAATGAATATATGTCATTTTCTTAACTTTGTTTTTAATTTGTGGTAGTAAATGTGTATAGCTCAAGTTAATGATGAAAATCTTTTCCATAATTTTTTGTAATATTTTGAAACCACTGGTTTAAATATACAGAACTTTAAAAGAATGGCATGTATGTATGTGTAATGTTCCACATTCAAGAAGTTTGAGAAGCCCTACTTGCTGATGGTTAAACAAAAATTAAGTGAATACAGTATAATCCAAATTTCATTTTCTTTTGCTATTTATTATTTGTTGGTTGATTCTGTATAATAATATTTGTATTTTTCTAAAGATGTGTTGATTTTTCCACCAAATATGAAGTATTAAATATGAAAAGAGGAGGTGGAGGAATGTGTGTGAATTTTATGTGATTTTTGGAGCACTGCATCTTCTTAAAAATGCAGTTCTAAAAAATTCCATTGCCTCTGGTGTCATTGCGATGTGAGATGAGCTACTATTCATTGTACTTGAATGACAGTATAACAGGCAGACAATCAAAGCAAGATGGTGCGCATTAATTTAACTATCTTGCCTTCACGAAGAGAATTATTGAAAGCTTTCGTAAATTCAGAATATTTAATGTTACCCGTCTTAAGAAATGACCAAGAAAGTGTATAATTTCAAATGTATCTTACATCAAAGCAATAAGTAATAGCTTATTTAAAGCAGCCAAAGTGTTTCCAAATCCTTGTTTCTTTTAATTAATAAATAAAAACAAGAAAATTCAAGGTTCTGGCATGCTGTCACTTTGATTGGATAAAAGCGTATAGCCAATCAAGATTTGGAAATCATAGGTGGGGAGGTGAGCATCGTTATCGGCTGATTACCTACTGAATAATTTAATAAAATTTTAAACTGAGGTGAATAGTTGATTTAATTTTCTACATTGTTGAAACTATACTATTCAAATTTTAAATTAAGTAGCGTTGTTGTGCTCTTCATTTGACTTTTTTCATGCCGCCGTTGTAGAAATGACAAATAAATATATAGCCTCTAAATTAAATACACAGCAGATAACGATGCCCACCTCTCCTCGTATGATTTTCATATTTTCATAAGCTATATGTTTTTAGTAACTCGAATTGGCAGCACACCAGCATATTGAATTTTCTTCTCTTAATATGCTAGTTTTAAGAATCTCAAGTCAAGGGTTCAGAAACATTTTGGCTGCTTTAAATATGATTTAAGGTACATTTGTAATATTACACTTCTCTCGGTTTCTTCTTCAAATACGAATAATATTATAAATTTTCAATGTTCCAAAACTCAAAAGTTTTCTTCCTGAAGGCAAGATATTTTAATTTTGTATCCTAGCTTGTGTTTTGATTGGCCACCACACACTATTCAGATGCATAGAGATGTATAGTAAACCTCGCCAAATATTGCGATGACGTCAGAGACGATAGGCGATTGCGGCAAAGCTCACTTCTTAAAACTGAGAGGCAAGGCTCCAAATAATTGCATAAATTTTACATTTGTATTTTTCTGGGGCAGCTTCTTTCTATTCAGTGATAAAAAATTCAGTCAACAAGAAAATGCTTCTCAGAGAAGCTAACATAATTTAAATTAATTAATTTAACTTTAATTTTTGTCACTAGACATTTTTAAAGTTTGTAGAAGCTGAAGATGAAATGAAATTAAAAAAAAAAATGCAAGAGAAAAAATTATCACTGATTGTTATGGTGATTTTTTTTTTTTTTTTTTTTTCTATAACTTTCAAATTTTTAATCACAGAGAGCTAGATTTGCTATCAACTTATCCTACCTCCTAGTCAACAGTGGACATTTGACTTAATTTTTCAATCACCTTCTCATTTCACTCAATTTGGAATATTTTGTGATTTTTGTGATCTTAGTAAATAACTATTTTGTATTGCAATTGTTGTTAATGCTAGAGGTATATGAAAAAACTAAAGACTTCTAAATGTAGTTAGTTGTTAATAAGCAGTGAAGTTTTTGTAAAATTGCAGCAACTGATTTTTGTAGCTTGAGAATAATTGTCTTCGGACTAATGACTGACAAACTATCCTTCCCAATATACTGAAGACAGACATCTTTTTTTTTTTTTTTTTTTTTATTATTGGTACATTTTCCAACTAACAACAAATTGAAGGCATTGAATATGATTGAATATGAAAAGCAAGTAAAAAGGCCACATGAAAGTGATGGGCACATTTATGTTGAGCCTAGATCAGTGGGTTTTACAGTAACTATAAAGGCTACTTAATTGTCATCCTGCTTACAATTTTAAGCTTATTGATGATCTCACACTGGGCGTAGGAATCTTTTAATTGTGTTAGGTAGAATTTAGGCTTGTTGGACTTGACACAGACACATGATCGAAACATTCACGAAAAATAATGTTAGCATCAAACTTTTTTTATGACAAAAGCAATTGGCACTGACGTACACTACGTTCAATAGGTTCAAGAGTTGAGAGTTTTCAGCTGTATTTTTTTTTTTCTTTTTTATCAATGAACTATTTGCAGTATTTTAAAAATAACTATGCAGGCACGGATCCAGAATAAAATGTCAGCGGAGGGGGGGGGGGTGTACCTGACACTATAAATAATAAATATAAAATGTACACTTTATTAAAAGATTTATTATTATAAATATAAAAGTGTAGTAAAATCCTAACATCTAACATCTAATTTTAGCAATGTCCTTACTTAAATTTAAATTAAATTTATTCAGTCATTCAGTCCGTAAAATACTGATGATTCTGCCTTGTTTCTACTGTAATGCAAACTTAAGTGCAGGGAAAAGTGCTGCAATAAAATTAAAATATCTGCAATTCGGGACTATGTGAAACCTTTTGGACATACTTTACTTGCTGAAGCTGCAGCAGTAAAATGCACCTTTGCAATTTTGAGAGAGTAAGAAGAGCACGTACTCCATCTATTATAGTCATCTCAAAGTAGTTTTATTTCACCACACAGTACATGGTATAGTTCCATAGATGTTGTGATAAAGCCATGCAAGTAACAGTAAAGTAAAGTTCGTGCTGTCCCATGAGGAGAGCTAATTGGTGAAGTAATTGTGTAAATTTATAGTTGCAATACTTGAATAATGTTATAAAACTTGTCATTTGAGTTATTTTTGTAAAAAAAAAAAATATATATATATATATATATATATATATATATATATATATATATATATATATATATATATATATATATATATATATATATATATCTATCTATGTATTAATAATCTTTATTGTTTTTGTTTTTTTCATCTAAATCCAAATTGTTAAATGTATAGAATGTAGTCACAATGTATCAAATTTAATGATATTGAAAGTGAATAAATAAAATAAATAAATCAGTACAATGCAATCTAACAAACTTTGTTTGTGGGCAGGCGGAGGAAGAAGACGATGAAGACCAGCTTGATGGGAGCAATGATGATGGTTCCTCGAGTTCAAGCTCCAGTGGTGATGATGACGATGATCCAGATGGTACGATTTTATTCTAGAACATAAGGGTCAAAGTTCCATCAATTTTTTTTGTAGTTACGTGATTTGCATTCTAAAGCGACTATATAGAGTTCTTAAAAATTTGTTGTTTGCCTTTATTCTTAAAAATTATTTCTGGTAGTTTTAATAATATTACTTTTTATGTTTATTGTCCATGTGCTGTTTTTGCTCTCTGCATAGAATATATGTTAATTACTGTTAATGTATATATTTTTTGCCATAGTAAATTGCACAGCATATATGTTTACATATAGCATTATATATATTTGGGTAACATTGCTACTTGATATCAAGGTAATAAATTTGTTGATGATATAGAAGATAAACAGAGGGTGGTTGTGTGCTCGCATGATGCGTTTGACTTCTTGGACTACAATAGCCCTCACTCGGATGAGGGAGGCGGAGTTGACGCAGAAAGGCAGGGAAATGTACCAGAGGGAGCAAACGGCGAGAGGAGGCCTGCTGAAGAAGCAGACCCACTGCAGAGATTATCTAACAGTGACTCGGTTTTCAGCATGAGCTCAGGAGACAGAGAGTGGGAGACGATATCTACATTTGAGGAGACCGCCCACAGTGACAATGACAGCAGTGATGATGATGGAGACGTGGCTGCAGATCTGTTCAGCAACCTACTCTCCTAGCACAGGCTCCATCTTTCTTCCCTTCTTCACCCACTTTCTTTGATTTTGCATGTCAATATTGCTTGTTTTGGCAAAAAAAAAATATTTTTTTAATATTTTGTTACTGTCTGTTTTCAATTTTAGTTTCTCTATAAAAAAATTATTTTCATAATAGCTGTTAAATTATTATATAAAAAGAGAAAAATAAATTGATGAAACAATTAAGAAACATTTTTTTTCCAGTGCTTTACCTTAATATTCTATTATTTTGGGGTACGTACCCATGACTCATATTAAATATAAATTAAATTGCACATGCAGACCTGATGGGTTACATCATGGCAGATGTTTTGCATCAAATTACGAGTGATAAGCTGATAACAGCTAGGAGGCAGCATAAACTTATATATCTTCACTTTTTCATAAATTAATTCATTTTGTACATTGTTGCATGCTGATGATATGATCTGCAAACAACAATTTTACAAATTTAAAACGTCCTCATCAGAATAATTATGAAATTATGTATTAATTTTGCTGATAGAGTCTTAATATATTTCTTCCACCATAATTTATAATACATGACTTATTTGCAATTTTTTTATGTACTACTCTGCATTTTTTCATATTTTTAAGTCCGGGAACAATTAGCTCATTTTTAAATGATAAAAAATTCAGTGACGCCATATATAATAGGAGCTTAGGTCTTCATTAAGCAAATAGGGTCTATAATAAATACCGACTTTCAATAGTTAAAAATATATATATATATATATATAAACATATAGCTTAAATTATAATTTGAAAAATTAAAGAATTTATAGAGTATTTCATATATAGTATGATTTTGTACATACATGCAAGTTTAATATATATATATATATATATATCATTTTTAAAGAGCCATTTAACTTAATTTTGTGAGTGTTTCATATGACTATAATTGTATATATATTTTACATAATCTATTTAGACAGCTATACATTTATTTTAGTACATCATGCACTGTATAATAGCTTTCATACAAAAAGAAAACAATATTAAGAGTTTTGACTCGTGTATCTCAACAGCTAGTACGTGTACCACACGAAAATAAATACTCTAATTTTATTATCCCTTTCACGGGCAATTTACAATATATAAAAGATATATTTTTATAGCATAATATATATTATATTATTGTTGATATATATATATATATATATATATATATATATATATATATATATATGCTTATCATTTTGCCTTAAGGGTAAGATAACGCCACCAATGTTAAAAAAAAAAATCCCTCACACGAAAATTATGAAAAAAATTTAAAATGTTCTCTACACTCCCTATCAGTTATAGCTACAATATCAGGTATGCAAATACGATCTAGCTTTTGAGTTATGTATTTTGACTAATTTAACATGGAATTTCCGTTTGGATCCATGCTAAAGTAGTCAACTTTAAAAATTCATAACTCAAGAACTAGATCGTATTTGTATACCTGATATTTTAGCTATACTGTATGATAGGGGGTGTAGAGGAGAACATCTTAAATTTTTTTCATAATTTTTGTGTGAGGGATTTTTTTTTAACATTGGTGGCGTTATCTTACGACCCTTAAGGGTAAGGTAACGCCACCAATGTTAAAAAAAAATCCCTCTCACAAAAATTCTGAAAAAAAATTAAAATGTTCTCCTCTATACTCCCTATCAGTACATAAAATATCAGGTATACAAATACGATCTAGTTTTTGAGTTATAAATTTTTAAAGTTGACTACTTTAACATGGAGAAATGAAACTCCCATGTTAAATTGGTCAACTTTAAAAATTCATAACTCAAAAACTAGATCGTATTTGTAAACCTGATATTTTAGCTACTGATAGGGGGTGTAGAGGAGAACATTTTAAATTTTGTTCAGAATTTTTGTGAGAGGGATTTTTTTTAACATTGGTGGCGTTACCTTACCCTTAATTCCCAGCTCATAAAAATAAAAGACCTGTAATAAAAAGTATAATAAAAATAATACGAATTGCTTTTTGATTATAATTGTTCTTTATGTATTACATTAATGTCATGCATTATTAGTTACTTTCAATATAACTTTTAAGTTTCTATATATGCCACTGTTATATTGCCACTGCAGCTATATATGTCATATAATTATGGGGGATAACCAAAAATATTATTATTTTTAGGCTGATATATGTGAACAATTAAACGCCATAAATATAATTAAATATATAAAAAGTATAGGAATATATAATAATAGTATGAATATTATATATTTATTATATATGATTGACAAAAGGTTAAGGGTAAGATAACACGAACAATCGATTGAGGTGGAGTTGTAAGGTTTACATGTTAATGTTGATTAACATGTAAACCTTAGCAACCTCATAATGATTCTGAATTTTTTTTAGAGACAGTTCTTGGCACCAAAAAAATGTGGACAAAATTTCAAAACAATCAGACGATCCAATTTTTTTAAATGAATTTTTTAAATTTTCAGTATAGGGCTTTCCCATGGATCGTCCGATTGTTTTGCAATTTGTTCCACATTTTTTTGGTGCTATGAACTGTCTCTAAAAAAAAATTCAGAATTATTATGAGGTTGCTAAGGTTTACATGTTAATCAAATGGGACTATCAACAATCGATTGTTCGTTTTATCTTACCCTTAAGATTTAAATTTGTTGCAGTTATTTAAAAAAAGATGTAATGTGGGAATTCTATTGCATATATAGTGATCGAGTGTATTGAAATTTCTTCTGAAATTTATAAATTTTAGTGCAAACTAATAACTGCTAAATAGTGTAAAATAAATTATCAGCTTCAGTAAATTAGAGTATCGACCTCAATTTTTTTTATTGCAGAAATGGATATAGAGCGTGCAAAGTTTTTTTTTTAGAGACCGGTTGGATAACTATTTTTAAAAAATTATTGAAAGTCCTTTTTGTGACGTCACGAGACGACTTTCTCTCTCCTTAAGAAAAGGATAGGACTTGCGCCTCGTGATGTCACAAAAAGGACTTTCAATAATTTTTTAAAAATAATTCTCGGGCTCTAAAAAAATCTGAAAAAAATCAGGTAGCATAACTTTGCATGCTCGATAATCTATCCATTTCTGCAATAAAAAAAAAATTGAGGTCGATACTACATTGTTTTGAAATGATTGATTCATTGGTTGGTATTTTGTGGGGCAATTGACATATTTTGGTCATGTATATGCCCCTTTTTTTAAATGAAAATTATCAAAACGGTATACTCTTGATTGATGGCCCGCTAAACTTTTTTAAATGCAAAACGTTTCAAAAAAATAATAATAATAATAATAACATTATTGCAGGACGGTTATGCGGCTGGCCCACCCTCATGTCGGGACCATAAGGTCACCCATACCTTTTTCATGGATGACCTGAAAATTTTTGGTTCGAGCAAAGCCAAGCTCAAGGAGTCACTTGAGGTTGTTAAAGCTTATGCATCAGATACAGGGATGGAGCTAGGAGTCAACAAGTGTACAGTTTTGCACATTCTGCGGGGAAAGGTGGATGGCGAGAGGGAGGATGTTGAGTTGACAGACGGGAGCATTATTCATCATCTTGATGCCGAAGCGCGGTACAAGTACCTGGGAGTGAGTGAGAGTCACGTTCAGGATACTGTGAAGTGCCAGGCCGCACTTCGTGGCGAGTATGTCCGACGCCTGAAGAAGATTTGGGGCTCCAGGTTGTCGGGTCGCAACAAGATCCATGCGACAAACATGCTTGCTGTCCCTGTCATGCTCTACACGTTTGGCGCCATGAAGTGGAACGTGATGGAGCTTAGAGACCTCGATTTCACCACGAGGAAGATCATGTCCTCCAGTTTTAGCCACCACAAGAGAGCCTCGGTAGAGCGGGTCTATCTCCCTCGTGAGCAGGGGGGTAGGGGCTTGTTGGGAGTGGAGAACATTTACAATCGGATGGTTCTCTCGATGGCTTGTCGAGTAGCAACGAGTGTGGATCCCCATTTGCAGCTTGTGTATCAGCATGAGCTGTACAGACGTGGAGCGTTTTTGTTCAGTGCAGCTGAAAGGGCAGCGCAAATCCTTGGGTTAGAGCTGGACTTGGCACAGCCGGATGCGAGGCCAGGCGAGAATCTCGCGGGGTTGCCTCGTGCTGTGGCTAAGAAGAGGGTGTGGGAGGCGGAGTGTAGGATGCTGATGCAAGGGCACATGGAGAAGAACATGCACAGTGTGTTTTTCAAGAACATCGAGAGCTTGGGCCTGAGCAGGGAGCGGACCTTTGCCTTCCTGCAATCCTCCGGCTTGACATCTGAGGCTGAGAGTAATATCATCAAGATGCAAGATGGTGTGTTTGCAACCCTTGCGTACCAGAAGGTCGTGTTTGGGCGTCACTTGGATGCCAAGTGTCGGGCGTGTTTCCGATTCCCCGAGACCACCATGCATCTGCTCTCTGCCTGTTCATTCTACGCCAGGACTCTGTACATTGAGCGGCATAATTCTGCATTGAGAGTGCTTTATTTCCACCTAAGGCACCATTTTGGTATCGACGAAGCGCCTGTCATACCATTCGCTCCGGGGGACATAGAGGCGGTGGTAGAGAATGACCAGGTGAAGATCTTCTGGAATTACTCGTTCCCTACCACTCGCCAGCTCCATGCTACCAAGCCAGACATTGTTCTGCTTGAGAAGCGCAAGAAGGTCATGACAGTGATTGAATTTTCTGCTCCTGCGGAGCACAACATCACTGACAAGTACACGGAAAAGCGCGACAAGTATCGAGACCTTGTCATGGACTTGCGGCAAAGCTATCGGGGACATTCGGTGTCTCTTGTTGTCCTGTTGGTTGGCGTGATGGGCGGGGTGCCTGACACACTACTCTCTGGGCTTCGGCAAGTACCAGGTTGCCGTGGATCCGCTGAGCGGCTGGCGGATGCCATGCAGAAGGCAGTGTTGCTAGGCTCTCTTCGTCTCCTTCGCGCGCATGGGGAGGTTGGGTGAGGTGCACCCATAAAAATAGAAAAGGCAGCCCTGGAGTTTACTGCACGAGAGTGCGGAGTGCCGGGGTCGAGTTTCTCTAGTTGTTAAAGTTGTTAGAGGAGGAATACTCTGTTTTACATGGAGCCTGTACTTTCAACTTTGGCCTGCTGGAAAAAAAAAAAAAAAAAAAAAAAAAAAAAAAAATTATTATATACAATAATTATTAAAGCTTAATTGAAAGTAAAATAATTATATTTTTTGATATTTTCTTGCATATAGCCAATCTTTATTATTATAGCAATAATCTGGCTATAATCTGGCCTTTAAAATTAGGATTTTTTTTTTTTTTGTATTTCTAATTTCTAAATATATATATAGAGATATAATATATATTATATAGTGATGACTAAGTATAAAATATTATTTAAAAAGTACCAAGAAAAAATTAAAATTGCAAAGAAAAGTGATAATAGTTTACATGTTAAAAAATCTAAAAATAAAGTTGAAGCCACATGGGAAGTTATTAATAATGAATGTTCGGTACAATCAAAACAATTAACACACATTTGTTAATGAAATTATTAAGGATGATATAGCAATTAATAATCCACATGATATTGCTGTTCAATATAATAATTTTTTTGTTAAAACCGTTGAAAATTTAGTCCAAGAAAAATTTAAGGATCCTCTATCTCAACCTAAAACTATATAATAAAAATATTAATAAACCTAAATTTAATATTGAATACACAACAGAAAAAAAAATATTGAAAATTATAAAATCATTACCTAATAAAAATGCAGCAGGACCAGATGAAATTCCATATACTCTAGTTAAATATTGTGACGCTCTATTTACTGCTCCATTATGCTATCTAATTAATGAGTCTATTAAAAATGGAATTTATCCTAAACAATTGAAAATTTTTAAAGTTATACCCTTACATAAAAATGGTTGTAAAAAAAACATATCAAATTATAGACCCATTTCGTTACAATCAGTTTTTTCTAAAATATTTGAAAAAGTTATACAGCCTCAGTTAAATGAATTAAGAAAATCAAACAATTTAATAAGTGAATGTCAACATGGCTTTGTTGAAGGTAAATCAACAACAACTGCATGTTTTGATTTCTTAAAACCTTTATATAATACTGTTGAGAGCAATAATCAAAGCCTTTTTGGTTTATTTTTTGATATGCATAAAGCTTTTGATGCTTTAAATCATGAAATTATTATTACAAAATTAGATAAATTGGGTTGTGAAGAAAATGTTTTAAATTTATTTAGGTCATATCGCAGAAAGAAAGCAATATGTTGAGATAACTTACAAAGATGAAAATGAGTGACATTAATCAAACTGTAAAATCTCCGGGATTAAGTGTAGAGTTGGGGGTTCCACAAGGTGCGGGACTATCTCCTGATTTATATGGAATTGCAACAGATGATTTAGAAAACAAATTGCCGGGTGTTCTTTTAGTTAAGTATGCTGATGATAAAAGTGTAATTATATCGGCAAAAAAGCAAGAAAAATTAATTGAAAAAGCAAATATTACAATTGAAAAATTTGAAGCTTGGTGTAATGAAACTAGACTTATGATTAATCCAAACAAAACTAAATACATGCAATTTCACAGTGATTATAAGGAGCCGGAGAGTAGCTTACTTTTAAAAATTGACAATACAATAATTCATCGAACTGAGGACATTAAATTTCTTGGACTTAATATTCAGGAAAACCTAAAATGGAATGTTAAATTCACGTTGCTCAGATAAGCAAAAAACTTAATTCTGCAAATTTTGTACTCTTTTCTGTTAAAAATTCTGGGTCTCTAGAAACGCTGTTAACAATTTATTATGCATAAGCTTATCCTCATCTTTCAGCTAATATTATATTTTGGGGAACCACGGAGAGTAATATTAGAAATGTTTTTGTTCTTCAAAAAAGGTCAGTTAGAACAATTAAAAATTTGAAACCAATTAAGAGAGTCCTGCAAAACCCATTTTGTATCTTTGGGGTTGATGATCGTTACCTTCTGTATATATTTTAAATTGTATTATGTACAAGAGAAAACATCCAAATTTGTATGATGTATTTCATGATGTTCACCCATATAATACAAGAAACAGTTGTAAAGTTGTTATACCAAACCATAGTAAGTCAAGCACAGAAAAGAGCTCATATTATCAAACAGCTAAATTTTATGATCAACTTCCTAGTCTTTTAAGAAATATAAAAAATGAAACCCTGTTATTTAGAATTTGTTAAAAAAAGTGTTAGTATGTAAAGAGTATTATGAGGTAAATAATTTAAAATAACAGAAAAAGATATTTTGCGTCACACTTCTAAAAAGAATATTAGTATGTACTCAAAATGCATAAATTTACTTAATTGTTATGTAATTTATATTTAAATAAAGGGTCCATTATGTGTGTAATAAATCTGTTACATGTTTCAGTTTGCTTAAAAGATTGTTGTGTGCACTTGACGAGACTGATTTATCCATGTGACTTTGTTTTTATGTTATAGTATTAACTTTCTGTATTGATATGACTATAATGTTGTACTGTGACAAATTTTTGTTACTGTATGTATAACCACCTGTGGTCGAATGAATTATTCTATTCTATTCTATTCTATTCTATTCTATTCTATTCTATTCTATTCTATTCTATTCTATTCTATTCTATTCTATTCTATTCTATTCTATTCTATTCTATTCTATTCTATTAAAATAATATATTATTTCATTGTTTATTATGGTGCTATTTCGCCATCTGATTATTGCACTGTATGTATTATATATATATATATATATATATATATATATATATATATATATATATATATATATATATATATATATATATATATACAATTGAGTATCAACACTTGAAAAGAAAATGCACCTCAATTGACCGCGCGAAGATCGATCAAGCAGCAAGAAAGACTTAGGGGTTCGAAGCCCGGTGGAAAGTTTTTTTTTTTTTTTTTTTTTTTTTTCAAATGTCGATTAAAATGGAGTATCGACCTTATTTTTTTATTGCAGAAATGGATAGAGAGTGCAAAGTTATGCTACCCTGATTTTTTTCAGATTATTGAGAGCCCGGGAACTATTTTTAAAAAATGATTGAAAGTTCTTTTTGTGACGTACACACCGTCACGAGGGAGCGGCGCCTCTCGTGTCACGAGGTGCCGCTCCCTAAGAAAAAATTGGACTTTGCTGCCTCGTGACGTCACAAAAAGGACTTTCAATAATTTTTTAAAAATAGTTCCCGGGCTCTAAAAAATCTGAAAAAAATCAGGGTAGCATAACTTATTTGCACGCTCTATCCATTTCTGCAATAAAGAAAATTGAGGTCGATACTCCATTGTGCACATTGTAGCTATAATATATAGTGCAATGATCAGATTGTGAAATATTAGCTATAATATACATGGCACTGAAAATTTCCTAATAATTTAATATTCCGTTTTTTTTTTTTTTGTTTGTTTGTTTTTTTCTTAATTAATTCATTAAAATTGCTCAATATATATTCTATATAACAGCTAGGGCAGTCTCCTGTAGAGAACGCGTTCCGCCACAAAAGATGCAGTTAATTTCCTCGTAAAAGTTAAAATGTTATTATTTACTAGATATATATTATATACATATGTTACCACCAAAAACCGAATTCGGGCAAAAGCCGAAAAAAATTAGCAAAACTAGTTTTGAGCTTAACTTAATACTCAACACTAGTTTTGCTCAAATCGAAGTGATCAAAACCCGACTGAGACTTTTACATCGGGTTTTGCGCGTTTCCGTTTGAGCAAAACTAGTTTTGAGCATCAAGTTAAGCTCAAAACCCGAAGTAAGATTTTATTTCGGCTTTTGAGCAAAATTTGAGCAAAGCTAGTTTTGCCCATTTTTCAAAGACAATTTATTTTTAATTTTGAACTTGAGTGGAATTAAGCGTTCATCATATGAAGCCCTCTTTGGCCATGGCACCCACAACGAAAAGAGTTGACAGATAGTTCTTTATAGAGGTCTGCACGGGCCGGATTTAATTTCGAGGCCTGACCCGGCCCGGTTCGTTCGGATGATTGCTAGGCCCGGCCCTGGCCAGTGAAGACTGCTTCACAATGCGGGCCGACCCGTGGCCAGTCCGTAGTTCAACCTCATGCAGCTCGCCTTTTTATTTTAGTGCTTTACAAACCATTATAAAACTAAGAAAAAGTCGTTTTAGAAACTTTTTTTTTTGCTTACTTGTTTCCCTTCTTAGCAAAAATAGCAACAAAAAAAAACGCTTTTGAAATTTCGAGAAAAAGCTAGGCCCGCCCGGGCCCGGCCCGTTCGCAGGATTAGGCGAATTAAGGGAGAAATTGGATAAATTAAAACTTTTATTAGAGGGCATACATGGCCAAAATGTGCCAATTGCCCCAAAATACCAACCAATTAATCAAAACTTTTATTCAATCAAACAAATAGCAACAAATAAATAAATGGAACAATAAATAAATTAATAAATAATTAAATCATTAAATAAATAAATAATTAAAAAAATGAATTTAATTAATAATTAAATAAGTATTTAAATAAACATTTGAATAACTACAGCAAAGAATAAGTAAAAATAAATATATTATTCTGAAGAAAATAAAAAATAAAGAACAGCTGTCACAAAATAAAAAATAAATTGTCTTTATTGAAAAATGAGCAAAACTAGTTTTGCTCAAATTTTGCTCAAAAGCCGAAATAAAATCTTACTTCGAGTTTTGATCATAACTTGATACGCAAAACTAGTTTTGTTCAAATGGGAATGAACAAAAGCCGTTGTAAAAATCTTCATCGGGTTTTGCTCATTTTTTTCGGCTTTTGCCCGAATTCGGTTTCTGGTGGTAACATATATAATATATGCGTGATTTTCCATCAAATTGGGGCCGAATTTAAGATCGGAAGATGGGATTTGAGGGAATTTACTGGCATATGCGTATTTGCATATAATATTTATATTTATATATATGTGGGATATAACTGATGTGATATAAGTTTTACCAAAGACATATTGAGTTCTGGTGCTAAAAAAAGAACAAACTTCGGAATTTATATTAGTTCAACATAGGGTTTTAACCTGGTATTAAATTTAGTAGAAGAAAAATATCAAAATTCAAAATTTTATTAATCTTTTACATAAAGATCTTTTTACTAACAAAATATTTACCAGCTTTGCATATATATAGTAAATAGTATACATATTAAATATTTTAAATTCATTTTCAATTTTTATTAAATTACAATAAAATTAATAATATATATAAATTATTTAAACATTTATATATTATATCGTCATATTATATTTTGATATTTAATTCTTTGGTAATTATATTAAGTTTAGTCTAGCTGATGCAATTAAACGAATTAAAAGAGACTTATAATTACACAAAATTCTTTCAGGCATGCATTAATTAATTCAAATTATGTAAGTAATGAATTGAAAATAAATTATCTACAATACATGTCATGTAATTATTATAATTAAATATTCTATATTGTCTAGCTAGATTATATTTATAATCATAATTTTAATTATTTTAATACCTAATTTTTAATATTGTACCTAAAATATGTAATATATGTAAATTTTATATATAATTATTATATTTTTATAACAATACAGATTATTGTGTAATAAAATATATTTGTATTAATAAATTACTATATATAATACATTTAAGTGAATTTGAAAATAGGCGCACAGTTATGTAAATTTTATACGCAATATATATATATATATATATATTATACATTATATTATATGAACGTATTTCGCATCTAGATTCTAGAGCTATATACTTTCTACAAAATTCGTCGTTATAAGAATAACTGCATTTTTTACCGCACATTAAATGTTGCTATAGCTATATATAGCTCATGCTTATAAAACTGCATGATTATCATCATGTCGATTAATTATTTTAAGTTGAACACTTCAATTATAAAATCCGTATACGCGTCCTGAAAATGTATCACGCGAAAAACAATATATTAAATATAATAATATATAATTAATATTAATTGTGTTTCTTATGCCTGAACTATATATTGATTAATTTGCTAATTTAATCATCCTGGATCAAAAACTGCAAATGCGTATACGTGCTATAATAAAATTATTTTAAATTGCTAAAATTAATCATGTGTTGTGGACCAAGTGGATTTCTTGCTAGGGATCTTGAAGAACTCGAATACGTGATCGAATTTCATCCCAGTCGAGGTAGGCACCAACCAAATGCCTCTCCTGAACCGCGTTGGCGGCTGGTTGGTAGCCGCTACGCCCGTGACACATTCTCAGGTTGTCAAACGACAGAAGCTCTCCTGTAACAATTAATGTGTGCATTATTGTATGCTATATTCTATTATATACACATTATGTATTAGTGCATTTCATTGCAATTATTAAAATGCTAACTTATTTAAAACTATATTTTAGAGTTTTTTTATCAAAACGTTAATTTCCATTCTTTATTGCATATATATATACTGCATATTGGTTATCAGTAGCTAAAATATCAGGTATACAAATACGATCTAGTTTTTGAGTTATGAATTTTTGAAGTTGACTACTTTAACATGGAGAAATGGAACTCCCATGTTAAATTAGTCAACTTTAAAAATTCATAACTCAAAAATTAGATCGTATTTGTATATATACCTGATATTTTAGCTACTGATAGGGGGTGTAGAGAAGAACCTTTTAAATTTTTTTCAGAATTTTTGTGTGAGGGATTTTTTTTTTTTTACATTGGTGGCGTTATCTTACCCTTAAAGTTTGTTTTATACCTCATGCTAGCTAGCTATAATGTACGTGGACATTGTAAAATCGTATTTACAACGCTGCATGGTAATTAAGATATGACTAGAGGCCGCGGATCTCCAGTTTTTCCAGTTTTACAAATATGTGTGCTATATTGATGCTGACTTCAAATGTTAACGAATCATGAAGTTTCATTGCCAAATATGCAAAAAAGTTTGAACTGGAAAAAACTGTTTTTGAAAATTAAGAACTGTTTCAACTGTTTCCAGTTTTTCAAGTTTTTGAAACTTTTTCCAGTTTTGAAAAACTGGAAACGCAGATCTGTTTCATAGAAGCACGTTTTTTCACGATAAAAATTAAATATTTTTCATCATTATTTTCTCTGCCTCATCTATCTTGACACAACATTTGTGTTTTTTCAAGCAAATTTTCCTTACTGCAAACAATGGTACTTTACCGAAATAGCTTGCCAGAATTTTTTATCAAAGCAATTATATTTTTGGTCTTCTTGGTTAAGAAACCAGTAAAGGTAAAATTTTATACAAACTGAATTTTGCTGGAAACTGGAAGTGAACTGTTTTCGACTGTTTTTGAGAAATTTGCGGACTGTTTTTGGAAAGAAACTGGACTGGATCCAGTGCTGGAAATCACACTTTAGAAAACTGGAAATCCGGCCCCTAGATATGACTGCTGCGTTCATAATATAAATATATGTCATAACTTATAGTTAACTAAGTATATATTATAGATAATAATAAAGCTAGTCCACAACATAATATTAGAAGGTAATATTGTCTTTTGGGTTTTGCTTTTTGTGAAGTCCATGCGTCAACCTAGAAGTGTTCATCTTATTTCCTCAACAGTCTAAAATAAAATACCACGTTTGCTTTTTCGATTTAATTACTTCTAGATAAATATGCAAAATAATGCAAATATATATTTAAATGGACAAACCCCGAAAAATCCGAAATAATATTTTTCGTCGGGATTTGCTTTTTTTTTTTTTTTTTTTTCTTTATTTGATCATCACATCTAGAAAACTATCAAATTTAATTAAGTGAGAAGTCCGATATATTCATTAATATCGGAATTTTCTCAAATCACGTCAAGGGGCACATGATCTATAGATATGCGCATTTTTTTCGGACTTTGCCTGAATTCGGGCTTTGATGCCAACATTCATAACAATTATTGTATGGTGCATGTAGGGTATCGTATACTGATGTACAGTATAGCCTCACGAACTAATAGTGCACCTGGTCTGAGCTTGTAGGTGATGCAGTTGTCTGGTCTCAGCATGAGATGTGTGAAATGGCGTAGCGCCAGGTACCACGCCTCCACCTGCTCGAGCGGCACCGAGAAGTGCGAGTCGCGCTGAGGCTGACTGTAGTTGACGCGAACCACCTCGCCTTGCCAGTCCTCACTGTACACATTGCAATTACAATTAAATAATACAATTATATTAATTTTTCTTTTTAAAAACGTATATTTCTTTATCGTAGAGCAATGAAAAAGAAGTAAATTATATAATAGTAAATATAATTTTTATCTTCATGTAGTCTTCAAAAAGTAATATTTTCAACAACAAAATTGTTCTCTAAAAGTACGCTTGTTATCTTGATTAGTCGTCAGCATTAAATATAATTATAATATACTACATGAAATATTTTTATTGAAAGTATACAAGTAAAGTAATTAATTTATTGATACATCGAAAAAACATTTTCACAATTAAATTATATTGCATTTGAAAAAATAAATTAGAAAAGCTGGAATTATTAATCATTGCTTTCTATATACGTTATAATTTATAAATATAACTATACAGTACATATATTATACATCTTGAATACGGTGGCATACTGACCAAATAACTGGTGCTCGGTGCAAACTGCGGAATGCCTTGCCGGCCTCTTGGCCCTCGTCAGACCAGTCGACGGGTATTGTGGCGAGCGCGGCGTAGTGATGCGGGTGTGACTGGCGGATCTGTGCAGCCACGCGCAGAGTGTCCACCAGTTGGTTCTCACCACCAGCACCCTCGGACTGCACCAAGCAGTGTAGCAAGTTCACCTGTGCCATAATTTAGCTCAAAATAACCTTTGCATGACGTAAATGGTGTGTTTAAAAGTTTTTTCCACTAAATTAGAAGTTAATATACTGTATAAATATCATATTTTACAGGGGAGCTTGGAGCTCGAGGCGGAGTAATAGGTAGGGATAAGGGAGGGAAAAGGGTGGTGGCCAATGCTTGTTACGCGTCTCAGTATTCGCCGAGGCTGAGAACACCGTGGAAAACCTCAGTCAGGACGGACACCTCTAGCTTTTTTTATTAATGGATCATTTTATTCACTGACTGCAAAGGAACAAAACGTTTTTTTGACGGTTCTCATCCTAAATATTCGGATGTTATATTCACAGTTCTATAACTTAATTGTTATCTAAATTTTAAATTATCAACTTTAAGTACGGTGGTACTAGCTATATATGTCCATCACATACAATGTAAATGTGTGTGCACATTGTAAATATTTATATATAAAATATAGTCTCGATAACTAAATTTATGAAAAAAAAAGTTTAATTATTATATACTAATAAGTAAATATCACCTTCAAAAATGCTACATTAATTATACTGCATCAGGATTAAGAATATTGAGGTTCAATGATATATATATATATATATATATATATATATACCCAAATACAGTTTTATATGTCTAGGACCTCTGATTTTGTTCTCACCCCTGGTTTGTATTCGTAGTAGGGTAGGTCAGTGTGTAGCTGCAAGGGTTGGCCTGTGTAAGCCACGTTGCTGGGATCGGTCTTGGCACGCACGCTGAACTCCTCACCGTAGTGCGTGCGCCGGATGAAGGCGACGCGCTCTGCCAGTAGCCGCACTGAGCCCTCGTCCTCAGTGCCAGCGCCCTCGACGAGGGCGGCGCCTCGTCTCTCCAGCTCTAGAAGCCACTCTAGTAACGACGCGTCGCATTTCAGCAGTGACGTGAAGTTAAACCTGATGAGCATTAACACCGCAACAATAAGCTCAAATTATAGGGTTGATAAGTCCTTTTATTGTTAAAATAATTTAAACCATATACATGAAAAATCAAACGTTCTCGAGTAGATTCAGAAAATGTAAATTTCACCAAAATTATAATATAATATTATATATTTATTGAAATTATATATAGGCATAAATGAGTAAATCGTTAGACTGGAGTCACTGGAGAGTATCGACCTCAGAACTCAACATGCAACGTCAACGCAGTTTCGTATCGTCTCAGCATGCAGCTTTAAAATATACTGTTCGTACCTGTTGCGAGGGAAGGGTTGGTCAGTGGCAGACTCCCACACTTCCTTCCGCTGCTTGTAGGTGGCCAGCCAGCGCTCCTGGGCATCGGACTCGAACCGGCGTGCGTGCAACCACTCTGCCGAGTATTGCGAGCAGTGAGAGTCCGACCAATCCATGATCACAGTCTGTCCGTCCGCGGACACCTGCAGACAACCAGCACTGCTGATAGAGACGCAAAAATACCACATGCCCCTTTTAGTGAAGGTAATATGGCTTATACTTTGTAAACAATTCAAGTAAACTGAGACACCAGCATATAAAATTACAATTATACAAGAAAATAAAAATATCAAACGTAATATGAATATGCCTTTATTTTGTGTGTATTATAGAAATGACTGAAAATATACCAATTTTATTTTGCCTGCTTTAATTAATTCGTAACTCATTGATACCAACTTTTTGCTGCAGCAAAATGTTTGAATTAATGAAAACCCTTTGTACTATATACATATACATATATATTATACAAATGTATATAATAAGTAATAACCTCTACCACACAAAAAAAGTGGGGAAAAATTGATTGTTCTTATTTTTTTCCATCGATAGCCTTTTCGAAGCGCCAGACTTTTTGGTTCATGCAATATTATGATTATTAGTGCTAAATCTTCACTCATTTATAAGGACATTTCTTTTTCTTCGTGTTATTTTCTTTTAATCGAACAATTCAAGTTGCATGAACATGCAAGAATTGATTGTATACTATACGTAAGAAATAATGTATATGTATACTAAAAGAATATCTAATAAAATCAGAGACAAATTTAAACACAGAATCAGTGAACATTATTCTCTCTCAATATTCATTGTACATAAAGATTCCGACTGGCCCGAGAACGATTGTTTAAAAAATATATTGAAGGTACAGAGAGACGTCAATGGGCATCAATTCTTAATAAAAGTTACTAAAAGTATATAGGACCTAGGACCTAAAAGGAGAGTGGGTTCAAACCTGGACTAGCTTTTTGAATAAGTTATTTTTAGCAATACTTTTCGGACACTGATCGGAAAAAACTGAACAAAAATATATTATGGTATAACTTTGCTCCCTTTATTCATTTCTGCGCTATTTCTTTTTTTTTTTTTAGGTCGATACTCCATTAATTGTTACATATACTCTGAAATTGGCATCATATGCATATGACTAAACAGAATTGGCTTGGATAATATACATATATATATATATATATATATATATATATATATATATATATATATATATAACAATGGTTGTCTGATGTATTGTAAGTGAATTGGTTTAAGTGATAGACCAAATTCGATGAAATTTTTGAGATATTCATGCAGAATTTAAGATTAGCATTGTTTTAAACGGGTACTGCTGTGAATTTTAGTTAAATCCAGTTTGTTAATTTTATAACTGTTGCAATAATCAACAAACTGTGGAGTTGGACTATAATTACATATCTTACTCCATGCAATAGACTAATTTAGTATCGTATGAAAATTACCATATTGAAGTAAAGAAAACTTCTTCTAATACGCATATCAGGATTATAAATGGCCAAAAACTGCATATTCTGGTGATTTCTTCATTTTTACAATCGAACGTTTGTAACACATTGAAATCTGTATGTGAAAATTGTAAATTTCCCATAAGGTCCAATTTATAAGCGAAATTTATACACATAATCAACAACAACAATGAACTGGGTGTGTGAGTTTCTTTACTTTTTGCTAAAATAGGGTTTTGCAAGTCGTCTATTATAATGACTTTAATTAGTTGGCTATATTAATTATTAATTGGAAGTTTATTGTACACACTTATCAAGAACCGTGTTAAAAGTTTTCTCAACAAGTATGTATATTAGCATCATCATGCACATTAATTAAGTCATGATAAAGAATATCATTTGATGGTGCACTTTGATTTATGGAGTAAAAAATTAATAATGATTTCATACAATTATATATAATGATGTTTTGATGCCATTGAATGATAGCTAGACGAAACAAAGTTCAACATGTTTGTTTGTAATCTATAACGTTTATCATTCGTGTCATAAGAGGAGACAGGCGTGCCCTAACGATTAGAAATTATTAAATTATATTAGATGCCAGACACAGATTGCAAGTCAAAATCGTATATTTTAAAGCATCACCGTCATCGCTGTTGCTTGAACACAGTGAGTCGTGACATTTTGTGTGAATGATTTGCTTACCTGCTTCTGTCATTTCAAAATCTTAAAAAGGTAAAAATCATTAAAAGTAAAAATTGATATAATTAATTAATTTGTCATGTCATAATTTATTACTGTTGTCTTTGACAAGTATTGGCTGCAACGATCGAAAGGTTCCTTCCTAGTCGTCTGATCGTTTTGTTCCATAAGTTCTATAACCACCCTTGTAAAAAGGAATTATAGTTATTACAAGTTAAAACAAGTATAATTCCTATGCTGAATTAGAGTAATTCAGTATAATAAAATTAATAAAGTATACTTAATTACACAATAAATTATACTGGTTTTATTTTATTATAATAAAGTATAGAATAAAGCATAGAATTACACTATATATTTCTAAAAATGTCATTTTTCAAATGAAAAAAAAAAGTTACACTTTGAATCCTATATGATTTCCACAAAACGATTGTTAAGAGGTATAATATATTTCTATACTTTCCTTTAATTTATTATAATAAAATAAAACTAGCATAATTTATTGTGTAAGTAAGTATACTTTATTATACTGAATTACTCTAATTCAACATAAGAATTATACTTGTTTTAACTTGTAACAAGTATAATTCCTTTTTACTAGGGCATTAATTGAGGGATAAGACCCATCATCCTTAGCAGCTAGATGGTAAATCGTTCCCATCTTTTCAATGCCTTTTTTAAGAAGAAAAAAAAAAATGCTAACTACTACTATTTTAGATACTTAAAATATAAATTGGAAGAATATCATGGGGACTGTGGTGGCTATTATATAGGCTATTAGTCAAATTTAGTCAAACAAGTTTATTGCATCTAAGAAATCACTAAAATTTAATAACTGATCAGAGTAATAATGATTTTTTTTTTATGTGTAAATGTTGGTACCCAAAGCCGATTTCAGCCCAGGGCTGAAGAAAATGCACAGAACCAGATTGGAGCATCACGGGATGCTCTAAACCCGGAATGAATTCAAATTTCGGCTTTGGGTCAAACTAGCTACGATGCTCGCTAGTTCTGGTCAAATCGAAATGCTCCAAAGCCGATGAAGACTTTTACTTCGGCTTTGGAGCATTTTCATTTGACCAGAACTAGTTTGGAGTATCGTGGTTTGACCCAAAGCCGAAATGAAATTTTATTTCTGGTTTGGAGCAAAATTTGACCACATCTAGTTCTGCGCATTTTGCAGAGTTCACGTTATTTATTTATGTTCTTTGATCAGTTTGAGTACTCATGCGTGTCAAAATAATGCTTATAAAAATATATTTACCCAAGAGACGGATTATAAGTGCAACACATTATTTACTTAAAAATGTACTTCAAATTTTAGTTTACAATAATTTCTTTAACGATATGTGCTCTGTGATGGATGGTGTCAAAAATTCAATCTTTATCCAAAAAGGTTTTCACAAGAATTTACAGTATCATCTGAGTTTCCAATCAATTTTTCTACACCTTCTACTGTATATTAATGATGTACTTTTATTCAATTTTCTATATTACATGCTATAGAGAGAAGCAGTTATTCATCTCTACGTCTCTGATAATATATACCTGTAAAATACTCTGCTTTTGAGAAAATATCACTTGTTTTCTTCTACACTAAATTTCCAGCTTCATGCACTTAACAATTTTAATATCATGTCATTTAATTGTTCTTGAGTATCATGATAAATTTTCACGACGGAGGAATAAATTATAAAAAATAAAATAAATAAATTATAAATTGTTCAACTGCCACATGGGATGGTAAAGGTTAAAGTCATTTTCCTAAATTCATCCTATTTTCCACTGAAACCTATATTTTAACTCACTGCATTGGGAGCATGCACTATATTATTATAATAGTTATAATACAAATAAAGTATGACTGCAGCAAGATGGTAGTATATTCAATTAGACCCTAACAATAAATTAAAAAAATTATGGTTTTACTTTCTTACTTTTTTTAAGTGACAAATTTGAAGTGTATTTTAAGTAAATAATGTGTTGCACTTATAATCCGTCTCTTGGGTAAATATATTAAGCATTATTTTGACGCACAGAGTACTCAAACTGATCAAAGAATATAAATAAGTAACGTGAACTCTGCAAAATGCGCGGAACTAGATGTGGTCAAATTTCTCTCCAAACTCGAAATAAAATCTCATTTCGGCTTTGGGTCAAACCACGATGCTCCAAACTAGTTCTGGTCAAATGAAAATGCTCCAAAGCCAAAGTAAAAGTCTTCATCATCGGCTTTGGAGCATTTCGATTTGACCAGAACTAGTTTGGATCGAGCATCGTGGTTTGAACCAATGACGAAATTTGAATTCATTTCGGGTTTGGAGCATTCCTCGAGATGCTTTAATCTAGTTATGTGCATTTTTTTCGACTCTGGGCCGAATTCGGCTTTGGGTGCCAACATAAATATATTTTAGGTATTTTAGGTTTACCATTTGGTCCATTTGAGAATAATGTGAAAATCGAATAACATATTATATTTTTAAATACACACACTAATTAATCTAATTATATTATATGTATATACCTGGACGTGCGTAGGTAGTACGGTGACGTCAGTCTGTTCCCAATCGACCGTACGCGACCTGGACACGGGGTGGAAGCAATTCGGACACTGACAATTGTCCCTCAGCCACGTGAAGGGGAAGCGTGACGAGGCGTGCGGCGCGGCGGCGTTCCAGTGGAGCTGTAGGTGACGCACGGCGGCCAGCAGACGGGCGTCTCGCACCACCAGGGCGGGGTGCTGTTGAGCTGCCTGGGCTGCGGTTCCCACGTGTCGCCACTGCACACACCACCACAAACTCCATTCAATTTTATTTTAAAGTTATTGCACAAAAATTATTATCACATGATGGACGAATGGACCATTTTGACCTAAATCCCTACTCCATAATAAAGACGATTTTATTATTATGATATAAATAAGTTGAATTTTTTATTGATTAAAAATTTCTTGACAAGCTTATATCGTGTATACATCGAAAAGCAATAAATAAATTATGAATAAATTTCTTTGTTGTATAAATTTAATGTGAATAAATTACAATTCTCTACACGCTTCCAATATTATATAATTATTTTAATATTATATTTTTTAATTTTTCAGCATTCAATCATAAAAATTATAATAATTTATTGAAACGGAATTTTCCAGATTTACATACGTAAAAGGTACACCTCTGGACAGCACGAACTTTACTCCTGCCTCACTTGCTAGAGCTGCAGCTCCAATGGACTGAGAAATGCGGATTTGTATTTTTGGAAGATGTAAGGAGAGAACCCAATATATCAATATCAAAATAGTTTTGGTTCACCACGCCTCCATAAACTTCGTGGTAACGTCTAAAAACGAAGCAGAAATAAAGTTCGTGGTGTCCAGAAGTGTACATTAAAAATTATATAATTAGTATAATTACAACAGTTTCAAACTCTGTTGCCAATGATTATTAATTTTAAATTTTACTGTTCAAGAAAGAAGAAAGCCTTTCCACTGGGGCTACATTCTAGAAATCTATATTATTTATTATTTAATATTATATTCCATATCACCACTTATAAATTTGCAATACCGTAGCTCTGCTAAATAATAAGTGACTAACAATGATGAATATTTTTCCAAATTTTAAATGACTGGTAAATAGATAACGCAGTATGAAATAGTCTAGAATAAAATATTTGAACATTTGCATGCTTCAAAATCCAATTGATTTTCTTGATTTTCAACTTTGATGAGCGAAAATAGAAAGTTGCTAGTTTTGGTGTTCAAGAGAAACAAAATGACACAGCTATTATAGAGCCTCAACATTCAGGGTGGTTGCGATAACGGAGGGAAAGCAGAGTATCGTTCCCTATAGAATGTATTTTTTTGGACAACTAATAAATAATTTAATAATTACGTAACAAAATAACAACAAGAATATATATTATGTATGTATGTAGAGTGATGAAATGTTTGTCTGCAAGGTGACTTAATTGAAATTATATAAATACTGATGCGTTTCTTTAAATCAGCAAGTATAATATAACTTTATTTTTTTGTCTCTTAATTGCATAAATGAGTCTTTGATTGACAAAATTAGCGGTGTGACGATTGATTACATTTGTACGATTCTATATTACAAAATTACAATCAAGTATTATTATACATATTATAAATATTTGATTTTGCAATTCCTGTAGAAATACATAATAAAACTAATACCTGATGATATCAGAGTGATCTACTAGTAGCTATTATATTACTAGCATAATATTATTATAAATTATATGACCATTTTATGTAGCGCAACCTACTTAATTAAGTCATTCTTGAACGTTGAAGTACTCTCACCGTATATATAATTATGGTCTCACGTTCCTGATCGTTATAGTAAAATTAATTATAACTTGGATGGTGTTTCGCAACTGCATGACATGAATTATTGCCTTATAGAGGGTCAAATTTCTTTATATAATATAAGGAATATAAAGTTTGCGTTTCTTTCGATGTTGAAAAGTAATTAATGGACTAGCTTACAGAATGAAAAAAACATTCATGAGTAAATTTAATGTCTCTCTACGTTGGTTTGTAAAATTACTATTTATAATTTATACATGCTGCTATCAAAACCCGGAAAAAATGCACACACCTAGATGTGCCCCCAATTATTTGAGCAAAGCCCGAAGTTAACAAATATTTCAGTTTTTGCTTATGTAAAATTAATTGACCATTTTCTAGAAGTGATCAAATCGAAAAAAAGCAAAGTCCGATGATGATTTCTATTTCAAGCTACGCGTGATTAAAATTTACACTTCCAGGTTGATACTGGGCAATCAACCTCGTCAGTCTCGCTGAAAATGTATAATATACTTATTCATATATACACACAGTTCACACAGCTTTGTACACACAGTTTGACGTGCACAGTTGATCAAAATGTATTATGTTATCTGCATGGAACCAAAGATACAAGACGACCCATTTTAATTAAAAAAAAAACGACCCTAATAATTAATGGGAGGGGTTGAGATTATTAGGCCTAAATTGTAACATTTCCATAAAATACTGTAGGAGCTATACAAATTTACACTCAGTGCGTACACTGAGAATCTGAGAAAAGACTAGAGTAGACGTTACTTTAGTTACTTGAGTTATTACATTAACCTTTACCTGTCATCAGACTCTCTGTACCGTTCGTTTATAGTTTATGTTATACGTACGTTACGAAGAGACGGCAATAAATTAATCATTACCTCTCTTTAAAAATAAGCTATAGTAAAAATATATAAACTTATGTTAGACGTTGCTTTAGTTGTAATTAAATTTAACAAGCTTAAATTATTAATCACTCTATTAAAGCTTTCTTTACCTTTGGTTTAGGAGTAATGTTGAAGTGTAAGCACGAGTGAACGTGTTTATTATAAGGTAACGATTATCATTTTCGCGTACTACCTGTGCACAATAGCGCAGCACCCATGTACCGGCCGTTTTGGTCTTTGCCATTGAATGCAGCTGATATTCTAAATGTGTTGTTGTGGTGTAAAATTGATGTAATGCAGGCTTTTAAGAAGTATTGCAGTATCAAACAATTATCCATAACATTTTTCAATATAAAGTTTACTATACTTATATATAATGTAGTCATGGAACACATAGAAAGACGTATTGTTGTTTTGTGATGCTAACACGTTCAAGAACGTTTCGCTCCCTGCAGCGTGGCTGGCGACTCAACTTCAGAAGTCGGCAAGTTTCTTCAATGAGAGGTACATGTTTACCGGTAAAATGTGTTACCGGTAAAATATTAACATGAATATAGATCCCGCTGGCAAACTTTTTAGTGTGATTACAGAATTTAGAAGAAATTATCTCTCAAATTTTATTATTTGCATGGTTAATTAATATTTTATACTCAAACAATTTATGATAAATTTAATAAATTATTGGATCATTATATGCAGTTAATGTGCTGCATATTGCATATATGTGTATATTGTACATGTATTTTAAAATTAAATTAATATTATATATTGTTTAATACATATAATTTTCAAGCTTTAGGAATCCCTGCAAAAATTAATTTAACTATAATCTTTATAATACAGCATCAAAACGATCCGAGATCAGCATGATGGCTGAGATGCCGACGTCACTGTGATTCGAGGGTTGACAGCCTACAATTACTGCTAGTTAAATATGCAACTTACAATTACCCAAAATACCATTTTTTTTCACACCAATGGATGGATTGAATTAGAGAAATATCAGGGATTGTAAGAATAGTGTATGCATGATATTATAAAAATTATTAAATAAATATTAGTTTAAAAAGATAATTTACTGTGTTATATGTTATGGAACATAAAAAAAAATGATCCTTATTTCAATTAAATAATGTAAAAGATGTTAATTTAACAATTTAATAGGTAGTACATGTTTGTAATTTTAAACATGTTGTATTTATTTTTTTAAAAATTATAAATTATATAATACACCTTAAATAATTTTTTATTTTTTTTTTTATTTGTTTATTTGAACATATAGGTTGTACAAGACAACATTGATCACGTCAGAGAATATAACATATAGCAAAAACATACAAAAAATATATAATAAATATGGATATTGGTCAAAAACAATACAAAATCACTAACAAAGAGAAAAAACAAACAACAATCATTTATAACAATAAAACAAACAGATGAATTTAAAATTGTAAACAATTTTCTGGCAATTTATTTGCAAAAAACATCTTAATAGAATAGAATTCCTTGTTAATTAATATTATTTTAATTTTGATTTGAAAAGAGAGTCACTCTTGATGTTTTTTACACACGAGGGAAGAAAATCGTAAATTTTAGCGCATTGATGGTGGGGATTTCTTTCCGCAAACACTGAATTTTTTTTATCCACTAAAGTACGATTATTGTTTCTAGTATTGTAAGAGTGGATTGAATTAAATTGTGGATACAAATCAGGATGCTTTCTTCTAAAAACAGCACACTGTACAATGTACATACAAGGCAATGTAAGCATATTATTTGAATTGAAATGTGTCACACATGAATCACGCTTTTTGAATCTTAACATAGTCCTTAATGCCCGCTTTTGCAGCGTAAAAAGTTTATGCAAAAGCTTATTAATTGAACCAAAGAAAATCAGCCCATATGACAAGTGTGAATATACATGAGCATAATAAACTGACATTAAAGATTGAAAAGATACTACATCCCTTAAAGAGTACAATACAAAATTCGCAGAATTTAATTTTTTTATTACTGTTTCTACATGGAAAGACCAATCTAAACACTCATCAATATGTAAGCCTAGGTATTTTATTTTTTCTAATCTGCGAATAGATTTATTATTAGTACGGAGCAAGTAGCTTACAAATGGTTTATTTCTGGGAGAATGAAATTGCAAAAATGCAGTTTTGCCAATATTAAAAATAGCTTGTTATTTTTACACCATAACTGCATTTCTTTTATAGTATTTTTTGCTTTCAATAAAAATTCTTCCTCCGTATCTGCAACAATAATAGCCGTTTTATCATCTGCATATTTTATAATTTCAGCATTTGTTATATGTTGAGGTAAATCATTAGTACCAGTCCCATATAAGTTACATGATAATTGATTATTATCAATTATCATTGATAAATAAAAAAAAATAATAAAAAAAAAATAAATTATTTGTTAATTATTATTTGATAATAATAATCAAAAATACAAAACACTACTGATTTAAAAGAATGATGTGAGATGAAATCTTATATCTCTGTATAATTATATGACATTACATCCTGTATTGATGCACCCAATTTCTTTTGCAGATTTTTAGATTTGGACAGCTGGCAAAAGGACACATCCCTATAATATAAGTGTTAAAAGAGAAGTGCAATCCAAAGAATTCGTAAAAACTCTGCACTTCATGCTGTTTCATTCAAATATCAAACATTTTCCATACCATATATATAACGTTCAATTAATTAATTATAGACTATAATTATTATTATCATTAATATCATTATAAACTACTATAATGCTATGTCCATACTCATTATTATGTTTCAATTCTGATAACTGTGTTTCGCAACTCACTTTTTTTTTCATTTATAAAAAAATAATTAATGAGCATTTTTTTTTTTCAATTAATTTTTATTCTTGTCTTTCTTGTATGTTTTTAATAATATGTTTGCAATAAAATATTAAAAAAAAATAAATTATTTGTTAATTAATAATGTGGTATTTACCTGAGTAAAAATAAGTATACATATATAGTAACATTAAAAAAGGTAAAGATTACGTACAATATAATAAAGCAACATAGGGCGCGATTCACGAAGCAGTTTGGGCATGCACGATACAATTTTTCTAACTATTGAATACAATTTTTCCTTACAATAAAATTTGAACTGCATTTGTTTGTACGGAGTTTAAGTTTTCTTGTAAGGAAAATTTGTATTCAATAGTTAGAAAACTTGTATCGTGTAATACCGGTTTTAGCCATGGTTTCTAGCCACGTTTAGCTTAACCACGTTTAACTAGGTGGTTTAACACGTAAAACAGATATAGTTATACGTGGTTAAGGTGGTTAAGCTAAACGTGCATGGTTAGAAACCTAGCTAACTGCTTCGTGAATCGCACCCATAATAGCTAACCTTATAGGATAAACATTAAATAAATTAAATAATACCTTTAGGATTACCAATAGTACAGTTTATGAGAGGTTTTGATTCCACTTATAAGAAAAAAGGCGATATTTACTGCGTTAGTAGGAGCGCGCGCTGTGATGTCAATTAAGGAGAAGGGTACTTAGTTGTTCTTATCACTTAGGCGTGATGGCTTCCCTACGCATCCTACTGTATATACCTCTATCGTAAAAGGTAATCGTTCCTTTAGATAGGCGCGGGGTTTGTAACGGCCACTAACTAAGAAATTAAGGTAACGAGATCCCATGGGAAATGATTACTCTAGTCTTTTCTCAGTGTATATAATAAAAGTAAATATTTATGCATAATTAAATTTTACGAATTACTTTTACCGCTGGTCGTATAGTCGGGTGTGTTATAATAATTGTATTCCAAATCTGCAGTACAATTACATATACTTATATACTTATTTATCATGAAAAGAAACTATAATTTATCCATGTTATTTATGTATATACACTTCATTATATATCTTGTGGTGAAAAGTAAATGCATTTAATTTAACGTCACGCTTTATAATAATTAAATGTATATACTATATAATAATCAATATTATAAAATATATTTTATATATATAGATCGTGAATTATTAGTATATATTAGTATTAATAATTAATGTTGTAATTTATGCTACATAACTAGCTCGTTAAGGCAAGACGGAATTTCTTAGAGCGATCATAGCATCAGGGTCGAGGGCAACCAGCAGACTTAATTGCCGCAAGTTGCACTCGCGTATAATGCAATCGAGCTGCGTGCAGCCCGCGAAGCGTCACTTAGGCGTGGGTTAAGCGGTCAAGCGGTCGCAGCTAATTAAGATAAAGAGGGAGAAGACATAGTTGGCAAGAGATTGATACATCAACATGCGTGCGGATAAAACTACAACAAATAAATCACAGTCTAACACGAAATTTGAAGTATATAATATAATATATAATTATATTTTATATGTCCCTGCTTGTGTTAAATTTCAGACTTCAAATTCTGTAAAATCTAAATCTGTCTCAATCCCCTTTATTTAAGACCTTTAAAGAATATAAATATAATATTCTCTAAAATTAGCATGATCGAATCAATAAAATCAAATTATGCAATTGATATCAAATTTATGGTGGGAGAGGGGAAAGGGGAAAGGACAATAAAAGAAAGGGAGAGGAAATAAATAATTTCACTAATTTTTTATTTTATTGGGATTCACCACTATGAGCTTGAAGCTCAAGATGAAATAATAGACAGATTAATATGGGTTTAATAATGAGGGAGGGGAAGAACGGTGACTATACGGCCTGTTACACGTCTCAGCATTCACTGAAGTGAGCCTGAGCCCCAGTAGCACATTGGTGGAGACATGGTTGCAAACTAGTTGCCAACCGTTGCTTTAGAGACGCTCCACCAATTGGCAACGATTTGGCAACCAATATTTTTTTCCAAAATTGCTCTTAAAATGTAATTTGAATACCTAAATGGTATTTTTCACTACAATTTTTTACAATTTATTAAGAACAAGGATATTTTATGACAACGTTGCGTGGTGGTTACATACGCAACGTTGTTGCAACCATTTCATGAAACCGTTGCATTATTGTTGCACGCTGCAACAAATTGGCAACGAATCGCCCAAAAACGTCTCCTTATATAGCCACCATTGTGGCATAATATGGAGAATTAAGTACCCATCATGCTACATATATTGCATTTGAATTTATGAAATTAATATTTTATTGAATTTAACCTAATAATTGAGGTAATTAATGAGAAGATTTAATTGAAAGCATATTAAAACATTTCTTTTAAAAAAAAAGGGTCGACCCCTGAAAGGGTCACAATAAAATTTAAGTCAGAAACGCATGTTAAAATTAATAATATGAACAAAATATTAAAAAATCGAAATTTCTATTAACTCTCAGAAATTAGGAATCGACCCCTAAAGGGTCATTATAATGGTTACATCATCAAATACACACAGTGCTCCATAAAACTGTAGTCCTCGTAGTTTTTGCCAGAATTTATTTAAAATTTTGTGTTAAATTGAAAAATATCAAGGGTCGACCCCTGAAAGGTTCACATTAAAAAAAATTAAAAACAATGTCAGCAAGGCATACTAATTTTTTGAAATGAAAAAAAAAAGTTAAAAAATAACTAAATTTTACTATCATATTTTAGGGGTCGACCCTTAAGGGGTCATTATGATAACTTCCTCAAAAATACTTAATGCTGAACCTGTAGTCATCATGGTTTTTGTCACTTTTAATAAAATATATTTTTGTATTCTTTTAAAAATGACCCTTGCTAGACCCCAAGGGTCGACCCTTAAAATGTGTGAATTAAAGCTCTATAAATAATTAAGGACATTACTAATTTAAATTTTGCATTTTTTCTGAAAAAAAAATTTTTAGGGGTCTGTTGACCCTTAAGGGTCAAAGGGTTGCAAATTTAAGGGTCACCAATAGAACCGCCATCAAATTTTACCCTAGGGTCGAAATTTGTATGACATTACATTGAAATGCACCCTGGTCATTTTCCCATAACTTTTATTGATTTTATATACCTCAATAATCTTCAATTTATTAAGAAAGACGAAGCGGTGTAATGGTAAGTATATGATCAACAGTGATTACCGAAGTTCAGCAACGCAGGTTAAGGTAAGTAGTTAGATGGGTGACCGCTTCTAATTATTTTTTGACCATAAAACAAATTGGTTGCCAAACCGTTGCCCGCCTCCACGTTGCCTCAGGTTCTCCGAATGGGACATCCGCCACGTGGCAGCCACGTTGCCTGGCAACCAATTGGCAACCATTGTGCAACGTGGCTACCACGTGGCAGCCACGTTGCTGTGCTACTGGGGAGGGAACTGTGGAAAACGTCAGTCAGGACGGATCGGACACCTCTGATAAAAAGTGCATCAATGGACCAAATAAATGTGATGTCCATGAAAACCTGGGGAACCACTCACAAGTGATACACAGTTAAGACTATAACAAGAGTAATACAATTATAATGCAAGTTGTTTATTTCTTAGATTTTTATTCATTTTTTTTTTAAATTATTTGTATAGTAAAAATGTAATAAATAGAAACAATAATAATTTACTGTATATTATGTACTCCGATCATATTGATATATAATTTTATTGTATATTTGTTCTACTAGCTTATGTATATTTTATTTCAGATTAATTTAATTGCCATATTTATTATAAAATCACAATGTATATACCTTCTACTACGAATATATATAAATAATAAAGAAATATGTATTTAAACATTATTTATATATACACATTATACATATATTATCTGTAGGAGTCGTTACAACAGTGCTCGCAGTGTTATTAATTAAGAGTGGACGTAATAATTAATACACTATAACGTTGATAATGTTTTTAATGTGATATAGTATATAGTTTTTTAATTAAACGAATTATTCTGAACTCAACTATTGTTACAGAAACTCAGTTCGTGTATTTATAAAATAAATATATTTTATGAATTGATATATTATAATACATATTTTATACTATAATAACTAATAAGTGCTAGATACAGTTAAGAGACAACGGGAGTATAAAATTGGAATACATTGGATAGATGGGAAACACGATTTTAGGCCTATAACTCGAGTGCAAATAATTCTAGGATACAACCGTACCTTCAGGTATTGCATGCCGTAATCAAGTGCTACAAATTTCGAGAGAAAATGCTCCCGTCGTCATTTCATTTTCACCACTCTTTGCAGGGTTGAAAATGTATTAAAAGTTCTTAAAACTCAGATTTAGGGGTAAAAAATATTTGAAATTCAATGGTGCATTTATAAAAGGTAACTATTCTATTTAATCCTTAAACAACCCCAAAGTTCTCAATTTTTAATTAAATTTCTTTTAAACTCTATTTTTGTGTTTTTAACATATGCCATTTGATGTATGCTGGGCAATCTTCGCCGATCCTTTATTTTATGCAATACTCCACTATTAGCACTGATTTCAATAATATATAAACTAAGTATATACATATATGCATATATTATGTTATTTTATTAATTATTATTCACAAAAAGAGTTTTGTTCGTCAAAGCAAGTAGTTTACTTGCGAAATATCCCCAAATGGAGTATGGACCTCATTTTTTTTATTGCAGAAATAGATAGAGCGTGCAAAGTTATGCTACCCTGAATTTTTTCAGATTTTTTGCAGACCGGGAACTATTTTTAAAAAATTATTGAAAATTCTTTTTGTGACGTCACGAGGCGGCAAGTCCTATCCTTTTCTTAAGGAGCGGCGTCTCGTGACGTCACAAAAAGGTCTTTCATTAATTTTTTAAAAATAGTTCCTGGTCTGTAAAAAATCTGAAAAAAATCAGGGTAGCATAACTTTGCACCCTCTATCCATTTCTGCAATAAAAAAATTGAGGCCGATACTCTATTAGTTTCGAAGTTATTATATCACGTACGTTTTATACAAAACTGTACTTTTTAGATTTAAGAAATAATAATTAATAAAATAACATATATAATATATATATTAAAATCAGTGCTAATTGTGGATAATTGTGGATAGTGTTGCATAAAATAAAGGATCAGCGAAGATTGCCCAGCAAATCAAACACAAATCAAATCAAATGGTATGTAAAACACAAACAGTTAAAATTATGTGGGGGCATACATGACCAGAATGTGTCAATTAATTGCCCCAAAATACCAACCATGAATGAATCAATCAGTTTATTATTGTCTACTTCGCCTAGCTGCTAAAATTTATTATTCTAAATTTCTTTTATTTATATCAGATTCATGTTTCTCATATTCATATTTTGTAAAAAAATCACTCTCAGCTCTCAGTAGGTTGTTAGATTGTTTCACCCCTATTTCTGAAATTGATGTTTCATATTATATATGCATGGTTTTAATTAGTTGTTTCACCTTTTAAAAGTGCACGATCAAATTTTAAACATTTTTATTTATTTTTTTACTCCTGAACCTCAATTTTTAAAATATTTTGACAACATTTGATTTTAACACATTTTCAACGCTGCAAGGGGTAGAAATGACTGGACGCGAACATTTTCTCTCGAAATGGGCAGCCTTTGACTAGGCCAATATCTGAAGATAAGGTAATTAATTTACACTATCTGAGTTATAGACCTAAAATCGGTTAGCCTATCAAATCAATGAATTATTCCAATTTTATACTTCCGTTGCATCGATCAGTGTTGAAATAAAAAAAGGTCGATGAAGATCATGACAATTAAAAGTTTGTACTTCGTTGCTGATTGTTGAACTTCTTAATTAAATGTATTTTTTTTTGTCATTAAAAATCTGCATGCCTGGATTAATTATGAAACTTAAGAGGCACATGGCATATCATCGATCAAATTAAAAGGCATAAAAATATTAAAACAAAGAAATTGAAGCCTATAATTTCAATGAAGTGAGTGACACGATTTCGATTACAATAAAGACGTACGTTGCGAATAAAATTATAAAATTTATATAAATAATTTATTTAACTTGTGTTGTAAGTGTGTGGTTAATTAAAGATTAAATATCTAGCACATATGAAATGTAAACAAAACATAAATATTGAGCAAGTTGACTAAACGTTCAATGATTCCAACATGAAAATACAGGGTGTCCCAAAGATCTTTAGATTTTTCAAATCCAAATAGCAACGTTTAGTATTTTTTAATGTTCACTTTATATACATCAAATTAAAACTCTGAATTTAACATTTTCAAAAATGTGAACAGATTTTTTTGTTTTAAATGTGATTTTTCTTTTCTAACCGTTAGAAAGCAAAATGGTCACTTTTTTTGGAATCACGACTGCTCCTGCACCTAAAAATTGATTGCGTCAATTTTTATGTTTATTGATTTTTTTCAATGCAAATGCAACAAGGCTTCTCTAAATGTGCTCCGTTAGTGGCTCAGCAAACATCCAGTCCCTCCTCGAACTCACGCCACACATTGCGCAGCATGGCAGGCATGATGGACTGGATCGTGGTGGTGATGCCTTGCTTTAGCTCCAACGAGTCTCACACTGGAATTTTGAATACGTTGTCCTCCACATAGACCCGTAGGAAAAATTCTGAGGGAGTGAAGTCAGGGAACCTGGTCAGCCTGGGGACCCATGTTGTGGGACCCCAGGTCGATCCATATGCCTAGGAACACCTCGTCCAAAAAACGATGCACGAAAAAGTGCAAAAAGCTCCCATTTTGCCTTCAAACGGGTAAAAAGAAACATCATCTTTCAGATTTTTTTTTTCTGTTCACATTTTTGAAAATGTTTAATTCAGAGCTTTAATTTGATGTATATAAAGTGAACATTAAAAAATACCAAACGGTTGCTATTAGGGTTTGAAAAATCTAAAGATCTTTGGGACACCCTGTATTATTTTAATGCATTTCGATAACTTTGAAAAAAGTAAACAACACACAAAACGTCACAACAAAAGGTCAACAAGATATTGAACTTATATAAAATAAAAAGAGAAAAAAACGAGAGAATTAAGTTAATAATATTGAAAACAGTTGCGTGTTTTTAGAATTAGATAAATTAAGCGTATTTACCTTTTCTTTGAGAGGATTCGATGACGCTGTTCTAAGAACATTTGATGGACTTCTCGCTAGAATTTTCAAAGCTCTTTTCAGTGATAATGAATGCATGTTTGTTTTTTTAGATTGTGAAGCAGAGCGATGCGACGTTGCTGTATTGAATTGGGGCAGGTTGCGATGCAGTCAAGCTACGACCAGCAGCTAGCAAGTGAGCTATTCTCACCTCGTTTCTAGCAACAGGCCGGCCGGGCCCCCTCTTATTTATTCTGTCACGTCAAGTGGTGGGCGAGCGGTCAAAAGGGAGGGCATGCGCGCGTGCCGAGTTGAGACAGTCCGCGACCGTCAATAGCAATGACAACATTCGCGTTCAAAAATCAAGAGGCCGATGACTTTCTAGCTCAAAGTTCACGCTAAAAATTATTATTGATCTTCATTAAGAACTTTGTACCCGGAGATATCGTAAATTTATCTTTGACACGCCTTCAGATTTTTTATTTCGTCATTTTTATATATCATCACAACATGCATGTACGATCAGGAAGGTTAAAGTACATATTTTATCAATGCGAGTACGTCTAAAGGAAGTCTGGTTCAGCGAGGGTGGATTATATATAAGACGATCTGGTTTTGTAATCAGCATGCTTATATTTTTCAAAAGACGTTCTCAAAGTCATTTCACTATTTATAGTTTATACGAAAAAAACACAACAAAAAACACGTGTTTACTTTTGCAGTCGAACAGTTAAAAAAAGAACACACTATATTTTATAATAATGACTATATATTATATATATATGATCTTTTATAGAACTGTAGAGACTCATGCGTTAAAATGCTGCTATATATATTTTATATTTTATAAATCTTTTTTTTTTTTTTTCACTTTTTCCATCCCGTATTGATTTTTATTTGCAATCTTCGATCTGCATTTGAATAATACTTAATAAATTTAATTATACAATATATAATATTAAAAATAATATAATATATGAGCTGTGAGCTTTCTTTTATTATTATCATTTTTTAGATAAATTATATAGCACGGCGGGGCATAATTAATTTATTTGCTGATGATTCTCGAATTTTATCTCAAAATCAGGATTATCAGGAATATAATTAAATGATTTTAAAATCTTACGTACAATGATAATTGAGATATTACAATGTGAAATTTTTAGCTAGTGGCTTAATCGAAAGAAGGGGTAAAAATATGGTGCTGTGAATTTTTTCAGATTTTTTTGAGACCGCGGGAACTATAATTTTTAAAAAATTATTGAAAGTCTATTTTATGACGTCACGGGCGGCACTGCCCTATCCTTTTTCTTAAGGAGTGCCGCCCGTGATGTCATCAAAATAGACTTTCAATAATTTTTTTAAAAATAGTTCCCAGTATCAGAAAAATATGAAAAATTTCACATTACGATATTTTAACCCCTTCTTTCGATTAATTAAGCCACTAAAATTTTTACATTCTAATATCTCAATGAACAATAACAAGGATATATATCTTGAAAAACTTAATAATTATTGTTTTAAATAATCTTAATAGGTTGAAACTGAATGTTAAAAAAACAACCTTAATTATGTTAACATTTATTATACTCACAGCCCGATGAAATAAAATGCCTGGTTAATTGTGGGCTTTGCTTTTTCCGATTTGATCACTTTTAGAAATGACCGAATTTAAATTAGCAAAGCCCGAAATTAAACATTTCGTCGGGCTTCACTCTTTTCAACTTGATAACTTCTATACAAATTATCGAAATTAAATGGAGCAAAGAAGCCAGAAATATTTGTTAATTTCGGGCTGTGTTCAAATCGCGAGAGACACATCTAGACGGAGGATGCGCATTTTTTTCGGGCTTAATTTGCCCAAATTCGTTTTTTTTTTGTTTTTGTGTGTGTGCCAATTAACATATTTATTCATTTAATTCATTTTAATTCACTTTTCGGACTTTTAACCTTTGCCGGGGGGTGTTCGATGTAATTCTCTTCTATATATGTAGTATCAACATAATATATGTTGCAATTAACACTTTTATAGTGTTCGTGCACATCACTAAAGGCGGATTCACATGGCGATTTTTATCATGCGACGCGATGCGAATAATGCGCACTTGTTATAACATTCATTGGCGGCCATATTTGGCGATTAAAAGAAAAAGAGCATCGTAATTGACGCGATTCCCGGCGAATTCGCCAACGCATAGGATTTCACAGCTTTTACGTCAAAATCGCGTCGCATCGCCGTTGTCGCCATCTGAATCCGCCTTAATTAACACTTGTACCGTACTACACATGTCACGACGTTTCGAAAGTTAACCGCTCTCTTCCTCAGGTGATCTGAGACTACTAGCTAAAATATTTTCATGTTGGCACAAAAGCTCAAATTTGAAACCTCGAAAATAATATGTACGCACACGTTATACGTACAGCCCTAGCCCTGGACAATGGAGTATACCGACCTCAAAATTTTTATTGCAGAAATGGATAGAGCGTGCAAAATTATGCTACTGATTTTTTTTTTTAGATTTTTTAGGGACCGGGAAGTATTGCTAAAAAGTTTTGGCGAGGTCGGGTTCGAATCCACGTCCCTTTTGGGTCCTATCTTTTATTAAGAGAGGCGGCAAGAGGCGGCACTTTTTCTGTACTTTCAATAATTTTTAAAAAATATTTGCCGGGCTCTAAAAAATCTGAAAAAAATCAGGGTAGCATAACTTTGCACCCTCTATCCATTTCTGCAATAAAAAAGTTTGAGGTCGGTACTCCATTCTTTTGCGAAAATCGTGGGGTATAATATAAATTATATTACTCTGCTTTCAACAGCCTATATAGCTATTGTGATCAAAAACGAAGGAAATTAATGCTGACACTAATTCTCCATTGTCATCTCAAGTGACAAAGGTTAATTGACAGGCAGCATTTTTGCTGCGGCAGCAACAATTGATCGTGAATAACACACTAAATTTTTAGATGCTGAATTGGCCCCGGTTTCAGTACTTTATGTCAGTACAAAATTGCTCCAGTTTCGTCTTATATCCAGCACTTTTGACCTATAAAACACTTATTCCAAGTACAAATTTGGTATTGAAAAAAGAGTCAATTTTTTGTACTTTTTTTGACTCTCTTTTTTCAGTACCAAATTTGTACTTGGAATAAGTGTTTTATAGGTCAAAAGTGCTGGATATAAGACGAAACTCGAGAAATTTTGTACTGACTGGAGCAATTTTGTACTGACATAAAGTACTGAAACCAATTCAGCATCTAAAAATTTAGTGTGAATTAGTTTTTACAATTGAATCTTCATTGCAGTAAAAAAGTAATTAAAGCAATGTGAATTAAATAATTATTGACTTAATTAATTAATTTATTGAATTAATTTCATGTTTAATTAATTAGTTAATTTATTAATTAAACTTTAATTAATTGCAATAACTAATTATTCACATTAGGTCTGTTCGTAAATACACAATCAGAAAGAATCGATTATTTGTGATGAACCTTATGACGTGTTTCATGTACAGATCGAAGGTTCATCACAAATTAATAATCGATTCTTTCTGATTGTGTATTTACGAACAGAGGGGCCTATTAATTGTTGCTGCCTCTGTCAACCCTTGTCACTTGAGACAACAATGCAGGATTAGTGTCAAGATTTCCTTCGTTTTTTATCACAATGGCTTCTTTTGCCAAAAGCTAATATAGGAGCATCTCCCCCAAGATTTTTGCAAAAGAATTGTCCTGGACTGTACGTGTGCATGTGACCCTGCCCATTAACTATATATATCCAGTAAACTCGTTTATTTATTTACGCTGGGTAAATTATTAAATTAAGGGCTAAAGACTAAAAAGGAGTAACGACAACGTCATCATTGGGCGGCATCGGCTCATTTCTAATGTTTTTTTAATTTAAAATATTTTTACTCTTAATTAAGAAAAAATATAATACCATATAAATTAAGTTAGCAGCGAACCTGGTGATAATAGCTGAACTACGTGCGTGCATCGAGGACAGTATATATATATATTTAGTGACATGACCCGTTACATGGTTTAACATTGTAAATAAATAATATATGAAAATACTCTGACAGCACCCACAGCATAATTTTACAGAATTAATAACACCATCAGAAGTAAAATTTTCCCATACCTTCAGACAAATATTAAAAAATGTTTTAAGGTAGAGACAACAAGCCCATGCAGTGTTAAAAAAAAATCCCATTCATAAAAATTATGAAAAAAATTTAGAATGTTCATCTCCTCAACATACCTTTCATCAGTAGGTAAAATATCAGGTATACAAAAACGAGCTAGTTTTCGAGTTATTAATTTTTAAAGTTGACTAATTTAGCATATGGAGAAATGGAAATTTCATGTTAAATTAGCCAACTTTAAAAATTAATAACTCGAAAACTAGCTCTTTTTTGTATACCTGATATTTTACCTACTGATAAGGTATATGTTGAGGAGAAAATTCTAAATTTTTTTCATAATTTTTATAAATGGGATTTTTATTAACATTGGGTGTGTTATCTCTACCTTAACTTAAATTTATGTTCTTTCATGTTATGAATTTTGCCATTTTTTTGTGATTCTCCCCATATGCTCTATATATAGTTGCCGTAACCTCGTCGATGCAAGAGGAGCCAAAATTTCTGCGTTCAACGCCATGCATCTATTGGCCGGTCCTTTTCATGTACTCATAATATATATATATATATAAATATATATATATATATATATATATATATATATATATATAATAGGGGTGAAAAAATACCACCCCTAGCTTTTGAAATTTTTTCAATCCTTAACAATTTAAGTCCGATTTAAAAATTCAAAGTTTAATTGTTTCTGGACCGGGTAAAAAAATGAGCTTGTTTCAAAATGCATTAGTGCTGTCAAAATTAAGATAAAATGAGTTTTTAACGTGGTATGGGTCAATATCTCGCTAAGGGTGGTTTTGTGGATATTTTAATTTACACCATTATTATAGGCTCAACATATGTGTTAAATTTAAACCCTTAGAAATAAAAATTTTTGTTTAGATCTGATAGAATTTTTGTTTCGCCTATATATATTATACTTTAACATTTAAACCCCATAAGGTAAATCAAACTTTCCACTTTGGACCCCATTTAAGGGTTGAAAAAATAATCAGAGCAAAATTTCAAAGATACCACCAAAAACTGTGTGGCATGTTTTTAGTAGGAATACGATTTTTCAAGCCTCTAATATGAAATTTCAGTTTGTAATAAAAAATCGAAAGTGACTTAAGTGACACACGAATTATGGAATAATGTGTAAATTTATATTGATGCTTCCGCGGCGAAATGCTCACTTTGCAATTTCCAGAATATAACAAAATGCTCATTTTGCAAATCAAGGTCTATTTTATTACTGTTTCAGGTACAGTATATATTTTACAACCTTCTTGAAATGCAAAGTGAGCATTTTGTTGCATTCTGGAAATTGCAAAGTGAGCATTTCGGCGCGGAAGCATCAATATATTATGTTTGTTATATTTTATACAGTATGTCAGTATCCTCACCATATCAATAACGAAAAACTATATAACTTTCAAGATATTAATTTTGTTGATTGGGAACAAAAGCATGAACTTTTTATCCTGTGGATTTCACTTTTGTCGAACTATACTATACCAGCTAGCTCTATGGTGTAGTGGTTAGAGTGCCTGACTGTTGTCCGAGAAGTCCCCGTTTCAAATTCAGAATATATATGTCAAATTTTTCGTGACTTGGAATGGGTGTGACTCACTACCGGATGGTCGAGTTGGTAGGAGGAAGTCAGCTTATGGCTGTCTATATTTCGCTGGGGTTAATTAAGACAGCGGGATGTTGTGCAATTAAACTACATGCCCCAAAGAGAAACGGTCTGGCGTGCAGACTGGGTATTAGGAGCCCCAGAGAGTACTGTGAACAATGCTGAAAAACAAGTTCCGCCATTGGTAACCAACAAACCACTTTTGTTGATGCCATATATTTCAGATATGACTGACTTTCCACAGGCACAACAGTATAATATTACATAATCTACTTTTAAAACAATAGTTAACTACATTTATTTATTTTACTTATTTTTATTATATTTATTTGTTTTATATATAATTAAGGCTTCCTATCCTTTTAACTAATTGCAATTTTAGTGATTAAATTTGTGTCCTAACTATATAAATATAGGTTTCTGATATCTATTGCAAAACCAATAACACAAATACTTCTTTTTAAATATTATTATTAATCCAAATTTACATAATTAATAAAAATTATAGCATGCAGTCCACTTAAAGGGGGGGGGGGGGGGGAATTGTGGCTTTGTTTCCATGGTAAAGAAAATATTAGGATAAATTAGAGTAACATCTTTAACATAGCAACTTTTCCATTTTCTTGTACCAAAAGCTCCACAATTATCTTTTAACGTCAACTAGCAGAAACTGTAAGTGAAATGTGGCAAAGTCAATTTGTCTTCTATTGTGGCGTCAGGTAGGGTCGGCCCGGTCACCTTATAACCGTTATCATCCTTACTCCAAAGTACAATTTATTATAATAATTAATTAAAGGATTATTTTGAAGCCATCGGTACGAACCATGAAAATAATGACTACTGTAATGTTTTATATCTTGATCAGTAGTTCATCACTTACGTCATTATGTGGAAAATAATTTTGGAAAAAGATTACATCGTATATACTTAGAAAAGTATACCAACATTATTAACCCATTAATTCAAAGTGTGCTTGACCCTGGTGCCACAAAAAAAAAAAACAAAAAAAAACAAAAAAAAAATACACATGCTATCACATGTTACAAGAGACTTTGTTGTTTGTTTTAGCAATTTCTTCTTTCTGTGTGTGTGTGTGTGTGTGTGTTTCAAAATCTAAAAGTGTAGGATGTGTTTTTTTTTAACATTTTTTCTTACAAATTTTGTATCACTTGGAAAAAAAAAAATTGGAATACGTTAAGACTTGTATACAAATAAATTCAAATGCATCATTAATGTCAAGCACATTCGTAATTATATTGAAAAAATATACAATAAATTTAATTATAATCTCTGCATCCTAGTACTTTAGATTAATGGGATACTGTGTTACATTAACTTGTATTAGAGGTTACAGCCAAAATTAAGCTTTTGAATATTTAATTCAATCTTATTGTGGACCTCTACCACATGGTGTTAACAAGCATAAAGCACACTCCCAGTGGGAGAATTAAATGGTGAATTTTGAATAGTATTACGCCATCATTTAAGGGAAAGATAACACGAAACATCGATTGTAGTAGACCCATTTGATTAACATGTAAACCTTAGCAACCTCATAATAATTCTGAATCTTTTTTTAGAGACAGTCCTTAGCACCAAAAAAATTTCAAAACCATCGGACGATCCAATTTTTTTAAATTAATTTTTTAAGAATGAATCTCAGTAGGTTGATATCTCGCAATTGTACCGCTTGAATGCAACAAAACTTGCAGGGGACTTAGAACTCACAATCAATAGGTGGTATACAAATTTTGAAGCAAATCTGTCTATCAGTTTTGTGAAAACGGAGGTAGAAGTTTAACATTGGCCTTATGGACGAAAACCGGAAATGGAGCTGTTGTAAGAAAACTGCAAGACCGAATTTGCTCAAACCATAAGCGAAAGTTTTAGAACATTCTAGATTTTTCAAAATTTATTTCATTTGATTCGTTTGCAGGGAAATATTCTTCGACACCAGCAGTAACTGAGATTAATCGTTAAATTTTCAGTATAGGGCTTTCCCATGGAGACCTAAACTAAGAAATTAATTACTTATCTATCTGATCATAAGAATACTATTGCAGAAATATAGTAGAAATAGAAATATGGGAGGTGTGGCGCAGTGCGCTTGACCGGGTCTCGTCAGATCACCGAAGTCAAGCAACGCCACGCGTGGTTAGTAGTTGGATGGGTGACCATTTTCAACAAAAACCACGTTTCCCACCCAGGGGTAAAACGTTGCGCTTTTCCACTATGTGGTTCCCCTGGCTTTGGACCATTGCACTTCCGGTTCATTGACAAAGGCTGTAGCGTCCATCCTGGCTGAGGTTTCCACGTTTTCCTCAGCCGCAGGCAAATGCCGGGATGGATTTGCAAGGCCGTGGCCGCCCTCGTTCCAGAAGAGCCCGTGAAACGCTCAAGTTAGGGTTTCGGAAGGTTCGGGGTTTCAAAGTAGTATGTAATTAGTAAATAGAAGTACCCAATAGGGTTTGATTAAAAACTAAAAAAAAAAGAAATATTATACGAAATAAATTCTGTAAAAATACAAACTAAAGTTAATTTTACTAGGCATTTTAGCCAAGATAATCTTGATTATTTTCATAGAATTTTACTAAAAGAAAATTGGTCGGATCTTTTAAATTCTAGTGTTGATTTTAATACAAAATGGCAGCTTTTTCTTGATATTTTCAATTATCAATTTAATGAGGCTTTTCCAAAGCAAAATACAAAGAATAACGTTAACAATAATAGTAAACCTCCATGGATTTTAAAAAAATCCTCAAATTGAACTTGATAGCATTCGTTTGAAAGAGTTGCATAAACTTGATAAATCTTTGGAGCAACAATATAAACATGAGCTCATTAGACACAGATAAAACATATGTTAAGTCATTAAAACAGATAATGATGATCACATAAATAAGGCAGCAAATAAAATTAAAACTGCATGTGAAATTATATCCCGAAGTTGTAATGTCAAACATCCTAAAACTATAGCAATTACAGAATTATTAATTGAAAATTATACTGTGTCTGAACCTATTGAATTTGTAACCATTTTAAGGGTAAGGTAACACGAACAATCGATTGTTGTAGTCCCATTTGATTAACATGTAAACCTTAGCAACCTCATAATGATTCTGATTTTTTTTTTTTTTGAGAGACAGTTCTTGGCACCAAAAAAATATGGAAAAAATTTCAAAACAATCGGACGATCAAATTTTTTTAAATTAATTTTTTAGTTTAGGTCTCCATGGGAAAGCCCTATACTGAAATTTTAAAAAATTCATTTAAAAAAATTGGATCGTCCGATTGTTTTGAAATTTTTTCCACATTTTTTTGGTGCTACGAACTGTCTCTCAAAAAAAATTCAGAATTATTATGAGGTTGCTAAAGTTTACATGTTAATCAAATGGGACTATCAACAATCGATTGTTCGTGTTATCTTACCCTTAATGATTTTTTTTTCGTTAACAAAGTAAATACTATGGTCCATGATAAATTTTTAGCTGATTTTGTTTCGTATGATTTTGACAATTTTACACAACTTGAAAATCAGCCATTTACTTTTCACCCCATTTCGTTTCATTCAATGCTAAATAATATAAAATCACTACTTAATAAAAATACTTCAGGTCCAGATGAAGTTCCATATATTAAGGAAGTAAAATATTGCGGACCATTATTAGCAGTGCCATTAGCATATTTAATTAATGAATCTATATTTGAAGGTGAATTTCCTAACGTGTTAAAGATGTCAAAGGTTTTCCCATTGCTGAAAAAAGGTTCTAAATTAGATATTAATAATTATTGTTCTATTTCATCAGTTTTGTGTTCCGTAAATTATTTGAAAAATCATTGGATGATCAAATTACTGAATATAGATATAATAATGGGCTTATTTCAAACAGTCAACATGGGTTTATTAAAATAAATCTACAATAACTGCTACTTTTGCTTTATTAAAATTAGTATATAAATGTATTGATAACAAAAAATATCGCAAAAAATATTGCCTTGCAATTTTTTTTTTTTTTTTTTATTTTGCTAAAGCTTTTGATAGCATTAATAAAAATATAATAATAAAAAAATTAGCTGATTTAGGATGTAACTTTAGGAGTTTAAAATTATTTCACTCTTACATGTCAGAGCGGTATCAATTTGTTCAAATTAATGGTGACAAATCTGATATTTTGCCCATCACCCTCGTCCGATTGGTTTGAAATTTTTTCTATATTTTTTTGATGCTAAGAACTGTCTCTCTAAAAAAAATTCAAAAAATTCAGAATTATTATGAGGTTGCTAAGGTTTACATGTTAATCAAATGGGACTACAACAATCAATGTTTCGTGTTATCTTACCCTTAAACAGAGGCATATTTCCTTATATTTAATTTTCCACACCACCCAATTATTTTACATTTTATTTGCTTGGTGTTGGTATTGACTTGAAGCAGATTTTCATCTTGATGAAAATATTGGGCGACTCATTTTGCTAAATTTACATTATGAAGCCAAAGAGTGAAAAAATTTGAGGGGTGGGTGAGAGAATAAGGCAAAAGAAGAAGAAAAAAAAAAAAAAAAATGGGACAAAAGGGGAGGGGCTCAGTCGTCCATGTTTTGGGAGAGGAGGAAATTGGCCGCCAGGTTCTCATTCTTCTCACAGGCAAAATATGCTTGGATAACAAGATGTTCCGGGAAGCCTAGGTCTTTTAACTGAAAAACAAACAAAACAAAAATGCATGAGTATCAGCTTTCTGTCATGCAAGTCACACTTTTCAAATCATCACATCAACTGTAGCTGAAGTTTTTGCTACATTCATATTCATTTGAAAACATAGTATATTAGCCATATTAGGCAATGATAAAGTATTGTAGCTGTGTATTATCATGAGCAGGCATAAACAACCCTTAAGAATAATAGATGTCAATTTCCTATCTGACCAATACTCTCACATATATTTTCCAATTTTTTATGTTTGTTGTTTCTGTTAGTTCTAACCACACTAATTTTCCATAGCAATCAAAAGAATGAAGTATTTGAATGTTAGGAGACCATCAGAAATTATAGGGAGTCTAGAAACTTCAATTTAAAATCTTGCAATAGTCTTGCAACTTATCACATTCAACATCAATCGAGTTCTGCATTTTCTGCATAATGCGTCATCTCTGATGGGTCTTTGAAATATGAAAACAAGCAATTATAAGCATTGACAAAAACATCAGTAATTAAATAAGCGAATAACACAAGGGGTGAGACTGTGCTCTAAGCTCGAAGCAAAATTTTCCCTGGCTGGCAGCTGAGCGAACTCAGGTTAGTGGGAAGGTTTCGCGTTGCCAAGTCGTTAAACTACAATTTCAACAATTTGGCAATGCTGTATCATTCAAAGTTTCTCTTCTGCTATTGGCTATTGTCACTTCTTTAAAAAATTCTCCCGCTATTTTTCCCTTTATATGACTGGAAGGAGAAACTTTTCGTGCTCGCTTCTCCACAAAAGTGGATTCAGCGCGAGCCGTGTAAAAGAGCAAGCGCTAGCCTTCCGTATTATATAGTTCAGTGGAATAACATCATCTCAAAATGCATTTCAGATATTAAAAAAAAAAAAAAGGCACCTTTCTACCAGCTTTCTGGTAGATGTCTGAAATACATTCACAGATGACAATATCAGATGGCATATTTTCAATAATACTATGGAAAGACTCAAAATTGTTATGTTCATGAAGGACTTTCATCTCAATCAAATTATCCTTATTTGTTTTTTTAATTGTTTAAAATTGTGTATCTCCAAACTGTGCTTGTTAAAGAAAATGCTTAAGAGTTAGTTTTGATGTATTGTTGGTTCTTACCCTCTCGATGGCCTCCTTGTCCTGTGGTGTGACTTGGATTGTTCCCTGTGGCAGCAGGCCTTCTCCCGCAGGCGAGATTCCGCCACCAGCTCCAGAGAGAGCTCCCACGGCCGCAGCTGCAGCACTGCCTGTCACTCCACCGCCGGCACTGCCGCCTGCACACATGCATGGCCACTTGTCAGCTTACACCAACGTATTTTAGACAGTCAAATTCTATTTCAGATTTATAAAACATTAACAATAAAATTTCTTTAGTTGCTTCAATATATTTTACCACAATAAAATGAAACTACTGGAAAAGAAAGAATCTTATCAGGCTCTCGGATGATATGCTACATTTCTTGAGAAGTTTGTTAAAATAAAAAAGTGAATGCTAAGTCAAGTCTCCAAATCTTTAAAGTTAACAATCATTGGACAAGTTCTACTAAAAAATACACTCTAGCATTTACTCTGCAATAAAAATGCAATTTACCTTAAATAGGTTTGCCAAGTAAATTGTTATAGATTACATAGCATAATTATATTATGCACACTGCAACAACTTAAAAAAACTTCAAGATCCAAATCGAGTGTCTTTTACTTCTTATTATTTTCTTTTGTGGCATAACTATTCAAGGTATTTTTTTCCCTCAGGTAACTTTTTAACTATTTTTTAGCTGTTGCTTGCTCAAAGAATTTGAGACATTTAACTCTGCAATCACTTTACGAGATGTTCTTGTCACTAAGATGTGTGGGACAGTGTGGTACAGCACTTTCTCCGAGGCTGAGTCAGGCCTGCTCACCTGTGGGCTCATTCAGCATACGCACAAACGCCTCTCGATTCTCTGAGATAAGCTCAAGGAGGGCAGGGTTTGTCTGGCCTATCTGCTGCAGAACGGCGTTGAGCAGCTGGGGGTTCTGCTGGATCACCTGCCGCATTTGTTGGAACTGTGGTTGTGTGCGCAGGAACGCCAACGGGTCCTCTGTAAGCAAACCCTCGCTCATTAACTCGCTGGCTGGAGACACAATCAGTTGTCGCTTCTTAAAGCTTTATCTCTATTAAACCAAGAAACATATTGTAAAGGCACAACACAAGTACTATGATTCTTTCATCTGACATTGTACTAAAATTAAAAACAAAACAATATACGTAGTTAAAAAATGTGTAAGAAAAACTCTTGCTGCAACCACAAAATTATAAAAACTTTGTTTATTTACAGCAATAATTGGGAGTCGGAACATACCTCCTTCAGCCAGGGCTGGACTGCCGGCAGCCAGTGGGGCCACATTTGGCTCCTGATCTCCTGCATCATCTACCATTGGGGCAACCCCCGCAGGGGGCGGGTCATCAAAAATCATGGGCGGGATTCCGTTGAGCAGATATTCCACCGCACGGTCAGGGTTGTTGAATGAGGCTCGTAGAGCTTGCTCCACCTAGTAAAACAGAATCACATGTTAAATTGATGGTATTGCAGCAAATTATCAAGACTATACAACAAAATTTAACCATCCAAATGACATTGCATTATATCTTTCATTATAAGCTTTTTAAGTACTAATCCACACAGAGTTCAATTATTGTATGTTATTTTTTTTTTTAATTGACGCGGAGTACATACCTGTTCCATGCCATAGCCCATGTCCATTATGTTTCGCACCATGGTTCGGTACTCCTCGCCCATTAACAGGGTGGACTCAGCAGAGGCAGGTACGGCTCCAGGGGTAGTAGGGGCAGCAGACGCTGCAGCAGCAGGGATGGGCGCGGGAGTTGGAGATGCATCTGTGCTCGCTGTGATGCTGCTGCAATACAAATACAGTACTTCAGCAAAGCCACACATTGGCACAAAGCAATCAGAACTTTGGAAGACCATCAAAGAAGACTATTAAACTAGGGTGCTTATAATTTTGATTTTACAGGCAAATTAAAGCATAAAATAATATATAAGATGATAATATACAGTAGACACATAATAAAGCTTGAATCTGTTTGCATTTAAAAAAGATGGCAAAAAAATTAATTTTTTTTTCATAATCATTTTTTTCAAACGCTAGATGGTGTGAGTAAGAGAAAGTACACATCAGAAAAATTATTAAATTAATTCTTCTCTAATTTAACATAATTAACATTAACATAATAATTCAACGACAATTTCAATTTCAAATCAACAACTATTTTAACATCAAAAATATAATTTTAAGGGTAAGATAACGCCACCAATGTTAAAAAAATCTTTTCACACAAAAATTATGAAAAAAAATTTAAAATGTTCTCCTCTAATTAAGTCAAGTTGACTGATTTAACATGGAAGTTCCATTTCTCCATGTTTAAGTAGTCAACTTTAAAAATTCATAACTCAAAAACTAGATTGTATTTGTATACCTGATATTTTAGCTACTGGGGTGTAGAGGAGAACATTTTAAATTTTTTTTTCATAATTTTTGTGTGAGGGATTTTTTTAACATTGGTGGCGTTATCTTACCCTTAAACTGTTGTGAAAAATCCTATTTTTGAGATGTTGTTGTGGATTTACTGTATTAAAAATTTGGTATTTTCTCTGAAATATGGTAGGAAACTTAAAGCAAAAATTTATTTGTGCTTGTTGTTGACCAGTAAACATTTCCCATCTTTATTTACAGCAAATCAGGCAAGATGAAGAAGTGTTTACACTTCCTGCATGCACCATTTAGTATAAAGAAAAAAAAAAATAATAATAATAATAATAATATTAATAATAATTGTGAAATAAATTTAATTTTCTCATTTTTTTTTTTTTTTTTTTTTTTAATTTCTTTAGTGTAAATATTTGAGCTCCATTTTCTTATTAAACAGTATTAAATGTTTACAACTTTACACCATCAAACGTTATGCTTTATTTTGACTGCAAAGTGTTGCTGATTTTTATAAACACCTGTACCATTATTTATTTGTTCTTTTTGTAAGTCACCGATTCATTAAATCAACAGAAAACATTATTAAGTGCCTGGAAGTTAGTTGAGGGTGGGAAATATACATCAACAGTATAGTACTACAATGCTACTTTAATTAAGCACTATTAAAGAGTTTTCTTAAAGGGGTACCAAAGTGAATACATTTTTATATATTCGGGCAGCTGAGAATTATTCTGATATCCCTGTGTCTCAATATTTTCGTACAATGCCTAGTTATTTTACAATTAATTATTTAGTTTGAAAAGTGAGTTCAAAAGCCATTGGTTGAATCAAGTCGGTGCGCGCCCGCAGCAGCCGCTGATACGACGAGAATTTCCCGCGAATCATGGGAACCTCCTCCCGCCCCTTTCTTGTCGTATCACCGGCCGCTGCGGGCGCGCATCAGCTTGAATCAATCAACGGCCATAGAACTCTCTTTTCAAACTAAATAATTAATTGTAAAATAACTAGGCATCGTACGAAAATATTGAGCCACACGGATGTTACAATAATTCTCAGCTGCCCGAATATGTAAAAAAAGTAGTCACTTCGGTACCCCTTTAAGGTATAACCTGAGAATTTGTCTGTCAAGGTCACACATAAAAAGAGGCGTGGCTACACTGGCAACACTGTTGCACTAGTAATGCGAATAATCTAGCAGGAGGGGGAGCTGACTACAGTCTCTGAGAGCGTTGCCAAGTTTCTTAGGGCATGTGAAAAAGTAAAAACAATCATCGCCATGGTTCGAAATATATGAAAACAATTCAGAAAAATAGTCTAAAAAATTAGGTTTTATATAAAAAAAAACAAAAAAAAAAGTGAAAGAATCTGTAAAAGAATCTGTTTTTTGCAATGCTAATGGAGTACCGACCTCAAAATTTTTTATTGCAGAAATGGATAGAGGGTGCAAAAATATGCTACTCTGAATTTTTTCAGATTTTTCTGAGCCCGGGAAGTATTTTTAAAAAATTATTGAAAGTCCGTTTTATGACGTCACGGGCGTTGATGTCCTATCCTTTTCTTAAGGAGAGGCGCCTCTGAGCCCGGGAAGTATTTTTAAAAAATGATTGAAAGTCCATTTTGATGACGGCACAAGGCGCCTCTCCTTAAGAAAAGGATAGGACATCAACGCCCGTGACGTCATAAAATGGACTTTCAATAATTTTTTAAAAATACTTCCTGGGCTCAGAAAAATCTGAACAAATTCAGAGTAGCATATTTTTGCACCCTCTATCCATTTCTGCAATAAAAAATTTTGAGGTAGGTACTCCATTAACAAATTTAACATTGGAAGGATACAAAATTCTCATTTAAATAAATTAATTATAATTAAACCAACTGTTAAAAAATTCTGAAAAAATTCAGAGCTAATTTGACAATTGTTGTAAGTCCACCAAATTAATTTGAAGAACATCTGTTGTAACGAATTTTTTGTCCAAATTTCTCAGGTTAAGCCTTAATACATTCTCTAGACTTGTAAGAAAAGAAAGAGAACACGTTCCATTGGCTTTTGGGAAAAAAATTCTACTGAGACCTTACAGGGTTACTTAGGTCAAGCTCTTAGGTATGTATATCTTGTTAGTCACAAGATATAATGCAAAAGTTTGGCATTTGTATGTGCAAGATCTTGAGAATCTTGCAACAAATTAATATCTTAAGAAGTTTCACCACATTGTACTTCAGGAAGACTATTGACAGGGCAAATAAGTGGTTCCAATCAAACGATTTTATGTAGGGAAACCAACCTGCTCTCAGCATCATCGCGAGACACTGGAACTTGAGTGGGGTCTGCAGGCGTCACGGAAAGAGGTGCCGCCTTTGGCTTAGTTACCAGGCACACAATGAACTTCTTCTCATCAATATCGAGGGTGCTGAGCAAACTCTCATCTGTCAGGATTTTGCCTGCAAAACAAATATCAACAGGTCAAAACACATTACACTTGGGATGTCTTATACTAAATAATACGAGTAAAAATAATGGCATAGTGCATTTTCCATGTTGTCATAAACAAACAATAAGATCTTCAATTCATATTAAATATAAAAAGCCAACACAGCACTTGATTTAGGTGCCAGTAAGGCTATCTTTCACGTTCCATTTTATTAATTACTATAGTTTGATTACTAATTTTTCCCGTTTCAAATAATTATTATATTGGTCAACAATTAGCAATTTATTCATATTGGAGATTTGTTGATAGCAGTATTAACCTTCATGAAGCAAGTTTTCAAGCTCACTGTGGGATGCATACATGTAAATTGTTGATCATTAACTTTGTAGTTATTAGATCTTGTTCAAGGACTACTTGGATGCCAAGCACAATAAGAAAGAAAAATTAGTAACTAATGCTCAATCTTTAACACTGCAGTACTTTTTGTTACACCAAATTACTATTTCCATGCAAGTGATTCATAAAAAATAAAAAAAAGCATGTTTAGTGAAAAGCTAAAAACACTTGTCATTGTGTATGGCACCGAGCCAGAGAAGTATTACACAAATTTCACAATATCAGAGGAAGATCCAAAATATCTTCAGAGCAAACGGGCTACAAATTTTGATTTTACAACAATGTTAATGAAGCATGACAAAGAATACTGATAGTTACAATTTATATTACCGGTATAATACTTATTTCAGTTAGATTAGTGTATACGTAGAATATATGTGACAAGATCTATGTTTGCATTGTGATTTTAATTAGTCACTTCATACTGCCAAATGATCAAATAAATATTCCCAATTTCTAATATTAGTAACACATTCAGACGTGGATATTAGTATAAATAACAGTGCATTTACTTTTTAAGAGACTTGCTTAACATCATTGATAATAGTTTATTACATTCTTTTTTCTCTCTAGGGTGAATAATGCTTTTATCATTTTTTTTAGGAAATGAACCATAATTTTACTAAAATTTAGCAGTATACTACAGTCTAACAGATCTTAGAATACCTGTAGACATTGTGGCACCAGCTCCAGACGTCTAGACTGAATGGCGGCATCCATAAGTTCCTTAATATTTATGTTCAAGATGTCCGCCGCGCGCATTGAATCCACACGTTAACTAAGATTTGTAATACTGTATACTTCAGATAACTGCAAATTAAGGGTAAGGTAACGCCACCAATGTTAAATTTTCCACTCTCATTTGTTCCTCCGAAAATATTTTAAAATATTCTCCTCTATGTCGTTCATTAGCTCTTAAAATATCGTCAATACAAATACGATCTAGTTTCCGAGTTACGTGTATTGAAACTAAACCCATTTATCGAACAAGCATACGCTGCATTTCAGTGACATTAGAAAAATTCTATAATCCAATCGTACGATTTTTAAAAAAAACTAGAAACAAACTTAATGCACTTGGACAAACCTTCACAGCAAAAAAAAAAGACAATTATGAGAGTGGGAGCGACGTAAATTGATAATAACTGCACGATTTTTGACACTCGCACGTCTCACACACCCCTTTTTGGTCGGCCATTAAACAACTGGCGAATGAAACAGGCTGACTAATGAACCAAAACAACGCTTATAATCCACTCAACTAAAGTAAAAACTTTCCAAAAATGTTTTATAGTAATGAAAAAAAAGTTTTATAAATAAAACAACCATAACAGTTATTATTTAACTCATTATTTATAAATAAATTGAATATAAAACTGCCGTGACTTGCGTGGTATCTTTAGAGTGGGACAATTTGAATATTGATATAAAGGCGCTGCGATCGCGGCGCAACTCTGGCGTTCCCTTTCCCTTAATGACACTGGACTGTTCACTCGAAAGTAGTTTTTTGTTTCCTTTTATTTTTTTTTATTGCCATTTTCCATGCAATATAGTCAGATTGTCCCGAGCTCACTACAGTTAATTAAATACCAGATAAAACTTGACTGTTGGTGACTTCAAGTTTCACTATGAGTATGAATCAATAAGTGTGGTTATGACAAGTGACAGAACACGAGGCACATGATGATTTTTATTGGCTTCTTACCAGCATATATCAGTCTCTGGTGAGCTGCAGGGTAGGCATTTCCTTTCTCTGACTCAATCTTCTCCTTGAGCTGCTTCACCTATACAAGCAGAAGAACAGAGTCGGTATGTAAGCAGGTGTAGGGCTGGGACACAATAAAAAAACATCTGGTATGATATAATGTCTGAAAATGTCACAGGAGCTTGAATTACTGAATGAGGACAGAGGGACTTCAAAAATGGGGGACTCGAGTATTAATTGTTGTTATACGTTTCATATTGTCAAAGTGAAGTCAAAGAGGTCTTCTTTTGTGATCATGCACAGTACATAGTCCATAAAATGTATTATACACAAATTGAAAACTGTAATGTCTCTAATGAAGAGAACGAATAAAAATGTTAACTGCTGACTTGGCTAAAAAGTGTATATGCATATTATATTAGTCAGTTCAACTGCTACACCCGTTAGTAATTTGAGTTGACTTAAATTGGCTGAACATTCGCCACAAAATGAAAGTCAAAATTGCACCATCTTCGTATGAATTATATGCATACTGTATGCATAACACAATAACACCAAAACCACTGCTGTCTTCATTAAAAATAAGACCCACTTGCGTAAAGCAGACGGATATCAAAATTTCGATTGCAAGGCGCCAAAGTCACTAGTATAATACACATATTAGTATAATTTGACTACAATGACTAATGCTGCATGAACCATGCATGAACCCCAACGGCCAGGATGAAATTTAAAACAAAGGCCCATGGATATATCCTGACTCCTGACAATGATTAAGCATTCTTTGCTAACACGTTATTACGCATTTCCATTAAAAAATGTAAACACTTACATGCATTTCAATAACAAGGCTCCTATAAAATTAATTTTCAACTGACAAAAATAATGCGAGTCCCCAAAAAACAATATATATTGTAAATGTATGCATATTCGAAGCCGCATTCTCTTGCGTCTTGGAAACCTTATTCAAGATGCCAAATTCTTACAGTGCTGCCGGATTCGATCTCGACTTGAAACGTCTCCTGCTGCAAGTTCTTTAGTGTCACCAGCATCTTCGAGTTCTGTTCACTAGATTTCTATCGCAAAAGTCTGAAACTTATCGTTCAGATATTTATTACACTGAGTCAGCGTGCCCGAGTGGTCACCCACCAGCCGCCATTAACATTTCTTGTAATTTCTTTCTTGTTTTTTGCTCTGACGTAAGCACTTTTTTACAACAACTACTTAAATATAAAGTAGGGTATTAGCATATTTGATTCCCTATTAAGAAACAATTTAAGCCAACCGTAAGCCTTACAGATATACAATTGACAGTCAAAGTTTATTATAATAATTTGATTGGTTCAAATTCAATGCTAACTGTTTTATGATTTGTTAATCAAAGTCATAAAACAGACGATACGATTCGCAACTCACTTCAACTTCTTCGCCTTCTTCTCCCATTGCCGGCATTACCGCGAAATTTCAAATTTCAGAGATGAGTTTTTTATTATTTTTGACTGAAATTTGATTATCTCATCAAATTCATAAGCCCATGGATGGAAATGCTGAAATGCCGTTTTCATATCAAGTGAGTTGGTGTATGACAAGATACCTTTGACTTCTTTGAGACCCGTTAATCTTATAGTGCAGTCAGTGCAGAAAATATCCAGAAATTCTAAAGAACAGAATTTACAGAATCAACGGAACTATATAACCACAAGAATCTTGTACAGTACTATGGATAGCTAGGCTATATACAAATAACAAATAGCTACTGACGAGTCTGAGGCAAATTTCAAAAAGGCCAGCATGGTCCGCTAAAAGCAATATTTTGTATTGTTTTGGCCAGTGGTGAAAGTAGTTTCAAATTCTTACCAGTGCGCTTCAGATAGAGGCCTGAAGCGCCTGAAGGGCGCGCCGTGAAGGGCCCAAACCCCCGCCGGAGGCGCGATTTTTTGGGAAAAAGGGGCGTGGCTTGTTTTTTTTAATTGGAAAGTTTCACTAAAATTGATTTATAATTAATATTTAAAGTAGAGTGAGCGATTGTATTTTTTTAAAGAATTTATTTTCTAAAAATATTTTAACCTTCCCTCAAGTAAAACGAAAACGTATGCAACTGGTATGCATCTCGTATAAATCTGGTATGGAACGGGCTAAAAATGTATGCAATACGGTTGGAACACGTATCAGCACGTATGCACAGCAAAAACGCAAAATCCTCTAGTATGCAACAATTAAGGTTGGACGGACTGGGTTGCAACACACTTGCACATTCTCTAGTATGCAACTAGGTTGGACGACTGGGTTGCAACACACTTGCACACCCTACTCTCGGTTGGAACTCACTTGCACACAAAAATCTCGGTTGGAACTCTCTTGTATTTGTTCTCAACTCCCTTCTAGTTTGCAACTCGTATGCAATGTGTACGTGACCTTAAACTTCCTTCAAAAAACCGTTAAACGTATGGAAACTCGTATGCATCAATTTAAAGATTCATTCCTAGCTGTGTAAAAGATGGCTTGCCATTGGTTTAGAAGTAATGTTAAAAAAATTTCAGCTCTTTTTAAACCAATAGAATTTGTTGTTGCATATACCCTTTAACTTTAACATTCCAAACACGAAGGCAGCAAGCTGCAAGCAAGCAGCAGAGCAGCCATGGACTCCGAGCAGAGCGGACATATTATAATGCTGTTGCTATAATATAATATTATTATAGCAAGGAATCAGGTAAACATTTATACAATTAATATAATTTTATAAATATACTCATTTTAACTTTTATGTATATACTGCATAGTTTAATGCATTACAGTACAATTTATAACTGCATGCAAATTCATTTAAATTCAAACTTTAATTTTCTATTTGTCAATTTTACTATTAAAATTGATCATTATAAATATTATTAATAAAAATTACTCTGTAAAATTACATGGATAAATTAAATTTGATCTGATTCTCCATAATTATAAGTACTTACTATATTATACCTTTGAATGATTAATATATATAGTAATAATAAAATAGATAATGTAATCAAAGATGTATATTATGTATTTTAATTATCTTCTCTTATATGTTTTTAGTGGAGGAGCTGGAATGCATGCAGCAGCATCTAGCATATTCGAAAAAATAAAATCATCTGATGACCTGATGCTGCAAATTCCCATCCATGCAGAAAGAACTCTATAGCTGAAGGCCGGCCGGTCGCCATTAATATGGCAAAGTTTAGTTGCACGTGGAGAATAAATTGTAGGGGAAACAGGAAGTAGGCGGGAGGGGCGGAAATGGAGGAGGGGGCAGGGGACGCTACTATTGTGCAAACCATTTGCAATTGAATTGCAAACCAATCCATACGAGTTTACCACGTGGCCAAGGCCCTGTAGTAAAAATGGTTGGAACACGTATGCACGTATGTAAACTGGTATGCACGTATGTAAACTCGTCTGTAACTATTCTGAAATAATGTGACGTCATCTGGTATGGATTTGTTTCAATTCCATACTCCGAACAAACCTTTTTCCATACCAGTTTTTGCCATAGCATTAACATAGGATTTCCATACCAGATTTATACGAGATGCATACCAGTTGCATACGTTTTCGTTTTGCCCTCTATTAATTAAGAAATTAAAACCAAAAATTGCCAAAGTTGGTGTTTCGGAGGCGTTTAACATGCAAAATTATATGGCACAGAAAACAGCATTTTACTTAAACTTAACTTGAACTATGGTACCAATTAAAAAATACATACGTAATCTATGATAAATTCATTAATGGATTTTCGATTTAAAAATAAAATATTTTTTTACGGAGCCGTTTTTCCGGAAAAAATATTGAAAACCCACACAAAATAAGTAAAATTAGATACTTATTCGAACTTTTAACCGAGGAAAAAATAAAATGTAGTGTCATGCACATCCATATTAAATTGATAAAAAAAATATTCAAAAATATCTGTGCTGGCTAATGAAAATTAAAACATAACTTCCCCTACGATAATAATACATCAGGCCTGATATCAGGCCGATGTCAGGGCAGCCTGATATCAGGCTGATATCAGAAAGTGGACAGAAGAAACCTGACATCAGGCTGGCCTGATGTTTCCCTGACGTCTCCACCTGCAATGATAGTTCCCTGATGGTTTCCTGACTATAACGCCTGATGGCAACCATTTTGGACTATATAAGATCAAAACACATTTTATTATTAGATGAATTAAATTAAATAAATAACACTATCATCATTAGCACTAAATACAGAATCAATAAAACAAATTGAAGAAAATTTAAATACAAATGCGTTGTTGTGCAGCTAGGAGCTAGGTTGCTTTTATTCTAGCTGGCTCTGTTGTCCCATGGTCCACAGCTATATATAGGCAGCAAGACGGTGGATTTTCTAATATTTCAGACCTCAGAGTCCTAATTAAAATACCTGCAGCAAAAGACACCCCACATAGTATATTACCCCCAAAACAACTTATAATTAAGCTAAAGAATTATAGTTTAATTACCATTATTTGTTGATTTTCTCCTCTTCTGAAGTAGCTGCCATTTTTCTATCAACAAACCTTTCTCCTTTGATGCAACAATGGTGCCGCGCGCCTAGCGTTAAAACTTATAACTAATGGAGCCTGACACTCCCCTGATACAGCCCTGATATCAGCCTGATGTGCCCTGACATCAGCCTGATGTGCCCTGATATCAGCCTGATATCCGGCTGATATCAGGCCTGATGTATTATTATCGTAGGGGTTTTTATATGAAAAAAAAAATCGCAAACAATTAAGCCAGTTGTCTATGTCTAGCAGTATAAGCAGCAGTACGTGTTAATACAGTAAAAATATCCCTGCTGAAATTTCTTGAACAAGATCTTGTACAAGTCTTGGACAAGTTTTGACCAAGATCTTGAGCAATAATCTTGCCAAGATCTTGTGCAAGATCTTGGCAAGATATTTTCTTGTGGAAGATCTTGGCAAGATCTTGGTAAGATTATTGCTCAAGATCTTGGTCAAAACTCAAAACTTGTCCAAGACTTGCACAAGATCTTGGTCAAAACTTCTTCAAGACTTGCGCGAATTTTGCCCAAGATCTTGAGCCCAAATAATCTTACCAAGATCTTGCCAAGATCTTGGCAAGATCTTGCGCAAGATCTTGGTAAGATCTTGACAAGATCTTGTGCAAGATCTTGGCAAGATATTTTCTTGTGCAAGATCTTGGTAACATAATTGGGGCTCTAGATCTTTCACAAGACTTGCAACTGATTTGTACTTGAAAAAATTTGTGTAAGTAAATGCAAGGTCTTGACAAGATTTTCAAGATTTGGTTGCAAGATGTGATACCAAGTAGCAACCTCACAGTCGTCACATACATTTATCCATCATCTGAAAAAAATAAAGAGTTAGTTTTTTCTGGTATGCTTAGTACATAATAGTTTTCGTTATAAGTTCAGCAGTTGTCTTGCTGGTTTCCTTTCTGTGGATATTCATCATCCTGCTTCATCTCTCCGCTCAGCGCACAATGAATCCTCTCACTCTATCCATGCACGTACGCAACGGCTAGGCCTGCGGAACCTGGGGATCAAAGACATATTTAAAGGATATTCGATAAAATTAGACATGCAAGATCTTGCTCAAGACAATTGCAAAAGGTATTGTGTAAATCTTGCCCAAGATCTTGCCCAAGATCTTGCCCAAGATCTTGCTCAAGAATTTTGAGCAGGGATGCATTATATACAGTATATATTTAAATGCTTGATTAACAATTTTTGTACTGTAAAACAAATTTAAACACTTCACTACTGTACAACGATGTTAATTTAATACATATACAGCCACAATTTGTTGCATTAACTTAGATGCATGCATATTATATAATATGCATACACAGTATGCATACATTACAGTACTAGTATACATACCTTTATCAACTTTATACAAACCAAATACTGCTATGCCATTGATTTATGCACACAACATCCAAGTTTTGTCGATCTGGTATGGTTGTCGAATCCTTGATTAGAATCCATCACATCCCGGCCATGTTTGCAAGCCGCTCAGCAAGCAGGAAGCAGGTCAAGCCATCGAAATGTCATTAAAAAAACAGACAATTTTGTGTGAGCTTAACAATATATTAAACAAAAACAACTATACATAATTTAAAGCTTACCTGGAACTGTGTAATAACTACTAATTAGCACAAATACACACAAAATCTTAATGTTTCTTCACCAGCTTCAATTTTCACCAACCGTTCATCTTAACTGTTATAAAAAAACGGTCATGCGCATTGCATTTGTTTCACATCGTCCACTTGCGCAGTCCACTTGCGCAATGAAAACGTGCGCAAGATTTCTTCTTGCTCAAGTCTATTACTTGCAATGCCCAAGATAAAAAATCTTGGGTAAGAAAAAACTTTTTGATCAAGATTGTCATTTTAAACATGATGGTAACTTGTTCAAGAAATAATATTGAGATAAATATGAAAACATGTTGAAGATTTTTTCTTGCTCAAGATTAAATCTTGCGTACGAAACGAATTCTTGAACAAGATTGTCATTTTAATCAAGATGATAACTTCTCCAAGAAATAATACTGAGAAAAATATGAAAAATTGTGTAAGATTTTTTCTTGCTCAAGTCTATTACTATTACTTGCTCAAGATGTAAATCTTGAGTACGAAATGACTTCTTGAACAAGATTGTCATTTTAAACAAGACGGTAACTTGCCCAAGAAATAATCTTGAGATAAATATGAAAAAGTTTGTAAGATTCCTTTCTTGCTCAAGTCTATTACTTGCCCAAGATATGAAACTTGACTATGAAATGACTTCTTGAACAAGATTGTCATTTTAAACAAGACGGTAACTTCTACAAGAAATAATCTTGAGAAAAATATGAAAACTTGTCTAAGATTTTTACTTGCTCAAGTCTATTACTTGCTCAAGATATAAATATTGCGTAAGAAATGACTTCTTGAACAAGATTGTCATTTTAAGCAAGATGATAACTTGTCCAAGAAATAATCTTGAGAAAAATATGAAAAATTGTGTAAGATTTTTTCTTGCTCAAGTCTATTACTTGCTCAAGATTAAATCTTGCGTAAGAAACGATTTCTTGAACAAGATTGTCATTTTAAACAAAACGGTAACTTCTCCAAGAAATAATCTTGAGAAAAATATGATAACTTGTTTAAGATTTTTTTCTTGAGCAAGTTAATTACTTGCCAAGATGTTGTTCTTGCGTAAGAAATGACTTCTTGAACAAGATTACCATCGTGCGCAAGACGGTAACTAGCTCAAGAAATAATCTTGAGATAAATTCGAAAACACGAGCAAGATTTTCTATCTTGCAAAGAATATTTTCTTGCGCAAGTGAGTTTCTTGTTAAGATTGTGATCTTGTGTAAGAAATGACGTCTTGAATAAGATTATTATCTTGCTCAAGATCTTGTTGAAACAAAAATATCTTATTTTGTAATTTTTTTCACATTTTTGGCTAAAATATTATTTTTAGAAGGATAATATCCAATAATAATATTACAGACCAGCACTCAACCCTGTTGCGCCTCTTTCTTGGTCTTCTCGTGTTTACTTGGCAAGATCTTGTCAAGATCTTGCAAAGATATGCTCAAGATTTTTGAGCAGGGATTTTAATGAACTGTTTCACAATTTCAATTTAGAATGTTCTATATATAAAATTAATTTAATAAATGTTAAATTTTTTAAATAATTAAATTATCGTTTTAAATGTCTCAAAAATTAATTTAAACAAAAAATTCCAAAAAGATCCGATGTAAAAAAAAAGGTTACAATTTTAAAAAAGTGATAACGACTTCCACTTAATATGAAAATTGAAGATAAAATAGTAAACCCAGGAAACAGTAAACCTACAGTTACTTAAAAAAATATATATAACAAATTTCTTTGATTTAAAAAATCTAAAAAAATAAAATAAGAAATAAATGTGTTCTCAGGTTTGCCATAAGAAAAGCTAGGCGAATTTGTGGAGAAAAATATTAAAATTAACTTTTTTATCGTAGTCTTTTAAAACAATGTGTTACTGCAGCACTTACTATTTACGATGCTGCTTTTCGTGTGTATAAAAAAACAAGGGACCCTGCAGACCGAAACAAATATGTAATATTACGCAATAAAACTAAACAAATGTCTAGAAATGCCAAAGTTGGTTATTCACATGATTCACTTGGTCCACACATCCCAATGCAGACACTATGGCAAAATACAAAGAAACTCGGTATTGGTAAACAAAAAAAGTCAGAACCACTTCCTTGTAATTTAAGCCTTATAATGACTTAAATTCTTTTTTTACTACTTTGCCAACTGATATTGATGAAAACATTAAAACGAAAACATTAAACAATATAAATAGTAAAAATAACTTAACAGGCCGTAAGTTTACATTTGGTCCAGTAAAACTATCAATGATTAAAAAAATTATTAAAAATATCACGACCAAGTCAAAAGGATCTGATGGGATTAGTATACAATTTATAAAACCAATATATTAGATATAATCCTACCTACACTAACATGCATGGTAAATAAATCTATTTCCATGAACAAATTCCCCACTCCTTTTAAACAAGCTTTAGTAACGCCGTTACCAAAAGTAAGTGATCCTACTGAAGTAAAAGATTTTCGCCCAATTAGCATTTTACCTGTTTTATCAAAAATATTTGAAAAAATTGTTTATATTCAAACTTCAGAATTTTTTGTCTCGGATCCATTTCAGTCAGGATTCAAAACAAATCATGGTACACACACTGCCTTTTACTGAAAATAACAGAGGATATAAGAAAAGCAATGGAGGAGAAAAAGGTTACCATACTTACGCTACTTGATTTTAGTAAAGCCTTTGACTCAATAGATCATGATATATTAAAAGCCAAACTAAATTTTCTCAACTTCGCACCTAGTGTCATATCGTGGTTTGATTCATACTTAAAAGGAAGGAAACAACGTGTTGTAAGTGGAAATCAAGTATCAACGTGGCTGCCTATTTCTCGAGGGGTGCCCCAAGGGTCAGTTTTGGGTCCATTACTTTTTTCTATTTACTTAATAGATGCACCAAAAGTCCTCAAATACTGTAATTATCATATTTATGCTGATGATTTTCAATTATATATATATACACTCAAATATTAAAAATTTAAATCAAACAATAGAAAAAATGAATACAGATCTACGCGAAATTTACAAATGGTCCAGACAAAACTTCCTTGTACTCAACCCAAACAAAACCCAATGTATGCTATTTGGTCATTCCAAATTACAAGTGGGACAAATTCAATGTCAAAAACCACAATTAATTTTAAATGACACTCCTCTCATGTTCGTTCAGTCTGCAAAAAATCTTGGTGTTGTTTTTTATTCTACGCTTTCATGGGTGGAACAAACAAAAGCAGTATGTAAAAAGGTATATGGCTGTCTATATGCACTGTTTAAAATTCGTAAATTTATACCCGTCAGGCTTAGATCTTTGTTGATATCATCACTTGTCATGCCACATTTTGATTATTGCGATATTATTTTAAGTGACATCAACCAGGACATTGCCTGTAAATTGCAGCGAGCTCAAAATGCTTGTGTTAGATTTATCGAAGGCACAAAAAAATACGATCATGTATCAGCTGCATATAAGAAGCACCATATACTTCGTTTGCAAACCCGTCGAAATGTCGAAATCTACATTCCCTCTGCTTGGTATACAAAGCGATATATCTTACCGATCGCCTACCACTATATATCACATCAAAAATACAAAAACTAAGTGATACACATAATAGAGGAAACAGATCTCAAAATTCATCCCTCCTTACAATTCTCGGTCAAATATGCAAAAATGTGGAATGATTTGCCTGTGACTGTAAGGAACTCTCCTTCGTTGAATGTGTTTAAAAAGAAGGTCTTCTCCTTATTATTTGCTAGGGATTAATATTAGTCAGCATCATGCAGTTAATTTAATATGCATAAAATTATTGATAGGAATGGTACGATTTGTTTTATTTGATTATGTTTAAAATGTAAGTGAACTTATACCTAGCATAATTCGTGTCTTAGTTATAAAATATATGTATAAATATATATTTATATAAAATTAATATAATGATGAAAAATTGTGAAAAGTGCAGTGCAATAAGTTATAAAGATGAATTTCAGGTCTTAGTGCTATAGACAATATTTCTGTGTGAAAATGTGTGCAGTGCGCTAAACTGTTTTTATTTGAAAAAAGTAGAAAAATCATCAAGACATTAATATTTTAAATTTCTGCATATGTTCCTGCATGAATACCAATAACAAATGTAATATGTTTTTCTTATCTATGCATGTAAAATTATTTAAAAAAAAAATAATAATAATAATAATAATTATAATAAGTAATTAAAATTATAATATATGCCCTGCTGGTTTTTTCTTAACAAATGTTTCTTACTTCCCACTGTGTCTCACGAACACCCTCCCTAGCTGCTGAAGTTGTCTGATGAGGAATACTCTGTTTTACATGGAGCCTGTATTTTCAAATTTGGCATGCTGGAGATATATTATATATATTATATAACAATAATAAATTGAAAAATATGTATCTGATTGTGAGAGTCATTTATGTAGGAGTCATTATTAGATTAATTTTAACATGACAAATTGTTATCCTGCAGTGTTTTAATATAATTTTCTATGATATTATTTATATTATAACTATATTATATATATATATAGTTTTTGTATTTAAATGTATGTTACATATAGCATGTACTATGTAGTGTATTACAACAGTATATTTATGTGTTTTTACTAAAAATAATTAAAAATCTCTTCATTGTATTTTCATTGGGTTGGATGGAAGAGTGGGCCTAATGGCCTAAATCCCGCCCTCAATAAAGACGATTTTATTTATTTATTTATTTATTTATTTATTTATTTATTTATTTATAATGCAACAATTTCGTATACCATGATATTGTTAATTTATTTTTATTTTTTACCCATTGAAAAAAATAAATAAAAGTAAATACATTCAATATAGATTTCAATTATTACTTTTTTTAGTACAAAATTTTGACTTTAAAAGAATTAAAGTGCAAGTTAAAACTTCCTGAGATAAATAAAATCAAGGTACAAGAACATGTATTGAGCATGATTATAATGGTTTATAATGTGATGTGTTCACACTTGCAAATATATATATATTTTTTTTTATTATTATTAAAAATTATTAATTTTTTTAGTAAATTTCGATCAGACTAAATCAGTGTCTTACCAGTGCGCCGCACTGGCGTCAAATGTCTTACCAGTGCGGCGCACTGTGGCGCGCACCGGCTTACTTTCACCACGTACTGGGTTTGGCTTTAATTACAGAGGCCATGGTAATTAAGTTGGCGGGGGCCGGGTTATATATGTATCGGTGATATATCCTATTGCCTATTGTTTCACCATGGCCCATGCCTCCTCACGACCTTGCCTTATAATTCATGATGACATGCAGTCAAAGAACATGACAGTGATGACAGTGCCCCCCAGGCTCGGACTGGCCATAAGAGTTGGTGAGCGATCGCTCAGTAGGCCCCCCCGGTTGGAGGCCCCCAAAATGTTAAAAGTAGGCCCCCCAGGGTGAAGTAGGCCCTCCCTACATCGCGAAGCGATGTAAAATTTAATGTATAGACACAGTGTTCTGAAGATGTAGAGTAAAACAAGAGGCTTAACAGTACAAAGAACTGTCTATTATATTTAATAGGTATTATATATTCATAATAACCAATTACTTCTTATACATTTCAATTTATTTACTATGAATTTTCAACTTTGAAGTGCCAGCAATTTTTAAAACAAAAAGACAACAATTACATACCATAATAACTTTCATGAGAAAACATAAGGGTTCAGTTGGAGGCCCCCCCCAAAATATAAAAGGTAGGCCCTCATAATGAAGACCTACCTTTAATATTTTTAGGGGGCCTCCAACCACCGTGCCGAGGGTCAAGGGTCCTTATATTTCTTTAAAAAAAAGTATTGTGTAAAATTCTCCCTCGTGATATATATGACCAAGAAGGCCCTCTATACATCGCAATCGGAAAAGGTGTAAGAAAAACGAAGGAAAATAATTTTGGAAAATTAATGTAGAGGAACTAAATCAAGGTGTATAAAGCCCTGAAGGTCCCTTAGACCTGCAAGGCCCCTTGGTCCTGCACTAATATATAAGTCAAATTTAATATTAACATATTCTGTAGCGGTATATGTTTTATTTTTATTTTTTAATATATATCATCTTTTTTATAATTTATTAGAGTGATAAAAATAAGCCAGAACGGTTTAAAACGCCAATCCGGAAAGGTGCATGGACATGTATTATTGAATTAAAAAAATTCCTACATTTTATTTTTAAAAATACCGAATATAAATTATAGATTAAATTTTGTAAGTTTTTTTTTACAAAATCTTCCGCTAGCTTCGCTTTTTCGTAATTCGTAGTCTTCTTCATAATACAAGACAAAAAGATGTATATAGCACGTACTTGTTTCTTTCATTACACATTTTTTTGTATTTTTTTTATCTATTCATGCATGATTTAAGGGTAAAATAACGCCACCAATGTTTTAAAAAAAATCCCTGACACAAAAATTATGAAAAACAATTAAAATGTTCTCCTCTACACCCGCTATCAATAGCTAAAAGATCAGGTATACAAATATGATCTAGTTTTTTAGTTATTAATTTTCAAAGTTGACTACTTTAACATGGAGAAATGGAAATTCCATGTTAAATTAGTCAACTTTAAAAATTCATAACTAAAAAACTAGATCGTATTTGTATACCTGATCTTTTAGCTATTGATAGGGGGTGTATAGAGGAGAATTCATTTTAAATTTTATTCATAATTTTTGTGTGAGGGAATTTTTTTTAACATTGGTGGCGTTATCTTACTCTTAATGCTCAAATCACTTAAATGAGAAACTGCATATCCAGCCCAGAATGCAGTGCAACTATTTTTTTAGGAAATGGAAAAAAAGAGAGAATCTAATTTTGACCTGAAAATTAAAATTGGAGGTATTTTAACGCAAGGGCTATATACTATATACAAATACTTGTATATATTATAGTCTTTGATTTTAACGTACCGCAATATATTTTGTAATGAATTCGGTCATTTTTCGAGCACAGTTAAGCAGCTGCACATAATACATGACACAGAAATATATATGTATAAAAAAATAAACGGATGAAAATACGTGCATTACATTGCGATTAAAAATGTTTGATTGTCCCGCAATTTAATTTATTTTTAATTAAATAATAAGTAAGAAATGTATCTGCTCCCTGAAAAAATATTTTTCGGGAAAACAAACATTCCATCCAAAATCCAAAGTAACAAAATATTTGTCAACTTTTGCTGGGAATATATTTTTTATTCAAAGCTTTATTAATTTTTAATTATTTTTTTATCGTTTAACTGTTCAACGCCGGCTAAAACAATACAAAATTATTTTAAAATTTATAAAGTTTCGAATAAAAAATATATTCCCAACAAATATTTTTGTTGGCAAATATGATTTTACGTTGAATAATGCAATGATTTTTTTTCCCAGAAAAAAAGTTTCTCTATGGAGGAGACACACTTTTTATTTAATTAAAAATTAGTTTTTCAAATTATAGGACAATTAAACTATTTTTATCGCATTGTGCATGTTTTCATTCGTTTATTTTAAATTAATATTTCAGGGTCATAACATGTTTTGTTAATTTTAGATGAATTTTTAAGTGCCAATTAAGTGCGCAAATCGGGAAAGTCATGAAAATCCACTGAAAGAACCCAAGGTTGCAATGTTCTGTCAAAAATATCACAGAAATTAAAATTTTTGCTTCAAAAATATGAAATTACTAATAAAAATTAAGAAATAAATTTGCTGTGTGTCAGTATATTTTTTACAATATTCTGGGCTTATTGAAACCTGCAGAGCTATAATACAACTCTCCAAAGTTCAGGTGACTCAATTTGTGAATCCGAGAGTATAGTGTTATAATCCTTATTGAAAATCAAATTTTTAAAGGTGAACCAAAATTAACACTTTTTTTTTTACATTTTCAGGTACATTACTAGAATTATTTTGGTATTTAATATATGTTCCACAATAATTTGATACGATTAATTATTTTTAAAATTGTGCATTTTTTGACCATAAGTCACACAGAAAAATGTTCCAATAAAGTTTTAGTTGTTAAATTTGGGACTTTATACTTGCAAAACTCCTCGATTAAAAAAAAAAAAAAAAAAAAAAGGTGAAAGAAAAAAATATACAGAAAATATGACTCGCGTTATCATGCACCAAAAAAGGTATAAATTAATTTTTCCTTAGAATCCAAATTTTCATAAAAAAAAATATAAAATCTCGCGATGTTTAGACATTTTTGTATTAAAAAATATAAGGAAGCCACGCCCCTTTTTTGAAAAAAATCGCGCCTGCGGCGGGCTGCTTGGGGGGCTCCGCCCCCCAAACCCCCCGATGGTGTAGAGGCCCCCGCCTTTCATTGCTCAGTAGGCCTTTTGACCCCAGTCCGACCCTGGTGCCCCCAGGACACAGATAGGACAGGACATCAGAGCGGAAAGATAACCAATAAACCAATGAAGTGCTTGCGCAGAGCGAACTTGATTAGGACTATTTAAGGGTATTAAGATAACACGAACAATCGATTGTTGTTAGTCCCATTTGATTAACATGTAAACCTTAGCAACCTCATAATGATTCTGAATTTTTTTTTAGAGACATCATGCAGTTCTTGGCATTAAAAAAATCCCTATTGGAAATTTACAATTGTAAAATTCAAAATTGTATGCTCCATAAAAATACCATTGCGTTTTGGTCCTTTTACAATGGTAATTTTTACAATTGTAATAATTACGATTGTAAAATTTACAAAAAGTGGTCACCAATCTAACTACTAACCCAAACCTGCGTTGCTGTACTTCGGTTACCACTGTTGATCATACTCTTACCATTGCGCTGCTACTGTTTTCTTAATAGGATGAAGAATATTGAGGTATATAAAATAAATCAAAGTTATGGGAAAATGACAAGGGGGCATTTCAATATAATGTCATATAAATTTCGATCCTAGGGTAAAATTTGATGGCGGTTCTAATGGTGACCCTTAAATTTGCGACCCTTCAACCCTTCAGGGTCAAAAGACCCTGAAAAATTTTTTTTCTTAAAAAATTGCAAAACTGAAATTAGCAATCAACTTAATATAACCTAGAGCTCTAATTCACTAATTTTAAGGGTCGACCCTTGGGGTTTAGCGGGGGTCTTTTTTAAAAGTATGCAAATTTTAATAAAAAAATTGACAAAACATGTGAGGACTACATACAGGTTCAACATTGAGTTTTTTTAATCTTAATGACCCTTTAAGGGTCGACCCCTAACATTTGATTGAAAAATTAATTTTTTTTCTAACCATTTTTTCATAATATATATTTTTATAATTTAACATACATCTCTGAATTATATTTTTACCTTTTTCAATGTGACCCTTTTAGGGGTCGACCCTTGATTTTTTTCAAATTCATATTTAAAAAAAAAGTGATATATACTACGAGACAGGTTCATGCAGCTATTAGTTAAAAGTGCTTTTGATGACATAATACAACCACAATGGCCTAGTAGGGGTTGACCCCTAATGCATTAAAATATAGCATAAATTCAAAAAAATTGTATTTTCTATATTTTTTGTTACACTTTATATGTTAACATGCATCGATTTGATCTGACTTTTTTTTGTGACCCTATAAGGGGGGTTGATGGTCGATCCATGTTTTTTTTCCAAAAATAATTATTTATTTTAAATATATAATATCAATTAAAGCTTAATTCATATAGTACCTTTGTATCTTAATTAGATATCACAGCCAAGTTACGTACTTAGCATAAAAAATATTAATTGAATGAAGTAATAAGAATTTGACAAAATGTATATATACGTGTAATATAAATTTACAATGAAAATACCATTTTTTTTTAGTAATTATGTAATCCAGATACAATTGCAATCTAATTACAATTGTAAGCACAAAAATCAATTGTAATCTAAGAATTACAATTGTAATCTAAGAAATACAATTGTATTCTAACAAATACAATTGTATCAGAACCTGAAAGCAATTGTAATCTCAAATAATACAATTGTAATCATGAACATTACAATTGTAATCCAAATGTTACAATTGTAACCCAAGTTTTACAATTGCAATCTTAGTTTTACAATTGTAATCAGTCAAATTACAATTGTAATTTGGCTGAATACAATTGTAAATTTCCAATAGGGATATGGAGAAAAAAAATTTCAAAACAATCGGACGATCCAATTTTTTTAAATGAATTTTTTAAATTTTCAGTATAGGGCTTTCCCATGGAGACCAAAACTAAAAAATTAATTTAAAAAAAATGGATCGTCCGATTGTTTTGAAATTTTCTCCTTATTTTTTTAATGCCAAGAACTAGCTGTCTCTCAAAAATAATTCAGAATCATTATGAGGTTGCTAAGGTTTACATGTTAATCAAATGGGACTAACAACAATCGATTGTTCGTGTTATCTTACCCTTAAGGGGCATTTCCATGGAGCGATGTCGAGCGAGGCTTGGCGGCGCGAGAAAAGCGCACTTGCTTTTCTCGTATGGTAGCCATGTTGGCAAAAAAACGCTCCCCGCAAAAGGCGAGGAAATTCCGAGCCTCTGATTGGCTACCCCTACGATAATAATATATCAGCCTGATATCAGGAAGTGGACAGAAGAAACCTGACATCAGGCTGGCCTGATGTTTCCCTGACGTCTCCACCTGATAGTTCCCTGATGGTTTCCTGACTATAACGCCCAGAGATGCAAAAATTCGCGCGAAACATGGTGCGCGAAACTTTCGCGCGAATATTCGCGAAACTTCGCGAAAATTTCGCGAAATTTAAAAAATGACTGTCGCAATGCGATTTTTCATATTTTCATCAAAAAATTAAGAAAACAAGATAAAATGGCCCCTTTCATGACCTGTCTATCCTCGAATGTGTTAAATGATTTTAAAAATAATTAAAAGTAATTTTTAAAATTAAAAAAAAAAAGAAATAAAATTTTTTATATCTAATAAATTAAATTGAACTCTTTTTTAACTCATTTATGCAATTAAACCTGTCATTAAAGTAAAATTAGGAAGAAAATGGCGTATTCATTAAATACGATTCGAAAAAGTAGAGCGGGAAATTCAAATATATCAATTTTGCGAAGTTTCGCGCGAAACTTTCGCGAAACTTGGCTTGCGAAACTTCGCGAATATTCGCGAAACTAGCGAAATTTCGAAGCTTCGCGAAGCGTTGCATCACTGAATTAACGCCTGATGGCTACCATTTTGGACTATAATAGATAAAAACACATTTTATTATTAGAATTAAATTAAATAAATAACACTATTATCATTAACACTAAATAAAGAACCAATAAAACAAATTGAAGAAAATTTAAATACAAATGCGATGTTGTGCAGCTAGGAGCTAGGTGGCCTTTATTCTAGCTGGCTCGACTGTTGTCCCATGGTCCACAGCTATAGGCAGCAAGACGGTGGATTTTCTAATATTTCAGGCCTCAGAGTCCTAAAATACCTGCAGCAAAAGACACCCCACATAGTATATTACCCCCAAAACAACTTATAAGCTAAAGAATTATAGTTTAATTACCATTATTTGTTGATTTTCTCCTCTCCTGAAGTAGCTGCCATTTTTCTATCAACAAACCTTTCTCCTTTGATGCAACAATGGTGCCGCCTAGCGTTAAAACTTATAACTAATGGAGCCTGACACTCCCCTGATACCCCCTGATATCAGGCTGATATAGCCCTGATGTCCCCCTGATATCAGGCTGATGTGACCTGACATCAGCCTGATACCCCCTGATATCAGCCTGATACCCCCTGATATCAGCCTGATACCCCCTGATATCAGCCTGATATCAGGCCTGATATATTATTATCGTAGGGGTATATGGCACGCGATTTTCTCGCTTAATTCCACGCTCCATGCAAATGCCCCTTTAATTAAGGTGGATTCACATGGCGATTTTTACCATGCGCGACGCGAATAATGCGCACTTGCTGCAACATCCATTGGCGGCCATATTGGGCGATTAAAAGAAAAAGAGCATCGTAATTAACGCGATTCCCATGCAGCGAATTCGCTCGCCGCATGGGATTTCACAGCTTGTGTGACAAAATCGCGTCGCGTCGCCGTTGTCGCCATCTGTATCCGCCTTTAGGAGGCCACAGCACGACCGCGCCCACTTTTCAATAGCCGTCCTACACTGAGCAGCGCATAGGTTTGCGTGTAATCAAATGGGAGAGGGCTTCACTTTGGTCGCGGTTTACGACAATTACGCTGTATATGCTAGAGTTTTCAAAATGAAACAATTAAGTTTAACTCTCATACATCATATATATATAATATAGTTTAATCTTACTGGACAACCTTTTTTTTCACGCTAAAACAATATTAATATACACTTAAATTAAACTTTTATGAACCCGCGCGACTTCTGTTACATCTGCGCATGCGCTGGCATGCGCGAAGTAATAAAAGTCAGTTTACTAGCGATGATGACGTCATATGAACATTGAAAGCCTTTCTTCATCATGATACAACTATAATAGATAGGTCCATCAGCCCTACGAATTTGGACTGATCTGCGCATTTTGGCCAAAAACACCCAAGGTGACGTCACGTAGTGAGCTCAAAACAGCTGTTTTGCTGCACGAGGGGCCCCTACCGGAGCAGAATTTTTGTTCAACATTAGCGAGAACGTTGCTTTTTATCTCATCTCAAATTTGATATTTATTTGCAATACTACAAGCCAAACCGGTTGCAGTAACGTATTAAAAGAATTTTTAAACACTGCAATTCGCAAGCAATCTGGGGTAGAAGTTCGTATCTTTGTTCATAAAGCATACAAAGTTGCTATTGGCTGTGCGCAGATTAGTCACCTAGCGTTTGCGCAGCTTTATTTGGATTCAAGCTTTTTTATCATGCACACTTTGCAGAGCCATGCGCAGTAGACTACTAACATTTAAAACTCGTTTCTGCGCAGCTTTTCTAAGCCGTGGCTATTAATTTACGGAAAACTCTATAATAGAGCAGAAAAAATTAAACGTATATATGCACCGTGCGCATGGGACGGCCCTGTTTCTTCATAGCGATCGAGTGACTTTCACTTAATTACTTAATTGCAATTTCTATACTTTGTATATATCAAGTAAAGTTATTTACTACATCGAAAATAATGTATGATAGTTGATTCAAGTATAATACTTTTGTATTTTCAATATTTCGTGACGTCGCCAATACACAAAAATGCACACTAAACACATTATCGATTGTCAATTTTTTGAAGTGCTGATGCCATATTGACACTAACTGTTGTCTCAATTAGCGCAAGTGTTCAAGTATTTGAAGGGTACAATTGTCCAAAAAATCCGCAGTGGTCAAGCGTTTTGACCACTGCTTATAGCTTATAGTGGTAGATTGGCCAGTGGTCATGGTCAGGGATCTAGTGGTCACCCTAGTGGTCACTCTAGTGGTCAATTCTAGTGGTCACGCTCAAGTGGTCAAAAAGTCGTTAGTAGATGGTGATCACACGCCGTATATGTCACGAAGCAGTTAGCACTTTCTTCAGCCTCAGACAGTGGAAAATATAGCTACAACATGTAATAAAATTATTATTTCACATTTCTACCTTAAAATTGAATAAGTAAATTATTTCACTTAATTCAAGGTATAAATGATACATATTATACATGCGTGTGTACAAGAAAACGACAAAAAGGCATGCACTTAGAGAGAATTGTTCATGTTTATTATTATAACATTAATTAATAAAATTACAATACAAAGAAATATAATAATAATTATAAAGCATGCAAGTTTTTGAAGAATAATTACCAACCATGCAGCTAGATGTTCCGGCGATATTTTTGTCATGTCCCAAAGGAAGCCGACAATCATTGACTGTTTAAGGCTAGCTACCTGGAACAAATTATTCAACACGTACAAAGTAACGAGAACTTGCATGTTATTTTTTTAAATTCCGGACGGCTAATGTCTCGATTCGACAGATGACGATCGCGCCGGCTGGGTTGTGGCAGAGCGAACTTGAGTAGGAGGCCACAGCACGACCGCGCCCACTTTTCATTAGCCGTCCTACTGAGCAGCAGGTTTGCGTGTAATCAAATGGAAGAGGGCTTCACTTTGGTCGCGGTTTACGACAATTACGCTGTATATATGCTAGAGTTTTCAAAATGAAACAAGTTTAACTCTAATATATAGTTTAATCTTACTGGACAACCTTTTTTTTCACGCAAAGACAATACTAAAACACTTAAATTAAACTTTTATGAACCCGACTTCTGCTACTTCTGTTACATCTGCGCATGCGCTGGAATGCGCGAAGTAATAAAAGTCAGTTTACTGGCGATGACGTCATATGAACATTGAAAGCCTTTCTTCATAGCGAGTGACTTTCACTTTACTTAATTGCATTTTCTATACTTTGTATATATCAAGTAAAGTTATTTACTACATCGAAAATAATGTATGAAAGTTGATTCAAGTACTTTTGTATTTTCAATATTTCGTGACGTCATGATACATTACTAAAGCTTGGAAGATAGAACCAAGTTCCCGCCCTAACTTTACCGTCTTATATCTCAAGAAGTATGATATTTATGCAGTGATGCAACGCTTCGCGAAGTTTCGCGCGAAATTTCGCTAGTTTCGCGAATATTCGCGAAGTTTCGCAAGCCAAGTTTCGCGAAAGTTTCGCGCGAACCTTTGCGAAATTGATATATTTGAATTTCCCGCTCTACTTTTTCGAATCGTATTTAATGAATACGCCTTTTTCCTCCTAATTTTACTTTAATGACAGGTTTAATTGCATAAATGAATTAAAAAAGAGTTCAATTTAATTTATTAGATATAAAAAAAATTATTTCTTTTTTTTTTAATTTTAAAAATTCTTTTAATAATTTTTAAAATCATTTAACACATTCGAGGATAGACAGGTCATGAAAGGGGCCATTTTATCTTGTTTTCTTAATTTTTTGATGAATATATCAAAAATCGCATTGCGACAGTCATTTTTTAAATTTCGCGAAATTTTCGCGAAGTTTCGCGAATATTCGCGCGAAAGTTTCGCGCACCATGTTTCGCGCGAATTTTTGCATCTCTGTATTTATGAACTAAATAAAATAATTAGCAAACGGGAGACTACATTGAAGTATTATTGCACTATATATACAAGACACCTTCATTAATATCAAGTAAATATTTAAAAAAAAATATTTCCTCCCGATTACATTGCATGTTATTTTTTAAATTCCGGACGGCTAATGTCTCGACAGATGACGATCGCGCCGGCTGGGTTTTGGCCTCCTACTCAAGTACGCTCTGGTTGTGGCCTCCTATTATTAGAGTTAAACTTGTTTCATTTTGAAAACTCTAGCATATACAGCGTAAGTGTCGTAAACCGCGACCAAAGTTAAGCCCTCTCCCATTTGATTACACGCAAACCTGCTGCTCAGTAGGACACTAGGATGGCTATTGAAAAGTGGGCGCGGTCGTGTTGTGGCCTTCTACTCAAGTTCGCTCTGCTAAGACCTTTAACATTGGTCCAATCGGTGACTTAACCTGTATAAAGGAACGTTGGATCAAGGTTGGCTTTATACAGGTTAAGTCACCGATTGGACCAATGTTAAAGGGCTTAGCCAATCACGTTCAAGTATTTTTGGCCACATCGTGCCGCGAAATTTTGAATGCGCCCATCATGCAATGCTATTTTTGAAATTTCGCGGTACAATGGGGCCTGAAAATTTAACGAAATTGACGCACGAAATGCGTGCGTGTCTTAACCTGTATAAAGGAACCTTGCGTTGGATAGGCGATGGTGCTGCCGTCGGTGAGGCACAGTCGTGAGGAGGAAGTGGGTGGCCGCGGTTACAACAGTAACCAATGGGATGTCCGCCATCTTAGGTTGGGGAACTTTCATACAATTTACAATGCAGATGGTTGCGCTCGGTCGCCATTTTACGTTGGAGATTTGCCTCAGTAGCTCTAATGCTATTGGTATAGAGATAAACTATCCATACATACAAAATCCTTGCTTGAGCCTTGAGAAAAAAGGCCGGCGCTATTCGCACTGCCAGCAGCGCAAATAGAGGCACTTTTTGCTATTTGCACTGCCGGCAGCGCAAATAAGGGCAAAAAACGCTATATGCACTGCGGTTTTGGCGGGAGCTGACAGCGCAAATAGCATTTTTTTACCGTTATTTGCGCTGCCGGCAGCGCAAATAAGACCAGAAACGCTATTCGCACTGCTGGCAGTGCCTTGATTGGCCGCACTGCCACAGTGCAAATAGCGAAAAATACCCTTATTTGCACTGCCGCAGCGCAGTGCGCTGCCGGCAGCGCAAATAAGCCGAATTTTGCTATTTGCACTGCTGGCAGTGAATGTTCAGAGGCAGTACTGCAACAGTGCAAATAGCGGAAAGAGCGTTATTTGCGCTGCCGGCAGCGCACTGCGCTGCTGGCAGTGCAAATAAGGCAGGATGTGTTATTTGCACTGCTGAAATGGAATTTGTTAGGCGCAGTGCCACAGTGCAAATAATGAATTCAACCTTATTTGCACTGCCAGCAGCGCATTGCAGTGCTGGCATTGAAAATAAGGGTATATTTTGCTATTTGCACTGCTTCATGATGGTGTTAAACCTAAGCCAAATACACTAAAATTTTCAAATTCCAGAATAATGGCATCTGTGGAAGTATATATAATATATATATATATATATATATATATATATATATATATATATATATATATATATATATATATTATATATATATATATATATACATATATATATATATATATATACATATATATATATATATATATAATATATATATATATATACATATATATATATAATATATATATATATTATACATCATACAGATTATACTGGCAGAGGTGTATATATATATTTATATATACTTCCACAGATGCCATAATTTCAGAGAAATAATAAAATATACACAATTTCATAAGATCATATTAGCCTTAATAAAAAATTGTAAGAAGTAATTAAGGAGCTTTAATATATTTATATTAATTGCTTTTTTTGCTGCTCAATATCGAGGCATTTATTTTGAAGCTATAAATTTATATACTAAATTTAATAGTCTATAATAAAACTTTGTGCGGATTACACAGCTTTTTTGAAGTTTTTGCCTGAGGGAACCATCAGAAAATTTATATATGTTTCAGTTGGATATATTATATATATATATAAAATAGAGGGACAATATTTTATATTGTAAATAAATATAGGGGAGCAAGCAAAAATGTTAAATTGTTATTTATTTTGCATTATATATATAGCTCCAGAAATTAATAATTACATAAATTAACTTTAAGGGCATTGAGTGTAGCACCCGTAGTTGGCAACATAGCACTGACGTATCTTCACCATGTTAATTTTATATCCTTGCTCAACAGAGTAATTTTTATGCTAGAGCTAAGCTGATTGCTGTAGTATCAAGATAATTAGTAGCCCAAGTGCACAATTTGGCTAAATAAAGCCTGATTTAAGAAAAGTATTTTTTAGTAATTTTTTAAATTTACATATGCATTTTTTTTTCTAAGATATAAAAAAAAAATACCATGAAATACATATATATAATCGAGGTAATAATGCTGCCGGCTTACCCCGCAAGGGATATGGAGTCATGATTGAATGAATGAATTATATTATTTATTATATATATATGGCCTATATGTCGTGTATTAAATATAGAATTAAGTTATTATTATAAACTTTTGGGTTTTAGCACTTCGGTTTTGGTACTTAGAAGTTCCAAAAGTTAATCATATTCCAATGACATATATGATATATGCTTCGATCAACTTAAAAATGCCACAGCGCCGCATTCTGACATCGCTCCGTATGGTTTGTTAGGAGAAAAATTTTATTTATTTTTTCTTTCAAATTCTATGCTGCACAAAATCTCGAATATTTTTTTATGTTGAGTAAAGTGATCTCGCTTTCCCGTGGCTCATATGAATTATTAATCTTGCCCTTCATAAGAACCGTTGAAAAAAATTAAAAACCAGGTACCGCTGAGTTAAGAGATAGGAAGCTTGATAGAACATGTCCTCAAGTGCAGTTCGCGCGCTAGATTTTCATTGGCTGAGAGAATTGTGTTGGCAATGTTGAAGCTTCTCATATTTCCAATAAAAATCATTTTTGTCTGCCTAGAATATATTATATCTTAACATTGTTAAAAAATAAAGATATATAGCGAGCCTAACTCTAAAAAAACAATATGAATGTAATCAAATAATATTCATTTTTTTATTATTAAAGTAGACAATATAATTTTATTATACAGCACATCATTTCATTAATATTTTGATGCATTAATTGTATTGCATTTTTTTTTAATTAATATTTTATTTTATATTTAAAAATAGTTTAACCTGCCCTCTATTGAGAAATGATAAACCAAAAAAAAAAAAATAATAATAATCCACCTCAAAAAATTCACCACAAAAAAAGCACAAAGTTATATAATGTTTCTGAGACCTCTTTAACATGCACGCATCCTTTTATGGTGGAGAAAACAGCTTTTTGCTCAGCCTACATCTGAACTATATATATGGTACCATAATTAAAAAATGCCTTCATAATCTGTGATGAATTCTTTATTAGGTTTTTTAATAAAATAATTTGTTTACGGAGCCGTTTAAAAAAATCTTGAAATTTTTGTGGGTAATAATTCAAATTAGGATTTTCAATATTTTTTTTCCGGAAGAATGACTGCGCAAAAAAAAAATATTTTATTTGAAAGCCCATTAAAAAATTTATCATAGATTACATAGATATTTTTTAATTAGTACCATATAGTTCAGACGAAGCTAGTTAAGGTAAAAAGCTGTTTTCTGTACCATAAGGATGCATGTTAAAGGCCTCCGAAACACACCAATTTGAGATTTTTTTGTGGTGAAGCTATTTAAGGTAGCGAGATAATATCGGTCAGCTGTTCGACGTAGGTCCCTTTACTTAACATGTAAATCTTAGCAAATTCACAAAAATTCTGAAATTTTTTTGAGAGACAAATAAATATTAGTGCCTAAAAGCCATAGAAAAAATTTCAAAACAATTTAACGAGCCGATTTTTTTTTTAATTTTCAGCATAGGACTTTCCCATGGAGAGGCAAATTAAAATCTTAATTAAAAAAAAATGGGCTCGTTAAATTGCTTTGAATTTTTTTCTATGGCTTTTAGGCACTAATATCTGCCTTTAAAAAAAAAAAAAAAAAATCAGAATTTCTGTGAATTTGCAAAGGTTTAAGGTTTACATGTTAATCAAAGGGACCTACGTCGAACAGCTGACTGGCTGCGAGAAGTGAATAGCGCGGACTTGATCAGAGACGTGGTCCAAGAGATGAAATGTTTCCGAGGCTTACTTCTAGAATTACTTTACAAGTGCCATCTGCCTTACTGATTACTGTGTGCGACTGACTTCTTTGAGTGATTCTGTATGAGTAAACCCCTATGAGAGACTTTCTTGGAGTCAACCCCTCTGATTGAGCCCTGCCCCTTTTTATACAAACGCACCACATTAGAATTCTCAGAATTAATAATTGTTAACTCAATTAAGAGATACATAGAATAAAATGAATAAATACATAAAAGTGCGAGACCGATGTCGGGTGCCATCTGACGCTGGAGGGGCTGGAAGATGGAGGAAGCCGTACTGTTCTTGTTTGCGGTGCATGTGTATTGATGGAGACTTGATTCTCAGAACTTAGGATTAGTATAATCCGCTTGCAGACATGTAATTGTTTACTAGTAACGTAAGGTGATCAATAATTGGATAATAAAAATATGAGCCATACGTGACAATATCAACAGGAAAATGTTGAAAAATTTAAAATAAAATTAGCACAGAAAATAAAGACGTTGAAGAAAGATAACAGGAAAAGGATTAAAATATATTAAAAATAGAAGAAAGGATTGGCAAGGAGTGGACAGTGATTGTAGCCGGTTGGATTTGAACCAACATCTTTCTGTCTGAAGACAGTTGCTCTACCATTGAGCTACAGCTATTTGTAATATCCACATCAAAGAAAGGAAGAATAGGTATGAGTTTCAAAAGTAAAACAGAGGTGCATATATTATACAGTATAGAGTTGAGCTAATATTTCAAGAAACAATAATAAAACAATGGGAAAATGTACACTTTTTTTGCATAGAGGTTTTCCGGCTTTTTTCATTCACCAAATTTGGGTTGTGTGAACTATTGTTTATGATAAACAATAGTTCACACAACCCAAAATTGGTCAGTTGATGTTTCTTCTTCCCCCCCCCCCCATCAAAATTATGTATTTAACCCAATAAACAATTATTATTATTATTAAAAAAAAATTTAAAAGAAAAACAACAAATCGATCATCATTATAATGTGCATGGAGTATCGACCTAAAATTTTTTTTATTGCAGAAATGGATAGAGGGTGCAAAGTTATGCTACCCTGTTTTTTTTTCAGATTTTTTAGAGCCCGGGAAGTATTTTTAAAAAATTATTGAAAGTTCTATTTGTGACGTCTCGAGACGTTGCTCCTTAAGAAAAAGATAGGACTTGCCGCCTCGTGTCGTCACAAAAAGAACATTCAATAATTTTTAAAAAATAGTTCCCGGGCTCTAAAAAAAATCAGGGTAGCATAACTTTGCACCCTCTATCCATTTCTGCAGTAAAAATATTTGAGGTTGATGCTCCATTATCCAATAAAAAAAATAATGCTGGACCTGGCAGCTTTACTTTGGGTTTTGTGGTTACATTTTGATATTTTATTTTGTGTTTCTAATAATTGATGTATTTTTTGGTTCTAAAAATTGCTTTTAAAACTCATTTGATCAGTACCATGGAGCCTTAATTGGCATTTTCTCCCCCCAGCAGTGTACAGTACACACCACAGTACAATATCATAATGATTGGAAGTTGAAAAGATAATTGACGTTAAGTTGGAAACTCACGGCAGGTCAGTGGCAGAAAGAAGATGTCTCAGATAAAACACGGTGCCATACATGGATCCTTTTGGTGTGGCCTGGAGCAGACTGCAACAGACAGCGAGGCCAGCAGACTGGGACGTAGGTGGCAGCACGGAGCAAACGAATGACCCAGTACGGCCAGTACACCACACCCTCCCAACAGCAGAGATGCCTTGCAGCATCGGGAGTAAAGAAGTAAATATAAAATAAAAACAAATAAATTAATAAATAGAAAATAAATAAGTAAATAATAAATAAAAAATAAATAAATAAATAAATAAATAAATAAATAAATAAATAATATTATAAAAATAACATACCTACCAGTATTTGCTGCCAGGAATTGGAAGAGGGCTTGCAGCATGCTCGTGTCCTTCAGATACCCCAGGGTGGTTGCCAGGTCTGCGGGCAAGCTCAGGGCTAGATCCTCCCCCAGGGCAGCCAGGAGGGCAGCGGCCAGGCTCACATGCACCCAAAGTCCAGTCAAAGAGTGAGCACCAGGTGGAGGAGTTGGGGGCTGAACCCAGCAACACTGTTGCCAGTAGCTAGCTAGAAGACCGTCCTGCCAAAAAGAGGGGGAAATGGAATTAGATTGTTATATACTGTGTTATATTATATAAGATTATACAGCACAGTAGTTATAATAATAAATTTGTTGAAAATTTGACAGTCAACATCAAAATGGTATAAAAAAGTTGCAAATGATTGAGATATTAGAATGTAAAAATTTTAGTGGCTCAATCGAAAGAAGGTAAAAGGGGTAAAAATATGGTACTGTGAATTTTTTCAGATTTTTTCTGAGACTGGGAACTATTTTTAAAAAATTATTGAATGTCTATTTTGATGACGGTACGTCACGGGCGCACTCCTTAAGAAAAAGGATAGGGCAGTGCCGCCCGTGACGTCATAAAATAGACTTAAATAATTTTTAAATATAGTTCCCGGTCTCAGAAAAATCTGAAAAAATTAACAGTACCATAATTTTACCTCTTCTTTCGATTATAAAGCTACTTAAATTATCTCATTATATAAAAAAAATATTGACAGTAAAAAAGCAGAGAGGAGTAGGACTACAGCAGCAATATAAAACTTGAAGCCCAGGGTCGGTCTGGCCAGGGCCGCTAGGCCGCAAATGCGGCCCGGGCCCCAGCTGTGGCGGGCCCTATAGGGGCCTTTACAAAATAAAAATATAAAAAAAGAAAAATAAAGGAAAATAAAGGAAAAAGGAAAAAAAAATGTTGAACATAATTTAACTTCTTTGCAGACATTTAAAAAAGTTCGCGTAATATTTTTTTTTCTACTACGTGCTAAACTTTTTTTTCTAACACAATTAATGATTAACTTACAAATATACGTGGGCCCAGGGCCGGCCCCTGGTGGATAGACAGCTAATTTTGTACTAAAAATATAATAAGATTAATAAGGGTATAGTCAGTGTTGAGTGTTCATCTTAATAATAGATGTGGTAATTCACTCTGAACTCTGAAAAATTAGCAAACCTTCCGTATACTTAAAGGCATACAGGCCTCAAATTACAAATCAGACAGTCACCAAGTGGGTTTAGAGTATATAATCAACATTCGCATAATTTTTTTCCACGCGTGATGCATCCATGCGAAGTCGCAGTTCAAAGTAAGAAATTTAGTCCTTGATGACGTCACGAAGTCCTTGATGACGTCACAACTCAATGCTAATCGGTGCTAGCTGTGAGTTGTGACGTCAGCAAGGACATTCTTTACAGCGCGACTTCGCACAGACGCACCGCGCGCAGGTAAAAATAATACGAATATTAATTATAAACTTGAGCAACACTTAATGTCTGTCTAATTTGTAATTTGAGGCCTGTATACCTTTAAAGTCATGGGAGCTAATGCAGAGATTGCAGAGACAAAGCCAAAATCAGAATGAATGCCGCATTTAACATGGGGCCTTATACTACTGACAAAAACCCCTCGATTCCCTTAAAGAAAGTTCATGAATTGGTGTGGCTCTCGTACCAACCAACTGATGAACTTTCTTCGAGTTAATTGAGGGTTTTTGTCAGGCAATGTTAAAAATGCCATGACACGTTCTCTCTGACTTCGGAATTTTTTCCTGGAGAACCATAACCATAAATATAGCGAATTCTATGGAACACATTTTAATTTTTTTTTCTTTATCTTTTTAACTTCGGTTCTATATGGAGGAGCGCTATAGTTCGAACTATTTTTTAGCAATAATTACTAATTAATTATTATATAAGTCAAATTGAGTTGCATATGGTATTGATTTAATTTTTCCTGTAAAAATAAAATAAACAAATTCTGGTAAAAAGTGAGATTGTTGCAGGTTGTGCTGCAGAAATACAGTTGAGCAGTTGAAATTAAGTTGAATCCAAAAAAATATAAAAAAATTGTACATTAAAAAAAAATGATGATTTGATTTATTAACTTTCAACATTTCACACTAACAATAAGATCACGTGACTTCCAAATTCCAAAATATTCGTCAGCATGATGTACTTTTCATTTAAAAAAGTTGCATTAAAAAAATCAATACAATTTTTCTATTTTTCACAACAAAATATAAAGAAAAGCCAGGTTCTCCCTTTTCAAATGTTTTTCGACCCCGGCGGGGTTTCTCCCCCCCCCCCCCCCCCCCCCCCCCCCCCGCTGCGCGGGCGGGCCTTTCGGGCCCAATCGCGGCCCGGGCCTTCTGCTATCAGACCGACCCTGTTGAAGCCGGTCCACTCTTTTAACAAAAGGAGAGGGGGGATATATGCAAATTCTTTAATGGAGTATTGACCTCAATTTTTTTTATTGCAGAAATGGATAGAGCGTGCAAAGTTATGCTACCCTGATTTTTTTCAGATTTTTTAGAGTCCGGGAACTATTTTTAAAAAATTATTGAATGTTCTTTTTGTGACGTCACTAGACGCCGCTCCTTAAGGTAGAGATAATACGGATCAGCTGGCCCAATGCTAAAAAATTCCCATTCATAAAAATTATGAAAAAAATTTAAAATGTTCTCCTCTACATCCCCTATCAGTAGGTAAAATATCAGGTATACAAAAACGAGCTAGTTTTTTAGTTATTAATTTTTAAAGTTGACTAATTTAACATGGAAGTTCCATTTCTCCATGTTAAATTAGTCAACTTTAAAAATTAATAACTCGAAAACTAGCTCGTTTTTGTATACCTGATATTTTACCTACTGATAGGGGATGTAGAGGAGAACATTTTAAATTTTTTTCATAATTTTTATAAATAGGATTTTTTTAGCATTGGACCAGCTGATCCGTATTATCTCTACCTTAAGAAAAAGATAGGACTTAACGCCACGTGACGTCACGAAAAGGACTTTCAATAATTTTTTAAAAATACTTCCGGGACTCAAAAAAATCTGAAAAAAATCAGGGTAGCATAACTTTGCAAGCTCTATCCATTTCTGCAATAAAAAATTTTGAGGTCAATACTCCATTAAGGGTAAGATAACACGAACAATCGATTGTTGTAGTCCCATTTGATTAGCATTAAACCTTAGCAACCTCATAATGATTCTGATTTTATTATTTTTTTTTTTTGAGAGAGACAGTTCTTGGCACCAAAAAAATATGGAAAAAACTTCAAAACAATCGGACGATCCAATTTTTTTAAATAAATTTAAATTTCTTAGTTTTGGTCTCCATGGAAAAGCCCTATACTGAAAATTTAAAAAATTCATTTAAAAAAATTGGATCGTCCGATTGTTTTGAAATTTTTTCCACATTTTTTTGGTGCTAAGAACTGTCTCTAAAAAAAAATCAGAATTATTAAGAGGTTGCTAAGGTTTACATGTTAATCAAATGGGACTACAACAATCGATTGTTCGTGTTATCTTACCCTTAAGTCAACATATATCATATTTAAGGGAAGACGGATCAGCTGATCGACATAGTGCCATTCAATGAACATACTCTAATTACAAACCTTAGCAGCCATCAGCCAAAAATCTGATTTTTTTTTTTAAACCAGAGTTTAGTATGCATACCTAAAAGAAAGGTCACAGTTTTTTTTTTTTTTTAAACAATTATTCAAGACGATTTTTTTTTATTTATTTTGGCTCTCCGGCCCATGCTCTTCTCAGCTAAAATTAAAAAAAAAAAAAAATCATGTCTATATAATTGTTTTTAATTTTTATTCCGTGGCTTTTTGATTCTAAAATCTGGCAAAATTCAGAATTTTTGTGTTTGCCAAGGTTTTGCATGTTAAAATCAAATGGAACTATATTGATCAGCTGATCCATGTTACCTTACTCTTAAGCCCTCTTATCTTAATCCTTAGCCAATAAAACTCAAAGAAGAAGGAGAATTTGGACAGACAACTCGGGAGGGGGGGAAGGATGGAAGGAAATCAACATACTATGAGGGGGGGGGGAAGGGGCATACACAAAGCACTTTAACCCTACATTAGCCTTGATTTTTATCCCCCGGGTTAAAACGAGTGCTATACATGGTACTATAGAGTAGTGTCACGAGATTGATGATGGGTTGCCGCCTGCTCACAGTATAACTGTCTGACGGTTACCTCCCCTCCCTTCCCCTACCAAAGAGCAAGAGTACTCGTAAAAGCATTGGAAAAAAATGGAAAAATTAGAACATTTGACTTTGTTGACACTTATGATTATTTAAGGACACAAAAATGTAAATTGTGTATTCTTTATAAACTAGCAGGTGATACGAATACAATATAAATGTAATAATTGCCATTTATAATTTATAATTAATGTTTTCTACATTTTCTATTTTTTTTTTTTGTTTTGTTTTCTTCAATATGCTTTTACGAATACTCTTGCTCTTCGGTAGGGGAAGGGAGGGGAGGTAAACATCAGGCCGTTATCCTGTAAGCAGACAACCAAACAATCTTGTGGCGCTACCCTATAAACCAGAGGGGTTAATCATGGTGGTAAAAATGTGGGCTAAATCGGTGTTAAGCAATGTTGAGCAACTACGTTAACCCTCGATTTAGCCCACATTTTTTAGCACCATGTTTAGCCCCTGGTTTAGTACCATGTTTAGCTAGCACTCGTTTTAACCTGGGTGATAAAAGTGAATGCTATAGTAGGGTTAAAGTGCTTGTTGAATGCCCTCCTATACATATGCATACCGGTACCTTCTCTGTCGCACCACCAGTACCACCACTGATAATTTACAATGTCTCAGTCTCAGTATAGCAGCGAGGTTGCTTGCCTGTCAACGATCCATGATAGGAGATGGAGAGGAGTGTGAAGAGCAGGGTAGTGCCAGCAACGGAACCTTAACCACCGACAGACTTGACCGTCAGCAGACACGCATTGGTCTTCAGGGTCCGGCAGCTGTCACATTTAGGCAACCAAATTAGGATCCACCTGTGGACAGTAATAATATAATTAAATAAAGTGGAAAAATTAATTTAATTGCCTTTAATTTGCTGCATAACAAATGCAACGAGCAAACTTAATTTTCTTTTGTATGTATTGCAAATTTGGATTCATTGTCCCTTAATTGTCTAGAATAATGAGCTATATATGGTAGCAATAATAGATTGTATGCAATAATGAGCCCTTATCAAGCAAGGCAATTAAAAGCTACAGCAGGGAAAGCAAAAACCCCATTATTGCATTTTGTCATGGTAGCTCATTTTTCTGAACGAGATACAATTTAGAGGACCTCCCAATTCAATACTTAATCTACATATGCCCCCCATATGCCCACAAAAAAGGTTTACCTCCCCTTAATTCCCACTATATTTTTCAAAATTGAGTCTAGGATAAAATTTTGGATGGTGAACCTGAGTTAATTTGAACTCTGGTGCAAATCTTCAAATCTTGGGGGTGAGGATAAAATTGCTCCCAAAATTGGGCTAGACTAACTCCTGGTGGGTGCGTTCCCAGAAAAGCCTACCAACCTAGATTTTGACCCCTGGTCCAAAACCTTGGGTGCGTTGCGAGAAAATGCCAACCAGACCCGAGTTAGACTGATCTTTGATACAAAGCTAGGATGCATTGGATGAAAATGTACCCATTTCTGAGCTATACACTGAATTGTGGTATAATAATTTGGGGCGTGGCAATTAATAGCCCCCGTGGCCGAGCTAAACTTGTCCCTTGGTGTAAATCTAGAGTGTGTTGAAAGAAAATGCTACAGTATGCATACATGAGCTAGATTGAACCATGCTGACCGTGCTCTGTACATAACTTGGGGGGTAGAAAGAATAGCCCCGGAACCTGAGCTTATAGACTGCAATACTGTACCCATTATGCAAATCTTGCATGGGTGCGTTGCGAACAAATGGCTCCCAAACCTGAGCTATAGTATAAGGGTATGCATATTTTAATGTTACATCTTTTCTTACCTCATATTAGGCATATAATAAAATGCAGTAAACATTAAAAGTAAAAAGACTGCAATGAGATGCCTACAAAAGTAAAAAGATTGCAATGAGATGCTTACCTTTTGAATAAGGAAAGTGGGGTTCAGAAAACTCAACTTTTGAATCATTTAAGAAGCATAATTCAAAAGTTGATGGACTCATTTTCATGTTTATTCACTAATGATATCATATACTCACATTTTACAAATATCTTGCACTTAATTAAATTAACATCGAAAAATAACAAAGATTTGTCACAAATACAGATTTGTAGCCGCTGTGCTAACGGTCGCTGCAAATATTCAATATTTCACCCCCTCCCCTCCTCGAAGTCAACGGTTTTTTCGTTTTTTCACAGTGCAAATAGCAAAATGAACCTTAATTTGCACTGCAGCAACTGCCGGGATGTTAGGAATTTTAGCAGTGCATATAGCAAAATTTCCTTAAGGTAGAGATAATACGGATCAGCTGGCCCAATGCTAAAAAAATCCCATTCATAAAAATTATGAAAAAAATTTAAAATGTTCTCCTCTACATCCCCTATCAGTTGGTAAAATATCAGGTATACAAAAACGAGCTAGTTTTCGAGTTATTAATTTTTAAAGTTGACTAATTTAACATGGAGAAATGGAACTTCCATGTTAAATTAGTCAACTTTAAAAATTAATAACTCGAAAACTAGCTCGTTTTTGTATACCTGATATTTTACCTACTGATAGGGGATGTAGAGGAGAACATTTTAAATTTTTTACATAATTTTTATGAATGGGATTTTTTTAGCATTGGGCCAGCTGATCCGTATTATCTCTACCTTAATTTGCGCTGCCAAATTTACGTACCCGGGCTACCCGGCGCTATTTACACTGCGGCAGTGCAAATAGCGATTTGGCGCTTATTTGCACTGCTCCGCAGTGCAAATAGCTACTCCCGAGAAAAAAACAGAAATCAACACAGCTGCGACAGCTGATCATTGTTTTTTAAAGTATAAAAAAAATTTAAAGAAGTAAAATTGGACTTGAACTTAGTAAATAAAAATTTGAAACATTTCAGATTAAAATAGCTGATGGATCAGTTAGAGACAGTCAAAAGTTATATACTTTCAATAGTTTCAAGTGCTAATATAATATAACGTTTCATATTTTCAGCGTATGCATACTAGCACGCGTTGCTCGTGTTGCTGACACGTTTTCCCCCGTTTTTTGCCCCTAGGTTTGCCTAGGCCCCTATAGTTTGCCCACTCCTCTACAGTATCATACCAGTAGTCGCCGGGCCCCGCTTCACTCGCTCGGTCCTGTCACTCCTGTCTAAGTTCGGTCCCGTCCTACCATCAGGCTTGCCATCAGGCTATCACCGAAGTGTATAAGTACATACTAGCTGCAGAAGACAGGAGCTGTAACTGCAGGCATGAGTCTCTCTCTCGCCCATCACACCCGCAGCAGGAGCATTAGGATGACACCATTAATCCAACAACCATCGTTTAATAATTTTACCATGTCACGCTTCATGAATCGCAGGGGAACCATTGTTTTGTTTAGCTTGTGTTGCCTGTTTGCATTGTTTTTTATGTACGGACTTCAGCCTAGTGGAAAAGAATCTCCTCTGCAAGCCTCGTCTACATTGCGTCCAGGTATTGAACACAAATTTAGAGGGTATTTAATGCATTATGTCTAATATAATATATACTTTTGTATTCATACTGTACATACATCATCAATATGCATGTACATGCAGTACATAGTAGCTTAGCTACCGGTAAGTTGCTAGAGGCCAGCAAATGTTTTTCTTTATACAGTATGCATAAATATAATATTATGTATTATATGCTGTATCACCTGGCTATATACCAGGTAGAGGTCTGCATGGGCTGGATTTTGTAGGCCCAACCCGTTTCCGTGGCTGCTGTGCCCGGCCCGGGCTTGTGAAATCTGCTTCAAAGTGCAGCCCATCTGTGGTTTGCCCGATCATATGTGTTCCTTTTAAACGTTAACTTATCACTTTCATTTTACATCTAAATTCCATAAAAAAATGCATTTTTTTAGACCCACAGAAGGGTTAGGAAAAAAAAATCTCTAGCAGGGTCATAAAAAAAGAGATCTCAGCTATAATAATGATGTACAAAGTTTGAAAGCTTCACAAAAACCTTAATTGCAAAATCCATAACTGAAGAAAGTGTACAGTAACACAAATTGTGACTCACTCAAGTATGGTTAGCAAATCACAAAAAAAAAAAAAAAAAAGCTTTTTGCTTGCATCACTGATACTGATATTCAACAAGGTGTCTCTGACATCGTGGTACGTATATAGGTATAAAGATTAGTTCGTCGATGAATTAAAAAATATTCAGTGTCATGTGCTGAGGATTCCTGAAATCAACCTGAAACATCACAATTTTAAAAAAAAAAAAAAAGCACATAATGTTAAGGGTAAGGTAACGCCACCAATGTTAAAAAAAATCCCTGTCACAAAAATTCTGAAAACAATTTAAAATGTTCTCCTCTACACCCCCTATCAGTAGCTAAAATATCAGGTATACAAATACGATCTAGTTTTTGAGTTATGAATTTTTAAAGTTGACCAATTTAACATGGGAGTTTCATTTCTCCATGTTAAAATAGTCAACTTTAAAAATTTATAACTCAAAAACTAGATCGTATTTGTATACCTGATATTTTAGGTACTGATAGGGGGTATAGAGGAGAACATTTTAAATTTTTTTCAGAATTTTTGTGAGAGCGATTTTTTTTAACATTGGTGGCGTTACCTTACCCTTAAGCCAAACCAGCAGAGTGTAAAACAAGCAGTAAGTAGACAACCTGCAATATTTCACCTTCATTGCAAAGGTAAATAAAGAGCTCGATTTAAAAAAGTGTAAAAGTGTGTGTGGGGGGGGGGGGTTTGGCTTTTACCCCGATTTCCTTATTTGCCTGTAGTTGTCTACTTAGTACTTACCAGGGTACCACCCGCTACTGCAAATCACTTCAAGACTTTTAGTAAAGATAAAAAACTCTAATGTTAATGAATTTATGAACATCTACTTACTACACAATTTTTCGGTGATTGATATCAGTCAACTCTTTTTCAAGTACTGTAAACTAACTTGGGATCTTCAAATATCCATGTACATATTACAGATTATTCCATAACTCTTTTAACTTTTTTACCCTATCGCCATGGACTGATTATTGAAGCTAGGGACATGAAAATTTGCATAGGGGTAGCCGAGATGTATCAAAGTTTTAGACCCTTAACTGGAGAATTTTGAACTTAGAAGTTTCATCCTCTTCCGGGGGCGCAGCGCACAAATCTCATTTCTCGTTTATGAAATTTCCATGTTTTAAGAAATCTGGTAAAAAAACAAAAAAAAAAATAATATCAGGCTGAAAATTCGTGGCTAGGGGTTTAAAAGGTTGACAAATTCATTGTTAAAATTAATTTGTGCAAAATGTTCACCCCCAACTTTGTGGGGGTAAAAAATGACAACCTTAATTGTGAGTGCATTTCCTTTAAATGGAGTATAAACCTCAACATTTTTTATTGCAGAAATGGATAGAGGGTGCAATGTTATGCTACTCTGATTTTTTTCAGATTTTTTAGAGACCGGGAACTAATTTTAAAAAAATTATTGAAAGTACAGAGAAAGTGACGTCTATGGACGCCTCTCCTAATAAAAGGATAGGACCTAAAAAGGGTGTGGGTTCAAACCCGACCTCGCCAAAACCTTTTAGCACTACTTCCCAGGCTCTAACAAATCTGAAAAAAGTCAGAGTTGCATAACTTTGCACCTTCTATCCATTTTTGCAATAAAAATTTGTACTGATACTCCATTAGATTCCTATTTGAAGCAAAATTTAATTAGGGGGTTATCAAGGTTGCCGATAACTTTGCTTCAAATAAGAATCTAATTTGAAAGGAATGCGCTCAAAGGGTTGTCATTTTTTACCTCCACATGGTTGGGGGTGAAAATTTTGCTCAAATTAATTTTACCATTGAATTTATCAACCAGTTAAACCCCTATATAGATACGAATTTTCGTCCTGAAATTTAAATTTCTTTAAGCAACTTTTTTTTTTAAACATTGAAATCCCATAAACAAGAAATGAGATTGATGCGCTGCACCCCTGGAAGGGGATAAAATTTCAAAATTCAAAACTTTCATGTTATAAGGGTCTAAAACAAAACTTTAGTATCTTGGCTACCATGCACTATGCAAATTTTCATGTCTCATTTAACGACCAGTCCTATGTAATAGGGTAACTATAATTATGTACTGTACTATGGGGGGCTCAAGGAATGCCTATAATAAGCCTTGAGCTGACCTAATATAGATTTCGTCAATATCGGCAAAACTGTTTTTCATTGTCCATCATGATGTCAGTTGATAATAAAAATCAAAGAGCTTGCTTGGTCGTTGTGGCAACATCTCCGACTCCCAGGCAATAGATATTTTTAGAGTCAGCATTGAGAAATTTCCATTTAGAGCCTTGTTAATCTTTATACCCTGTGTTGTACTTACTTTGGGCATGGTAATTAACAAGGCTGCAAAAGAAAATTTTCCGAGGCGACACGTGTACAAAATTAAGAAATATCTACAATATTGTATGATGATTATGTATACCTACAGTACATCGAATATTATTTTTATATATATAAAATTTTATATGTTGCAAGTGAGACAAATAATGGGTTTGTGCTAGGTTAAGTGTATGCTTCTTAAAGTACTTCATGTGACATAGAAATATAATAAAATAATTTTGGTATGTTTAAGCTGTCCGTCGCTGGTTCAACTACTCTCATTCTGATGGTAAGTTTATTCTTTATTATACTATAGAGTCCATAGGGGAGTTTTGACACATAACCAATCACAAAATTATTAATTGCTTATATCTGTCCATTTCAAGTATTTTCTAAGTATGCCAAAACTTTCCTTAGAATTATGTACACCAGAGTCTTCTACTTGCAATGTTTGTAACAAACCAGAGTTTATAATGTCTGTCCTATCTATCACCCATCAATCGCAAGCATAATTAGTACCACTTTTCGGACGCTGATGATAGTGGCGGCACTCTGAACACTCTAAATTTTACATATTATTTACTTTTTTTTTTTTTTTTTTAAGCAAAAAATCTACTTAATATGGAAAATGTGTATTAAATTTTTTAAGGAAAGGAACCATTATGGTGTTTGTATGTTTGGGTAAAAAAAGTAATAGGTGTAGAGAAAAAGTGCATAATGTTTAGAGCCCAAACAGCAAAAAAACAGTTTCACACAATATATAGTGATGACACAAAAAAGGGGGATTTTTTTTCGCTCTTATGAGTGAAATTAACTCACATTATTTCATATAAGATTCTTCTTCTTCACCAGTCTATACTTTTTTCTTCAGCTTATGCTATGTAAATTAAAATAAGCAATTTTGGATGATTACTGTATTTGTGGATTCTGTTTTACCTTTTTTCCATAACTTGCATAATATGTTAATAGGATATTGAATTGTCACATTGTAGTGATTTTCATATTACAAGAAAAACTCATTATAATGCAACTTGTTGTTAGGTACAACTCAATTTTAAGTAAAGGAGATCGCAGTCCCTTCAAAAAATAATAAATATTGCGTGGTATAGGAAAAACTCTACAGTATATATATGTGTTTAAGGACTGTCGCTACGTAGCCGGCCACCAGAGGCGCAACGTTTGCGTTTCGAAAAATACTGATTGGAAGAATTTTGTTCCAACATTTTTACAAAACTTTAAAGGATATTTAATTTTTAATTGTATAATATTAATTATATATATATTCTCTGATGAACAAGTTTATATGGATACTGTACAGCAATGTTTTAAGGACTTTACAAGTAAGAAAATTACACACTATATTTCCCCACTTTGTCACAAGCCCTCTTGCTGAATTTTTTTCTCCTCGGATGTACTGTGCATTGTCCCATTGTTCGGGACTGCACCTAGCTTGCTCGCCAGCAAGCAGCGAGGCAAGTAAGGATGGTCAGCTTGAGCTTTACCAGCAGCAGGGAGGGCGCCGAGACGGCTTAGGTTCTGCGGCCTCGAGCACCGATCTGCACGGGCGGGCCCGTGGGCCGTGCTCATGCAGCTCAGCATTGGTAGTCTGCACACGGAAATTGATGGCTCCTACAAGGCCTAGCTCTAGCTATTAAATTCCTCCAATAAAAAAAAAATACATAATATATATATATATATATATATATATATATATATATATATATATATATATATATATATATATATATATATATCGATTTTTTTTTATTGAGAGAAAAATTAATTAATTATTATTATTATTATTAATTATTGGACCGTAATTATATAAAATTATAATATTTATTATAACATTTATAATATAGTTATAATATTATATAACTATATATATATATTATTATATGTATAGTTATATATGAATTTATATAATACATATCTACAAAAATATAAAATATATATAAATATAAATAAATAAATATTTATTATTATTTTTTTTAATAATAATATTATTGGTGCAGTGCATTGACCGGTTCTCGTTAGATCACCGAAGTCAAGCTACGTCGAGCGTGGTTAGTACTTGGATGGGTGACCGCTTCAAGTAAAAAATACGCTGCTCCCTCCCTGGGGTAAATTCGTCTCGCTTTCCACCCAGTGCAGTGATGCACTTGTGTGTGGTTCTCCAGGCTTTGGACATCGCTTTGGTCCATTGAGAGAAAGTAAAGGTGTCCATCCTGACTGAGGTTTTCCACGGTTCCCTCAGTCTCACCTCAGCGAATGCTGGGACGCGTAAGCATGCAGGCCGTGGCCACTATCCGTTCCCTACCTTATATCCCTACCCAGTACCCCGCCGCGAGCTGTAAGCTCTTAGGGGTGTATCCTTGTAAAAAAAAAAAAAATATTAATATATATATAAATATAATCAGGCGCGGATCCAGAAACAAATTATTATCAAATTATTTTTATTTCAAGCATATGATTAGATATGATGAGCCACATAAAGCGAAACAGCATTATGAATGATAGTAAATTTTAATATATAAAATTACGTAATTATTAGGATTATTACTTAGATTCGAGTTAGATTCATTATATATAACAAAAGGAATTAAAAAATACAATAATATATTTTATTTTTTTATCGAAAAAAAAAAAAAGTTTCGATGCTTACTATCCTAAAAATCATAATATTAATTCTTTCAAAATAATACATCTTTGTTTATTTACCGTTACTCTCCCTTCTATTCAATTTAAAATACAATGGAATGTTGAGGCGCACTCGCAACGGTAGAGCAGGAGCATTCATCACGGCACGGCTGCCCTTCATATTTCTTTCTTTGCCTTGAGCTTTTGCTCTCTGAGTTATAGGGGCATTTTTTTAACTGCAATAACTTATCATATAATTATTGTATTCACAAATTAATCAGACTAGGAAATAGATAAACATAATTATAATGACTGTTGCTCATTTAAAAACGGTTAATCTTATTATTTCCTTTGAAATGTTGGAATTAAAATCACCCAATCTCGGACATCATTTACTAAAGACTGGTAGTGACATCTCTTTTCATTTCACTTGCATATTTTCATAGCGACAGACCTTAAGCTAGTCACTATTACTGATATTATACAGACTCGACCGCTCTCTTCCTCAGGTGATCTGAGATCTTTCTTTCAATAGCATTTATTATAGACAGAGATCTATTTTGTGTGCTCTGTGTGCAAAAATGGAAACTCGTAAGTAGTATTTGTATTTGTGTGCCACAGTACAAAACTTGAACAGCCAGCAAGTGAAGCCAGATGACCCGTCTTTGATTGAGCACATTCGCCATCACTTCCTGCTGCCTCCCCCTGCCCCTGGCACGCCATACCATCTACATGAGCCTTACACCCGTGACCCTTCCATGGGTCAGTCGGAAAAGATTGTGGCTCTGCTCAAAAACAAGGTTGGTGGAGTTCCAAGTTTGCCATAATCATATTGATATATATGCAAAAATAGGCAGAAGTAGATATGTCTTCCCAATTACTCATCATATGTCTTAAAGACCTATTCCAAAATCAAAATTTGAATATAGATGTATGCTTTTGTGGCCTGTCGCACCTGCATATGTGGCCCCATTCTTGAGATAGAGCGGAGAGAGTACAAAGACCACGTCCCCTACCGCTTTTCTACATCACGCTCAGTGAGTGTGATCAAGTAAAAAAGCCAGGCAGCCGCTGCCTCAATATTTTTACAGCTCTCTCGTCAGCTTCTGTCAACATTGTGCCTTTAAATACTGGCAAGAGCAGAAATTGTCACCGGATGCTGTCAGTCAAATAAATTAAAGAAATAAACTTGTGTCCAAAATAGTATATTGATACTCATACTCTCTATCTCAAGAACAGGGACACGGATGAAGGTAAGGCATCAGCAGGTGTATATCTTTATTCAAAATTCGTCTTCAAAATTTACTTCAGAATAATCTTTTAAATCATGAGAGTGTGGGTGGCACAGTGCATTGACCAGTAAAGTTCTAGACTGATCACCAAAGTCAAACAACATCAAGTGCGGCAACGTGTTTAAACTACCCCGGTCATCTCAAGTGACGATTTTCTATTCTCTCCTTTCATCTGACTGCGGCAGGTGTTCAGGACTGCGTGATGTCACCCCGTAACTGTAGAGTTTTTTAAACGCATGTTCCTATATAAAAACTTGACATTAACAAGTGCTTAATAGTGCATTGTTAATAATTAAATATAATTTTTTCGGCACTTGAAGATTTCTCTGAAAAGCTATGAAGTTTTCTCATCGTTTACATTAATTATTAAATAAAAACTATTTAATTTAATTAGTTTTTAAAGACCTATTAATGTAGTGCATTCTTAATGTACTAAAAATGAATCCTCTCTGCTGTTTATTATTAGAAACCAAATACTCAATTACTCGAACACATTTAGTAGATATTGCACAAATATTACTGATACTCAGAAACAATTATGAGAAATCTCACTATCGCCTTTACAATGAAATGAAAAAATATAAAAATTAAGATTTTAAAAGGTTTTTAATTAGTGTAATGCGTTCTGTTAATTTAGAAATGAATTCTGTGAACTGTATAATTATATATTATTATACTGTGCTATTGAAATTTAAACAAATACTCGACAACATCAAACTATTATTATTAGGAGACAATTTAATTGCACTCAGAAACTGTTCTGAGAATTTCTCTATCAGCTCAGGCCCAGGGGTAACAAAAGACTATAGAAAAATGCTCCGGGTTTAGTATCCCCCCAGATGTAATTCTTACATCTTCAAACATTCATCCAGGTGGGATTTTTAAATGCTAAATTTAAAACAAAAAGAATGTAAAAATAAAAGGGGCAAGAAGAGAAACTGGGATTTAAAAAAGGATGGTAATCCAGCTGCACGTAAATAGGCCAAAAAAATCACAAAATACCAAAAATAATGGTTTCATTGTGCAATTATGTCATTTCCGTTAATTAATTGAAAACTTACTCATTTTATTTATATTTTTTATTTTTGTTAAGCTTATATTCTTTCCTACATAATTTTTTTTATCAAGCATGATTAAATGTGTAAAGTGCAATTAATTTTAAAAATTAGGTAAAAATTTATGTGTCCATGTGTACTATTTTTTACTTAAAATGCATCTTCAAAATTTACTGAGATTAAAATTTGTATATGTGTGTACTATACTGTATATTATATATTATTATCAAATAAAATACAAATTATTGCTGATTGTATATATCTTATAATATCGAATAATAAAACTTAGCAGGCGAAGTAGACATTATAAACTATTTTTGTTTTACATACCATTTGATGCATGCTGGGCAATCTTCGCCGATCCTTTATTTTATGCAACACTCTACAATTAGCACTGATTTTAATAATATTTAAATTAAGTATATACATATGCATATGTTATTTTAATAATTATTATTCACAAAAATAATTATTTTTATAATAATTAAAATATTTAAATATTTAAATTTCAAGTCAAACCATACACTAGCAACAAAAAAAGCAATAGCGCATACTCTCCTCACACGAGCAGAAACACATTGTAATGAAGATCACAAGAAAGAAAACGAGATAAACATAGTAAAAAATCAGCTAAGAGAAAATGGATACCCAAATTTTATAATAAAACAAGTTGAAGAAAAAAAGAAAGAGAAAAAAGTAACCAAAGTAGAATTAGAAAGAGAGAAACCAATAGCAACAATAGCTATCCCGTATGTACCTGGAGTATCAGAACAGATAAGAAAAAAGCCGTAAAATTAAATCTCAGAGTAGCCTTCTCCTCAAAAGATACACTGAAAAATCGTCTTTGTAATAACAAACCAAAACAAGAGAAAGGAAAAATAAAGAACTGTGTTTATAGTATAGAATGTGAATGTGAGAAAAAATACTACGGAGAAACGCTAAGACCAGTAGCAGTAAGATTAAAAGAACACGAAGAAAAAATTAAGAACAGAAAATTTGATTCATCAAAATTAGCCGATCATGCTTTAGAATATAATCATAAAATAGACTTTAATAATTTTGAAATTGTAGCAAGAGAATCAGGCTGGAAGAAAAGAAAAATTCACGAGGCGATATGTATGACGTCACATGACAACGTTATTTCACAGCCAAGTTTTGATATACCGAAAGTGTGGAGAGGTTTGCTAGCAAATGAGAGAGAGAGAAAGAGAGAGAAGGAAAAACAACTCGAACTCAAGCAAAGAAAGAAGAGCGTAGCCGACGGCGGTAGCGGGCATCAATGTGCGAGCCATAGGTCTCCAAGTCACCCGACGACCGTTACAAAAACATGAACACCCCCACCCACCCCCGCTATAAACCCCCCACCCCCCTCTCCCTGACCTACCCCGACACGTGTTGTTACTTGTCTTCAACTAAACAAAAAATCTACAGAGCCAGCAGTAGAGTTTGGTTCGTCAAAGCAAGTAGATTACTTGCGAAATATCACCAATTAGTTTAAAGTGATTACATCAAGTTTTGTGCAAAATTGTACATTTTTGTGAATAATAATTATTAAAATAACATATGCATATGTATATACTTAATTTAAATATTATTAAAATCAGTGCTAATTGTAGAGTGTTGCATAAAATAAAGGATCGGCGAAGATTGCCCAGCATACATCAAATGGTATGTAAAACAAAAATAGTTTATCTTATAATATATTATTGCAATAATTATAATAATAATTTTAATAAAATTGTTTAGAAATATGTTTGTTTTTTATTCAATTGTATATTTTCCCTAATTATTTTGCAGAGATATTACTATTTAAAATATATAATAATAGAGCTAAGCATAACAATCTGTTTCAGTTTTTGTACCACATTAATAGGTCTTTAAAATTTAATTAAATAAAAATTTCTCATTTTTATTTAATGTCAACGATGAGAAAACTTCATAGCTTTTCAGAGAAATCTCCAAGTGCCGAAAAAATTATATTGAAATAATAATAATGCACTAATAAGCACTTGTTAATGTCATGTTCCTATATATAAGAAAGAGCGTTTAAAAAACTACAGTTACGGGGTGACGTCACGCAGTCTTGAACATCACACTCTTGGTAAGTTGAAAGGAGAGAAAAGAAAATCGTCACTTTTGAGACAACCTGGGTACTTTAACAATCTTGGTTACTAGTTGGATGGGTATCTATTTTGGACAAAAATCACGCTTCCCCCACACAGAGGTTGTACTTTTCTGCTATACTCGGTTCCCCTGTATTTGGACCATTGCACTTCCGGTTCACTGACAAAAGCTGTAGCGGATATCCTGACTAAGGCTTCCATGTTTACCTCAGTCACATGTAAATGCCAGGATGGATTGCTAGGTTCTGGCAAAACCTGTTACCGAAGAGCCCGCGAAATTCATAAGTTAGGCTTTTGGAAGGTTCAAGTCGTAAACTTAGTGAGTAATTAGCTAATTAGTAAGTAGAAGTACCCAAAATTTGATGAAATAAAGTCTTAATATTCTTCAGCTAAAAGAATTAAAGTACCTAGCTGCAATTGCTGCAAGTAAGATTAAAGTTTTAACCTTGTCTTTTAAATTAGTATATTTTAGTACAGTATTTTAAGTAAGGCCCTTCTGAGCAAATGAACAGCTATAAAGCCCAAACAGCTTTTATAGTAGAGGCCTAGAAGCCAAGAATAAAATGAGGCAGTAGAAATGGGTGGGCAACATGTTGGTATAGTAAGTTTGAATGGATTAAGATAGGCAACTTAACTTAACTAAAATATGGCGTCATCCACCTAGGTTTATCTGCTAACCTGGGCCAGGTATACCCCTCTATTTGTAGTACTTTGGGCAAATTTTGTGCATGTGCGTTGGAACCTGATGGTCTCATTGTAATTATTTTTTCTGCAGACTGGAGGCTTTTTTGTGGAGTGTGGGGCACTGGACGGAGAGACCCGTTCCAACACGCTCTTCCTGGAGCGCTATCTGAACTGGAGTGGGCTGCTGGTTGAGGCAGACCCCATCAACTTCTCTGACATGATGGACCGTCAGCGTCAAGCATGGCTCTCCCCAGCTTGCCTCAGTCTACAGGGATACCCGACAATGGTGAGCTCACAAATAAAAAAGTTGCAATTTTTTTGCTAACACTGCTAATTTTGGTATCTAAATAGTAATAGTTTTGAAACTTCTTTGGCTCAGATCATCTCAAGCTACTCAAATATTTATTTATTTATTTATTTATTTATTTATTTATTTATTTATTTATTTATTTATTTATTTATTTATTTATTTATTTATTTATTTATTTATTTACTTATATTTGTTTGTTTGTTTATTTGTTTCTTTATTTGTTTGTCTGTCTTTCATTCATTCAATCATTTATTCCGAGCAGACTACATTAGCCGTCATATTTAACTGGGTTTTATGGTTGTGTTTGTAACGCTCTCAGTCATTGGTAGCCGGTTTGTAACGTAGAGGACATCACAGGCCGAGCCGAATGACTCCCGAGCGCTTCCTACCATAACCCAGTTAAATGTGACGGCTAGTGTAGTAGTTACGTAGACCCATTGCTAAGATTAGGTACATTTATTATTTTTTAGATACTGTCATGGTGTAATGATAATGGACTCATCCTTAACATATCTAAGACTAGTCCAGGATAGACTTGAAATTAGGTCGGCAAAATTAGTTGCTAACAGAAACTTCGCCCATATGTCTATGACCTATATGAACCCACAGTAAAAAGTCCCGTCAAGTCCCCCCCGGCCTTCATGGTCAAACCCGGGTTTGTCCCGGATTTCAAAAAACATTTTTTATCTCGACAACTACTTATCGCACACCAATGCAAAAGGTATCAAAGCAAAGCTTATTAACTACACAACAAGGAAAAAAATACCTCAACTATACTAATTGATTTTATTATGCAAATAATTAGCAATTAGTGAGTTTATATCCACCATTAATGATTTTGAAAGTAAACTACGCCGAAAATATGCAAGATATCAATTTTGAGTTTATTACTAATAATTTGGTTTATTTAATAACAAACTCAGAGCTTTTTATTTTATAGCTCTAGCACTCGTAGATCGTGAGATAGTAGGGAGAGAAGTGCGAAAAACAGGGGCGGGCGGGCATCATTACAATGGGTATAGCAGGTATACCGCCGCCTCTCTCCATACAAAATACATTGCAGCGGCGCCGCTCGTTCGACTCTCACTCATCCCCTGCACTTTCTCTTTCGACAATAATATCTTAAATTTATCCAAATCATAACAATTATATAGATCTGGGGTGTGAGATGGCATTGCTTTGATATTTTTTGCAATATAATATGAATATAAAATAATAATGTTATATATAGTGTAAGCAAATACTTAATAGCAATGTAATTTATATAATAGCCACATTCAGAAAAGTATTTATGATAGTCGAGTTCTAAGGTTAATAATAATAATTTTATTTGTATATAAGTAATGCAAGAAATAATTTGGGAAATTAACATACTATTTGAAAATTATCATAATATTGAAATAATCCAAAAGGTGGTATAATGAAAAGATTCATAAATATATAAGAAGTAAAGATACTGCTGTTATAGTGTTGACTATTATTTTTAACTGCTCTCGTGTCATTACATCTGCTAAAATACCGGGTACTAAAATATTACTATAATATATAATAATATAATTTACAATATTTTTTCCAGTATATATTTGTTCCATGAATATTAAAAGGATTATTGTCACTAGTCTTAGGAGATGGTGAATCACTTTGAAAATTATAGTACCCTCCTTTTATTATAACATAAATTTTCAGCAAAAAAAAATGAAGCCAAAGTCTGTCTAGTTTTTAAGATATTTAGGATACAAGGATACAAATAGTGAGCATATCATTGGAAATATGGCGGCCATTAGTCAAATCAAATCAAAACAGCATGCATCTTTTTGAACTAAAAAAATTAATATCTCAAAACCCGGGCCTGAATAATTACTTTTTATACTTCAGAAAGTGAACAGTCATTTTTTTCTCTATGTTCTGATCTAAATTTTATATTTTCTTACCGTATAAAAATAATTACACTAGTGACAATAATCCTTAATATCATGCAACTGACTGCTAGGATACTGTCATATTGGTCCTTTCTAATCATGCTTGTTAGACTAACTTGTTAAGTAACTAATTTCTGCACACTTATTGTGTTTATTAATACATTTTTCCTTTATTCTTTTAAAATAATTATAAAAATGTGATTGCTCCATATTATATAATATGACGACTGATTGACACTTAATTATTTCTAGTTGGACTAGTTTTAATGTTTGGGCAAGAGGCAAGACTATAATATTCAATGCTACTTCAAAGAACTAAATACTGCTTATATATACATGCATTATTTATTGTGTGCATGGATATACCAAATTACCACTATATAATTTTGTGAACGACACAGTTAATACATAGAATTAATACATCGATCTCGATGTATTCAATAAAATGTTGTTGACAGTATTTCCTTCAAAAAGCAAATTTCATATGTAATACCAGCAAGTTTATTGTATCATGCATGGCATGCATACACATAATTAATTAATAAAGCCTGGAACAATACATAATTACTGAATTTTATCAGAAAAGAGTTAGTATAAAGGCGGATTCAGATGGCGACAACGGCGATGCGACGCGATTTTGACGTAAAAGCTGTGAAATCCTATGGGGCGGCGAATTCGCCGGTAATCGCGTTAATTACAATGCTCTTTTTCTTTTAATCGCCAATTATGGCCGTCAATGGATGTTACAGCAAGTGCGCATTATTCGCATCGCGTCGCAGGCTGAAAATCGCCATGTGAATCCGCCTTAAATTAAGAGACGACGCGATTCGATCACTGCAAAGGCTATATATAATATGAATAAGTAAAATAATGAATACAAAATTAGATAAAAGAGTCCAGTGATACAAGCTGCCTACTTGATCATTATGATCAATATTATGGCGTATACAAGTTTACTTACCCCTTCCCCCTCAATCCCATAACTATATAATTGTTATGATTTGGATAAATTTAAGATAGTATTGTCGAAAGAGAGAGTGCAGGGGATGAGTGAGACTCGAACGAGCGGCGCCGCTGCAATGTATTTTGTATGGAGAGAGGCGGCGATATACCTGCTATACCCATTGTAATGATGCCCGCCCGTCCCTGTTTTTCGCACTTCTCTCCCTACTATCTCACGATATATGAGTGCTAGAGCTATAAAATAAAAAGCTCTGAGTTCGTTATTAAATAAACCAAATTATTGGTAATAAACTCAAAATTGATATCTTGCATATTTTCGGCGTAGTTTACTTTCAAAATCATTAATGGTGGATATAAACTCACTAATTGCTAATTATTTGCATAATAAAATCAATTAGTATAGTTGAGGTATTTTTTTCCTTGTTGTGTAGTTAATAAGCTTTGCTTTGATACCTTTTGCTTTGGTGTGCGATAAGTAGTTGTCGAGATAAAAAATGTTTTTTGAAATCCGGGACAAACCCGGGTTTGACCATGAAGGCCAGGGGGGACTTGACGGGACTTTTTACTGTGGGTTCATATAGGTCATAGGAACATATGGGCGAAGTTTCCGTTAGCAACTAATTTTGCCGACCCTCCCAATATAATTTTTCAAGTCTATCCTGGACTAGACGGAGTTTATACAGTTTCACTCCCCTCGTCAAATTCCAAATCATAGTTATTTATTGCAAATTTGTAATGAAACATGAAACCATTAAGAGAGCTGAATCTGTTAAATTTCTTGGTCTGCATGTTAACGAGTGTTTGGATTGGAGTGTGCATGTAAACTCAGTTTGCAAAAATATTAATTCAGCAAATTTTATGATGTATACTATCAGAAACCATGTTTCAGTTGAAACTCTTTTAACTATATATTTATTCCCATTTGATTTATGGTATTATACACTGGGGAAGTAAGGCAGCTCTACTAAATAGATGCTTTGTTTTGCAGAAAATTGCTCTCCGTACTATATTAAAGCGGCCGAGGGGACAGTTATGTGTATCTCATTTTAGAAAACTTAATATGTTCACTGTCCCGTCTATTTACATCTTAAACTGTGCTTCATTTAAAAAATCCCACCCCAATCTATATTTGCAGAATGATAATTTTCATCACTACAATACCAGAAATAAGTCCAATGTTGTTACAGACAAGTTGAATTCTAATTTATATAAATCCTGTGTCATGTATCAAATGGTCAAAATATATGAATTCCTGCCGAAATGCTTAAAAGATATAAATGACTGTAAATGTTCCGTAAAAAGCTAAAAAAATGTCCTTATAAGTAAAGAGTTCTATTTAATTAAAGCATTTGAAAGCAATAAATTGCCTGAGAGTGTTGTATCCTTACATTATGATAGCTTCATTATTTTTTTTTTTTTTTAATAATATTATGATTCATTTGAGTGTTGATGCTTCTTTTTTTTTTTTTTTTTTCCTTTGTTTTAGATAAAAGTCATGTATGTATTGTGTTTGGATGTTATTGTTATGTATTTTTGTTAATATTAAGTTTAATATGAACATATGTTGTCTTGTACAATCGAAAAGGTTCAAATAAATAAAATAAAATTTGCTTCTATTGGAATGTTTAAAATTTATATTGATCTATATTGATTGATATTTTACACTGTCAGTGGTAATAATAACTTGCCCATAAAGACCACCACAAAATAAAAATAAAAAGTAAAAAAATAAAAAAATATTCAACCTTCGGCAGTTAACTAGTAAAGTGAACTTTCACTTTCAATGAGATTTGGCACACTTTTTTTTAATGCTCCACTATCCACTATTTTTAATTGACTTTTATTTTTAAATTATAATTGTAATTGCAGCAAAATAAATATTTGTGTTCTGGCAACCAATTTTGGCAAACTACTGTGTTATGTCATGTTATGTTATGTTTTTTTTTTTTTTTTTTTTTGGAAAACCTCCAGTCATGAGCCATGCATTCAGTACAGAAGATAAGATACACTGGGAGCAATTCAGCAAGCGTTAAGGAGCGTTTTAAGAAGCGTTTTCTTAAAAAGCGATTTTTATCCCAGGTAACAGGTGTAAGAAAAACGCTTCTTAAATAATTACTTAACGCTTGCTGAATCGCTCACACCATTACCAATGTTCCAACAGTACACTAAATTTAATTAGAACACTTCTTGACTGATACTTGATTTTTTTTTTTTTAGTTATTTTTATAATTTTTCATATCAGTTTGCAATATCAATATGGTATTTACATGAGATTAATTAAAAATTTATGAAAAGAAAAGTGGGAAGGGAGGGGAGGAAAGGACATTAATGGAAACCATTTGTCTGTTTTATATCATAAAGGTCCAAATAAAGTTAATAAAGGGGTTCATTTGTTTGTGTGCAGGTCTCGTTTGAGCAGAAGCAAAACCAGGGCCGCATCAGTGAAACATTGCTGCCCGGCACTCCTCGAGCTGGTTTTGTGGACGTGCAGTGCCTGCCTTTGTGGTCACTGCTGCTTGCTTTGAATCGCACCACCGTTGACTACTTTAGCTTGGACGTGGAAGGCCACGAGCTTGACGTTCTACGCACAATTCCCTTCAGTAATCTAGACATCAAGGTTAGCGGCATTTTAATTTAAAATGAAGTTGAAACCAAAAAAATAGTAATAACATTGAATCAATATCATTTTTGCATCATAAACTGCTTCTTTCTCTTCTTCTACTTCTTTATGTCTAAAAATGAAATATTACTTTAGGATTCTGTCATAATGGATGAAATTTTTTATCTTATAACTTACAATTACTTTTGTGGCAGACAAAAAAAAATTGTTTTTCCAATTTAAAAAAGTCACCTTTTTTTGTAATTGATTTCAGATAAATCGTCACTTGTCTGGAATAATGAGCTATCTGCCTTACCACGATCGTATGCAATAACTGTCTGTCTGATTTATAGGAGTGCAATAATGAGCTTTATGTTTAGCAATTTGCAGAGCGCTTATAATTGCACCTGATATAGCAGATACAATGCAGCTCATTATTGCAAATGATTATGGTAGGCATCGGACAAAGAACGAAATTACGGATGGGAGTAGAAGTTACTTTTTACTTTTTAGATTGGTGATAAAAAAAATGAGCAGTGTAATCCAATCTTTACCGTTGAGTCAATTGTACATTATCTCTGGCTGTAATGTTTATTTTTGGTAAATTCTATCTTTTTTTTAAGTGTAAAACTCTTATTTGACTTGTGATATATATATATATATATATATATATATATATATATATATTTTCTGTTTTATTTCAATCAATACAGCAGTGTTGTAGTAGTAAAATTCCTTATATAGGAATATAATAATAATACATTAATATAATACAAATTCCAGAAATTGTAGCATGATATTGTGTAGTAGTGTGGTTTGATGTATGTTACAGACTCTGTCTGTGGAGTTCATCCATGGTAAAGATGGCAAGGAAGCTCTACGCTCCTTCATGGAAAATCAGGGGTACCGAGTCGACAGTGAGGTCACTCACCCCAATTGGTTGGCCAATGACTACATCTTTGTCAAGAAAGAGCTGAGGTAGTGCGTGAGAGCGAAACCCAACCACTTATTCCTACACAAACTCTCACACTTTCCATACCCTTACACTTTCCATACCCTTACTCTAGTATCTTTACTATCATCAATCCTATCATAAGTTTGGGGTATTTTTAATTGCTGATTACTTCTAATTACTTATAACTCATTCTTTGTTAAATTATTAAATAACTAATTATTTTATGAAAACATAAATATTAGTTGAATTCCACAAAAGAATTTGTTACATTATCATATAAATTATCATATAAATAAAGAAGGACTATCTTCTTTATTGGCTTACTAGAAGTAAAATGGCTTAATAGCCAACATACATGGGCATAAGAAAAGAAGAAGTAGAAGATATAAATTACATTAGTTAATACAATTTTTTTTATCATATTGTTGGGCTTGTCTTGAGTAAAAACTCAAATTTAACTTATTGAATTAAAATTACAATAGCTAATTACAATGGAGTATTGTCCTCAATTTTTTTTATTGCAGAAATGGATAGAGGGTGAAAAGTTATGCTACCCTGATTTTTTTCAGATTTTTTAGAGCCCGGAAGGTATTTTTAAAAAATTATTGAAAGTCCTATTTGTGACGTCACGCGGCGTCAAGTCCTATCTTTTTCATCTTTTTCTTAAAGAGCGGCGTCTCGTGACGTCACTAAAAGAACTTTCAATATATTTTTAAAAATAGTTCCCGGGCTCTAAAAAAATCTGAAAAAAATCAGGGTAGCATAACTTTGCACCCTCTATCCATTTCTGCAATAAAAAAAATGAGGTCAATACTCCATACGTACTTAACCATTTTTGCATGCAAAAGAAATTACCATTTTTTTAAAAAGCAAATAAAAAATTTCGATAGAAAAATATAATGTGCTGACTCCTGACCAAGTAACTGCTATATTATGTTAGGCTGTCAATTTTGTTACAGTTAAAATTTATTCGGTTATTACAAAAAGTAAGTTTAGATTAATAATTTTTGTTTTCATGGAGTTATTTATGTTAAAACAATAAGCTTAATAAATGCCCCCTACCTTCCTCCCTCCCCCCCCCCTTCCCCCTTCTCCTCCTACCAACATTACTATGAACAATATTTTAATGTTGTATAAGAGGTAAAAAAGTGTTTTCATAAGAACAAATGCTTAACAAGTTTTAAATAAGACATGAAACAAAAAGAAGAGAAAGAAGAAAAAAATCTACAATTCCATGATTGAACTCAGTCTCATTGAACTGTAAGTTGATTTTGATCTGCATTTCATGAGAAGTAAGAGATCCAAAAAGAATGTAGGGACATTTAGTACTCTAGAAGAAAAAAGTATTTATTTGAATCTTTCATGTATGTTTCCCTCTGGAAGGGACAACGCCTTTGCCTTGTTTTTAGGCAAAAAATGTTTGGAAAGCTGCAATGAAGCACTAAAATATTATTATTAACCCTTGGACACTTTCCTAACCCAACTACACTCTATTACATTTATTGGGTCAATATGATCCCCATAGGAATAACATGCAAACTGAGGTCAGTTTTCCTCTTTCCCATAAGCCACCTAATGAACCAAGTTGTACCAATTTTTTTGTGTGGCCACCTTGTTTCATCTGTGTCGTCACATTGACATCTGTGCTGTCAATACACTCATTTTCACAAAGATGGATCACGCTTACATGACAAAGTTGACCCATTTTTTTCTAAAAATGAGTGTATTACTCACACTGTGATGTTACAGATCAAGCCAACTAGTCACACAAAATATTTGGTGCCATTTGGTTCATTAGTTGGCTCATGGGAAGGCGGAAATCAATTTACCTCAGTTTACATGCAAGCACAGATCTATGTTATTCTTATGGGGGTCATATTTGACCCAACGAACGTAATATTGTGTAGTCTATGTGAAAAAAGGTGCACAGTCCACACCATTCAAATATTCTTTCACCTGTCCAACAGTATTTTAGTCTTTTAATGAATATATGTATGAATTTTTTAGTATTTTTTTTTTTTTTATATATATATACTAGTTTTCCCAATTTAAAATGTGCTCTTGGTCAATATGACCCATGAAAGTGTCCAAGGGTTAAATAAATTATTTTATTAAATTAAATTAAATAATTATATTATTTATTATTACATTAGTTAGGGCATCTAGTTGAGCTGTAGAGTTAAAAGCGTATGATAGCTGTTATATATTTTTAAAGTAGATGCAACTAATAATTTCATTTTTTTTTTTTAAGTTTGTTGACACTAATAATAATATTTATTTTATTTCTTCAAGACGAATTGGTCATAAATAAGACAGTTCCATCAATATACAGCAATATCATCAAATTGTGGAGCAAATTGCTTTTATTCCTTGTTGTCGCTGAGTGACTCAGTTCTATAAATATAGCTTACTACGGTATTATAGTAATGATATTTTTGAAGTTAAAGTCTACGTTGTTTGGTCTGTTAAAAAAGAAAGAAAAAAAATAGCTACTTGTAAGAATTAAAAATGTCTATTTTAAATGCATGTGAATTATACTACCACTTGAATTAAACATTCATATACTACTATCAGAACCAAAAAGTTGTGTCCCTCTCCTTATGGAACTTGTATGCTATTCAGGGGCACACCTTTTTGGTTCTGATAGTATACTACGTGATCTGATCAAGGCTACCACATTTAATTGCCTCAATAATTTTCATTGGTTATTTACATAAATTTTCAAAATTAGAATAATTAAGTAACAGAAGTTATTGAATCTTGATATTTGATCAATGTATGGTATATATTGCACATTTTTAGTCTGTGTTTATTTAACAGAAACTCTGTTATTAGAATGATAAGAAAGAAAACATTTAAATAACATCAAAATTTGTTAAAATCAATACAGCAAGGATACACATATTACTTAAATTTTAACTATGTGTACCATTGCAGAGAAAATGCTATATATCAGATGTGATTAATATTTGATCAAAGTATTTTAGCAAAAATCTTGAGGAATGACAAAAATAAAAATTAGAAGCAAATAAACATTTAGAATTACTTATAATTAGATCAACAGTACTTTTTCTCCTAAAACTTTCAGACTAATTTTTAGACTGACATTTGTGAAACTAAGTATTTGACTAAATCGTAACTTAAAGTAAACTAACTGATTCTTCTGGTATTGAAAATTTCAAAATTGATTTCCAGTGCTATATTATTAGATTAAGAATTTCCCAAACAATACCTGTAATACACAATTCATGGTGTTTTGTACACATATTATAATATCGTACCTTTTAAATTTTCTATCTAGTTTCATTAAATTTCTAGTATATATCTGTCTAATTCCAGCTATGTGTATACACATGCATGGTTAAAAGTCAAGACACACCAAACAATAAAACATAAAAAAAAAATAAAATAAAATAATCAGAATGAAGCACAAAGCATCAAAACTTGAATTCTTGTAAGCTTAATTGCAATATGTACTGCACTTTAATTCCGAGGTGTCCATTGTAAAATAACATCAAATGTTAGATACTCTTTTATATAATGATATCACTCATTACTTGACTACTTTTATGTTTGTATAACAGGTAATTTTTCAGTCTCATTTCAAAAATTCACTTGAAATTTTGTATCCATCCATGGATCCATGATTTTTTTTTTTTTTTTTCATTGGCCTTATTTATTCTAGGGCCAGTTCTTCTCCCCACTTCCAGCAAAATTTTGTTTTGGATCCGTGCCTGTAGTTAGGCTTTAATCAGTAAATAAAAGTCCTCTGTGAATATTCTTCACACTAACATCTGATTAAACATTACAATTTTTCTAATTATTGCATACAAATTTCCTTACAAAGAAACCTCAACTCTATTTGTTTGTGTGAATTAATAAAATAATGTTCTTGCATGCAAAATGATATCTTGTAATACAGGCTTAAAAAAAGTAAAGCTTTATTATTCAACAAAGTGTGTGAGTGATAGCAGTTACATCGTACTCCTTTGCATTAGATATTCTGCAAAATTAATTGCTTTGTGAAGAGGTTATAACGTTATAACACATTTTTAGCTATGATTTTTTTTTTATCCCAATACCATTATGCTGTAATAACTTTTTAATTAAATATAAGTAACCATAATGATGATAGATTGCAATCTATTTATGTATATTTATGCATTCATATTGTTTCCTTTTGGCATTAAATATTTATTTTTTATTTTGGAACTTCTTTTTGGTTGTACAAGACAAACATATGTTCAGGTCAAAATTGGAATCAACAATTATGGTTTTTAATTTTATTATTGCAGTGCTCTTTTTGCTAATTTTAAATTTGAAAGGGCTGTTGGTTAAAGTATCAAGTGTACTCTTCTTATTCTACTATTTTGTGAGTGTTCACTTGTTGCATTATCAACCACAAATCCTGCATGATAGTAGAGTACCTAAATAATTTTTCAAGTCACCTCAAAATTAAGGTTGTTAGGAGGGACATGAAACAGTATTTCTACTGACCTATATATTGTGTATTAAATATAACTTTATTTATTTTATTTTTATTTTATTTCACCCATGTCAATTTATACATAAATACATGTTTATATTTTACAACAAAATTAAAAGAATAATAAAACAACAAAGAAAAGAAAATTAAAATTGACAAATATAGCTCATTTTTGAAAATTTTTAGGGTGAGGACCAATACTGTAGCACCAAAGTGGCACCATGACACAAAAATGGCATTGATCCATAATATACACAATATTAATTGACCCATGAGGCCTAGTCAAACAAAATATTATTAAATGTTCATTAGATGTCTCTTTAAACATAAAGAGAAAGAAGATAAGGTGGCTGTAATTTAACATCGGCAGGTAAGTTATTCCATTGAGTGGTGCAACGGTATACAAAGCCGTTTTGGTAAAGTGACGTCCGTACTTTGGGAGGGATAAGTCTTGCCACACCAGATTGTCCACGAATTTTAAAGTTACTTTAAAGTTTAGCTTCATTTTTGAAGTACTGTATATGTTAAATTATGTTTTATTTTTCTCTTGTATCCAAGTACCTAGCATATAGAACAGTATCAGTTATGTTATATTGCACAAAGATATTTATAACCTCAACAATTCTCATTTCATGAATGTAATTAAGTATTATTGTGAAAGCAGCCTAAATGTAACGTCCAGAAGACGTGCTGTGCTCTTCTCTTTGTGATTGGACTCGTGCGTGAACCTTTGTACGTGATGTTAACTATGTAATATTTGTGTTATTGTATACAAGAACAAAAATCAATATAATGGTTATGGCAATCAATACAATCTTATTAGCGATAATATTAAAATAGTTTGTTTTCCAATTTTATTTCAATCATCATGCTTCCAGTACCATTATTTAAATTATATGTATGTAGCAGAACTCATTATTTGTTACCATTTCATTAGCATAATTATTTACTACACAAAATTGAAAAAAACATCATAATTATAATGTTATTCAGACAGTTATTCTATATATATAATATATGTAATTTAAGTAGAAATTAACATTCAGTATTTAAATGATTTGTTAAAACATACTTTTCTATATTTAAATAATTTAATAGAATTCTATTAAATTATTGTCTCTATATTCACTAGATAGTAAATTAATAGATAGTAATTAATTAATAATAGATAATTAATTAATAGGTAGTATTAATTTTTATTGCTAGTTTTTTTTTTTTAATATGTAGAGCATTTAACATAGCAGAATATTTTTGTAACCACAATTTGGTATTTCTCTTAAGCTGTAAAAACATTTTCAGTTTATCATCAAAAAAAAAAAACTAGCAAGTCACCAATGCTGCATGGTGACACTAATCCTTAGATTTGCTCCTAAATTAATTTATATGTGTAGTAAATGTTTTCATACATTACAAGGTTCATGCAGAGAGGTTCTTGCTTTGCAGTGCCTGTAGTTATTTTAATTTCCCATCTTACAAGGAAGTGTCTCTCACCAACTTTGATGAAACACTTGACAGAGCAGTAGTGTCTAGTAATTTATTGAACACGTTCAAATATATTTTCTGTTCAGCACTTTCTTTCCTTTTTTTTTTTTTTTTTTTTTTTTCAGACAATTTTGGGTATAAATTTTTGTTAAAAATAGTTTTTCAACATCTTAGCAATATTAAGTTGCTTTATGCAAATTTTTCCACCTATAATATTGTGCAGAATTCCAATTTTACAGTGCTTATAATTGCTTTATTTTTATTCATTGTAATAAAATTGAATACTGCCTTTCCTTCAAGTTTACACAAAAACAGTGAGCAAACCTTTTGTGAAATGTGAAATTTTGTTTTGGATGTACCTATTTATGCCAATATGCAGTTGTCGCCTTGAAAAATTTCCCTCTTACAGCCTTGTTAATCATCATGCCCTGTGTTATTCTTATGGGGCATGGTAATTAACAAGGCCGCAAACGGAAATTTTCCAAGGCGACGAGTGTACATTATGATAATTATTTTCTTGTGCAATATATTTACACTGCACTGTTATTAAAGTATGAAATACTTTAAAAAGATTTTGATGATTGGAATTGTATCTGCAATATATTCTAATCTATTTTTAGGAAGGTTATAGATATGTATGTTACCAGGACCAGGCGCGGATCCAGAACTAAATATTTCAGGGGGAAGGGGGGGGGGGAGATGTCTCCATAAGGCCAATGTTAAAACAATTAGAGTGGTGGAAATGCCTATTATTGCCAATGTTAAATCCAAAAAAATCCAAAATTGGGAGGGGGGGAGGGGAGCTGTCCGCCCCTCTGCATCCGCGTCTGTATGTTACTATTATTAAACACTGACACAGCTGCTTGCAAGTCAGTCTTTACCGGTAAACATTCTGGATTTGATAATTGTTGAAATTCTGGTCAAAATTTGAATAGCTTCATGATATTCAATAAAAATTGGTGCTTTTTATTAAATAATTGGCTGCCTTACACAAAGCACCAATAAATGCCTTGATAGTTACTTTAGAAGTTGTTATAGTCTATGATTTTATAAAAATCATGGATTCATATTAATGAAAAAGTCATCCTCTTAATTTTCAACACTTCATCATCTCAGATCTTTTTGTAAACCTTTCAAGTCTGATATTTATATACAGTATATATTATAGTTTTTAATCCTCTTAACTAGGTCTCATTAATATACTATTCAATAGAATTATGTTCACATGTATTATCCTTGATCCTTGCATGTATATAACACTTGTACATATATAATTTTAAAAGGCTGTATGCACAACCCAGTTAACACAACTTTGTTGGTCCAGTGTTGGACCAATGCTAAGACTGTTGGGGGCAGTATATACTGTGCCAACACTCTTAAGTGTCGGTCCAACAAATTTTTGACACCCAGTGTTTGCTGGGAAAGAAAGGGGATTAATTATTTAATTCAAAGAGGTGAACAACATGGGGGCAGTTGGGGTATCAAAAATTGAAGATAATGATGGTGTTTGTAAATATGCAATTCCAGTAAAACTATATATATATAGATACTTCAATATAGTCAAAGCAAAATCTCTATTAAGCTCAGTCTATTAAAAACATGAAGGACAAAATTTTCCCCATCTGTGCCAAAAAAGAAAGAGAGTTCGGATGTTACCGTAATTCTATATAGGTACTTGGAGCATATATTTCAGTGTTAAAATATAATCTCATTTCTTCAGTACTTCTTCGGTGGTTCCATGCTGGTGTTAAAATTAAAAAGAAAACAATATTGACAGTGTGTTTTTTTTTTTTTTTTTTCTTGTTATAGATTATTATATTATATAAGAGGTAATATGGTGCAAATTTGGCTAGCTAGCTACTCTAATTAGATGAAAAGACTGATGATTTTTGTTACATACTTCAATGTTGTTAGTAGTATTTATGGTTATAGCTTTGACAAAATAAATGTCTGCTCTTACAAATTAAATATGAGTCTAACAACGTTTAAGTGATTTTTTCTGATTTTTTTTTATGTAATTATTTTTATTTTGCAGATTTGAAATTCCTATAAATATTTTAAAAATAATTTAAATATTACTGACATTTTTCCCTATATACAAAATACAAATTTTATACCATTATCTATGTTGTTGAGGACCTCAGCTGCTCTGCATACTTTCTATTACCTTAAACTGTATTTAAAATTTATGTATTTCTTCTTGTATTTTCATTATAGACTTAATCTTAAAAACGAAAGTATTCATTGAAATATTGTGGGAGTAATATTTTATAATGGTGAATCTCAGAGTTGATCAATTTGAATGGAAAAATTATTGTTCTGTTACTTTTACATTTCAAATAATTATTAATGCAAAAATGGTGAAATTCACTGTGATACTGTAGAATATATAAAATGATAAGTAAGAATGTTGATAAATAAATAAATAATGAAAAAAACTAAAGTGATTATTATTTTATTAATTTTAATGCTTATATATATCTTAATTAAGCGACAATTAAATATTTTGTTGTTAAATAATATAGACATATATGGCATGCAGCTATAGTGACGAGCTCTAGCAAATGAACTTTTTTTTTGTGGCAATATATAATTATATCATATTATATCTAGTTAATATATGGGAATTATATATTTTATATAGTCGGATGTTTGTCGAATCTATGATTGTATTACTAATCTTTTTTTGTTTTTACAGCTATTTCAAATTTAATTAATGTTTAGTATGTAGTCACAATGTATCAACTGATATTTAATGTGAATAAATAATATAAATAAATAAATATTCTTTTAACAGCTGAAAATAAAGATCACACTGTGACATATACCTTGTCAGATGTGGTGAACTTTTCTTTTGATAAATAAAACATAAAACTAATTTTAGTTTAAACTATTAGTTAATAATTTAGCAATTAACTGTTTTTGCACATTAATACAGCTAGCATAAATCGCATGATTACAAACAATTTTTGATTGCTTATAATGGATATATAGTCATTGAAGCATTGAGTTAATCGTGGTACTAAATTTTATTTTGTACTGACGATACTCAATATATAAACAACTATTATATATAATTATATATTACCTATTGTAATGATTTTAAATAATATGTTATATATATATATATGATAAAATTAAAAAAAAATATGCTTATCAACAATATAAAACCTATATATTCAACCTATATATATATATATATATATATATATATATATATATATATATATATATATTCATTAAATATATTGCTATAGCCTACAAAATTACAATTATTTATTTATTTGATTTATTCCCGCATTAAATATCAGTTGATACATTGTGACTACATTTTATATACTAAACATTTAACGATTAATCTCAGTTACTTCGGAATCAAAGAATATTTCCCTGCAAACGAATCGAATGAAATAAATTTTAAAAAATCGAGAATGTTCTAAAACTTAATCGCTTATGGTTTAGGCAAATTCAGTCTTGCAGTTTTCTTACAACCGCTCCATTTCCGGTTTCCGTCCATAAGGCCAATGTTAAACTTCTACCTCAGTTTTCACAAAACTGATAAGACAGATTCGCTTCAAAATTTTTATGCCACCTATTGATGGTGAGTTCTAAGTTCCCTGCAAGTCTTGTTGCATTCAGGCGGTACGATTGCGAGATATCAACCTACTGAGATTCATCCTTAACAATTTTGATTTAGCTGTAAAAACAAACAATACAAATTAGTAATACAAACATATATAGACATACATTCAATTCATCACAAATAACTCTAAAATGATATATTCCAATTATTAAAACTATAATATATAAATTTACAATTATTAATGGCATTTTTCTTGTTGCAATGTATGCATGAGCCTTAATTATGAAAATATTACATTTTTTTAATAAGGTAGGCAAACAATTACTTCTTAAAAACAGATATTGTCAATTTTTTTTATGTATTTTATTATAATCTGGAAGCTTTTATTGTTTATACAACCGTACATGGCACTGTGTTCAGATAAAAATGGTCTCTTTTAGTTTGTTTATAACCTCCGAACTTTTTTTGAATTAGATCAATTAGACTGCATGTCTAGTATTTCGACCGTGCAGTCACATCTTTGTTGCATTGAAACTTGTAAAAATTTTATGTTAATTGCTTTGAATTTTGTCTCTATATATGCCCCAAACTTTAACCGATGTGAGTTTTTGATATTTTTTTTCCCTTCGTTTTTGAGTAAAACCCATGTTAATTTAGGTAATTAATTAAGGAAATTCATGCTAGGTTTTTGGAAAAACGAAGGGATGAATAAAAATTACCAAAACCTCACATCGGTTAAAGCTTGTGGCATAGAACACAAAAATATGTTTTAATTAATTAGTACCTTTCGAGTAAATCGGGGGTATTTTTCTCATAATCTCAAATATTCTCAATGTTACATGCAGCGCTCTATATATATCGGACTTTTTCGGGATTTTTTTTTTCTGAAGTATATATAACTACGCACGATGGGATTTTTTTAGTTTTCATGAGGTGATATAGAGGAACACGTCTAGTATTTTTGGTGAATGCTAACTCAACTTTAAATAAGATGATCACTCTACTTTAATAACTGATAGCTCTAATAATTGAGTATAAATATATAATGATGTACATCTCGGGACAGCCTGCATATATGTTATAATATATTACGGAAAAAGCACATTGGAATTAACGTTAAATATATATGTTATATACTCTTATCCTGTCTGGTTTGCTGCATTTATGTGTGTTTATATATTTTTAACTTATACTTATATGTATATGTTGGCACCAAAGCCCGAAAAAAATGCGCACATCTAGGTGTGCCCCTAGCGATTTGAGCAAAGCCCGAAATTAACAAACATTTTGGGCTTTGCTCATTTAAATTTGCTCATTTCTAGAAGTGCTCAAATCGGAAAAAGCAAACCCCGACGAGAAGTTAATTTCGGGGTTTGCTCATTTAAATTTGATAATTTCTAGAAGTGCCCAACTCGAAAAATGCAAACCCCGACGAGAAGTTTTATTTCGGGCTTTGCTCACTGTTTTGATCATTTCTAGAAGTGCTCAAAGCAAAGTGAAAAATAATAATTGGAAATTGTGCCGTATCATAGCAATAAATAATAAAACAATAAAAAACTATGTAAATTTAATAATATTTTAATTATAATGGGTGCGATTCACGAAGAAGTTACCCAGGTTTCTATAACCACGTTTAGCTTAACCACGTTTAACTATACCTGCTTTACGTGTTAAACCACCTAGTTAAACGTGGTTAGAAACTTAGCTATCTACTTCGTGAATCGCGCCCATATATATATATATATATATATATATATATATATATATATATATATATATATATATATATATATATATATATATCACTTTTTTTAATTAATTGAAAAAAAAAATAAAAATACAAATTTAACACTAATAGCGTGTATAGTATAGTATTTTTTTTTTAAACATTTCTTTCTGTATTATTCAAGTCATATTGAAAAAATACGATTTTGTCACACTGAGAGACACTTTTAATTTTTTTATTATTTTAATTTTCTTATAATTAAAGGGTATGATTACAATTATACTTAGCAATGAATTCCAGGTTGCAGATGAACAATTTCTAAGTTCAGACAACGTACCACACATGTGTGACAAAGAAAAGAGTCTCTCAGATCAGCAGCAGCATTAGCAATTCAAAGCAAGGTTTTGTGTTTTGCAACTGCAAGAAAGGTTGTCAATCTAAAACATATATGTTGGGTACAGAAAAAAAATAGATGAAATTTAAAATGACATGATAGTAATCCCTGCAAAAATAAGTCAAATTCAGGAATTGAATTTATTGATATATTGACCTCGGGTCTCTGTGGACCAAGCAGTCATTGCCCGTAAAATTACATGGTTTGTTGTGATTTTTTATTTTGTGCATATATAAATATAAAAGTATTTAGGTGATATAGAAGATAGGATTAAGATAAAAAATTATAGCATGCTTTAGGGAAGGAGTAGAGAAAGGTGAGTATACCCAAAACCTCTTCAGCCAGCTCGGTCTTTAGCGGCACTTTAGGAAGAAGACCATTTTTTTAGTAATAAAAAGCATGCTTTTTGTGTTTTATTTATTTAATTATTTTTTTTTTTTGCTAACATGGGTGCGATTCACGAAGAAGTTAGCCAGGTTTCTAACCACGTTTAGCTTAACCACGTTTAACTATACCTGTTTTACATGTTAAATAACCTTAATTGTGTTAAACAATTTTTAAAATTAATAGGTCTGTTCGTAAATACACAATCAGAAAGAATTGATTATTTGTGATGATGAACCTTTTATGTTTCATGTACAGAATTTAAGGTTCATCAAAAATAATCAATTCTTTCTGATTGTGTAGTTAAGAACAGACCTAATTGTGTATTTGAGAACAGACCTAATATTTCATACCTTTTTAGGGGTGGATCCGATTCACGATTTGTATTTCTTCCTTATGGGATTTCCATGTTAAATTAAGTTGATAGAAAAATTTTGGCCGATTTGCACCAAAATTAGTTTTTAAGGGTTTCAGAGCACGCTGAATTTAATGGTGTAATGTAAAAAGTGGTAAAAATAACTACTGATGAGATAATGACCCTTACTATGTGAAGAAATGGTGCTATCAAAATTTTTGATAGCACCATAAACATAAGCTTTTTTTTTTTTACCCCAGAAACGACCTTTGAATTTTTTTAATCGGAGCAAGTTGACAATTTAATTTTTAAGGGTTGGAATTTTCACCCCTAAATATAATGGGTGCGATTCACGAAGAAGTTAACCAAGTTTCTAACCACGTTTAGCTTAACCACGTTTAACTATACCTGTTTTACATGTTAAATAACCTTAGTTAAACGTGGTTAAGCTAAACGTGGTTAGAAACCTGGCTAACTTCTTCGTGAATCGCACCCATTATATTTAGGGGTGAAAATTCCAACCCTTAAAAATTAAATTGTCAACTTGCTCCGATTAAAAAAATTCAAAGGTCGTTTCTGGGGTAAAAAAAAAAGCTTATGTTTATGGTGCTATCAAAAATTTTGATAGCACCATTTCTTCACATAGTAAGGGTCATTATCTCATCAGTAGTTATTTTTACCACTTTTTAAATTACACCATTAAATTCAGCGTGCTCTGAAACCCTTAAAAACTAATTTTGGTGCAAATCGGCCAAAATTTTTCTATCAACTTAATTTAACATGGAAATCCCATAAGGAAGAAATGCAAATCGTGAATCGGATCCACCCCTAAAAAGGTATGAAATATTAGTTCTGTTCTCAAATACACAATTAGGTCTGTTCTTAAATACACAATCAGAAAGAATTGATTATTTTTGATGAACCTTAAATTCTGTACATGAAACATAAAAGGTTCATCATCACAAATAATCAATTCTTTCTGATTGTGTATTTACGAACAGACCTATTAATTTTAAAATTTGTTTAACACAATTAAAAGTCAAAAAAACTTAGAACCCAGGTTGGCTTTAATTTTTAGCTCAAAGCTAGCCTGCCCAAATTTTAGCATGGGATCGGATCGGAACACCATTTCTGCCTCAGTCTGTATGATATATTCGTTTTGTTATTGAAAAATATAAATATGTATTGCATTTACGTGCAGTACGTGATCGTCTGAATTAATCGAAGTGCTGCATGGCCACCTAGAATTGATATTTATTGGTCTCGAATGTCTCAATGTCTCGATCGATCGATCAATCTGCTAAATTTTTTTTTTTTACTTGAAATTTCTTTATGTAGGCGATATTTTACGATTTTACCTGTAAATATATATATGATACTTAAAATGCGCACATCATATTATATATATATATATATATATATATATATATATAGTAAAAGATCGAAAGTTTTATGCTTATAGAAGGGGAGGCCTGGGGGATTAATTAAAACTAATTTAAGCTTGTTGTTTTTCAATTCATAATGTGCTGCCATCTAATGAGTATGATTGGTAAATATTTTTATGCCGCGTGCTGAGGGGTATAATTATAAATACGGTCCAGCAAGGTATAGCAGAGAGATTGAAAGGAGGCTGGAGTCTGTTAAGATTCCAGCGCTTGAAAAAAAAAAAAAAAATCATCGGGTCACACTTATACCGTTCCAGCGTGACTACGGGGCCCTTGGGCCAAACAAATTCCTCACTCGTAATTATGTAACCCACAAAACAGCGCGGCCGGCGCTCCTTGCGCCCGGGCTGTGCAGCCAAAACAAATTATATATTATGTGATAGTTGGTACGACAACAGACGAAAATAAAGATTTTTCACTCGCGGCGTATCTCTGATACACCTAATACAATAAACTTTTTCTGCCTAAAGATTTGTCTGATACATTACTGCAAATTCAGCAGTAAATTATTAAATTGAAAAAATAGTGCTATGTATATATTAATGATCGATGGACACCTCTTTATTTGATCACATTAATTTATATCTAATACAATACAATCAATGTGCAGGAAGCATTTACAATTAAAGCGATAGAACTTGATTCAGATTGGATATTTAAATTCAAATCTTGATTTAAATATATATAGGCTTGATTTACAAGTATACACCATTTCCTGCAATGTAATCTTAAAATATCGAGACCTAAATAAATTCTAATTGCTTTTCAAATGTTTCATGTAATATATTATTATGTGTAATGGTATTTAATTCTAAAATTCATTTTCATTTTATAAAATGCTTCACTCTTGAATAAATTTATTGTACACCGGTATAACCTCGGGAGTACAGCATGAACTTTACTCCACTGATTTTTGCTAAAGCTCCATGCAGGAGACATAAAGATGCAAATTTATAATGTTGGGAGGGGTAAGAAGGGTACCAGTCTATTAATTATAGTAATACCAAATTGTTCCAAATTCACCACGCATCTATATTAGAGCTGCGTGAAAACGTTCAACGTGTCCACACATGCCCGGCGCAGGTTAATGGTAAAGGGGTTAATTAAGTTCATCGTCCCTCTCCCCCTATCCCCAAAAAATACCTATACCTTTCTACCCCAAAAAATGCATGTAGCCTAAAAGACAGCCTCAATTATGTAATGTAGCCATACAGAAAAAAGCACGTTGCACTCAGACGGTGCGGACGTACGTTCCAAGCATTGCACATATGTGCTGCATGAATCCTTTTTACCATGTAATATATGGATAGAGAGCTAGGGAATTAACACAAACACTCTGTTAGATATGGAATCAATTATCTTTTATTTGCGAGTTTTATTTCAAACTTTCCAGGCGCAGACCCAGAAAATAATTTCAGAGGGAGGTTGGGGTTAACATCAATGTCAGAATATTTATTGAATTAAAAAAAAAAAATTGAAGTGAACTGTCTATATATATATATGTATATATATATATATATATATATATATATATATATATATATATATATATATATATATATATATATATATATATATATATATATTTTTTATACAGGGTGTTTACTTTGATTTGAACGTTTTAAAGTGATAATTAAGGAATGAAGTTCGATGGTAATATAGACATGTCATACATCAAATTAAAGCTTACATTTTAACATTTTCAAAACTTGCATCATAAATAGCATGTACAGACTTGTCTGTTTTTGAGACGAAAAAGAAACAAAAATTAGCCGTTTTTTTGTTCAAATATCGGTGGTAACATGAAATTAACTGTTGAATCATAGCCCTCTGGTGGTCCACCAGAGGGCTATGGTTGAATCCTTCACTGGATTGCAAGGTTGGTGGGGGAGTGATATGTAATGCGTTTGGTCAATTTTCCTTAGATCACCAAAGTAAAGCAACACAAGACTGTTTTGTGGTTGGATGGGTGACCATTTAAACAAAAATTGCACTTCTCCCATCCAGGGGTAACGTTTTTTACCACAACGTGGTTTCTCTACGAATTTGAACCATTCCATTTCTGTTTCTGGTTCATTGACAAAATTTGAAGATGCATGTGGCGTTCATCCTGACAAGTTTCCACGTTGCGATCAGTCACATTAAAATACCATTTAATTTCATGTTACCACCGATATTTGAACAAAAAAACAGCTCATTTTTGTTTCTTTTTCGTCTCAAAAACAGACAAGTCTGCACATGTAATTTATGATGCCAGCTTTGAAAATGTTAAAATGTAAGCTTTAATTTGATGTATGACATGTCTATATTACCATCGAACTTCATTCCTTAATTATCACTTTAAAACGTTCAAATCAAAGTAAACACCCTGTATATGTAAAGTCGCAAAGTTCAAGCGAGGGGTGAGGGGTGGATTGACCTCTTGCTTTTTCTTGTACCATGATAAAGTGTAACCAGAAATTTTAGCACGCTCGTTTGTTCAGTCGCCTGAGTGAGGTTTAATTTTTGCGTGACACAACCAGGCTGCCCCTAATAATTAACACGTATTAGTATTGTTTTTATTGTACATATGGATGTACCTAACGGTGTATGCCTTAAATTCCTCTTTAATTAACAATGCCCTTTTTAGTACGGTTTCTTAGCAGAAAACCGTGCATTTTGTGATAAAAGCATGACACTTTCAGGGATGCTTAATTAGGTCATACGAACCTTAAAACCAATTAGCGGCAAAAGATTTTCGCCCCCCTTTGACCCCTGCCGACATTTCAAAATGGCGGCTCTGGAGAACCAGAAATTATTTTTTTCTGGTCAACCAAAGATCAGGACTGAAATTTTTTTCAAACAAAAGATGCTTGAAATAACTGTCAGAGTGTCCCTGATTTTTTCCAAAATGCTGTGTTGCCAAATAGAGCACCGGCGTTGCCAAATATGTAAAAAATCTGCATATTACGGACTGTTCATAGCATATTGCGTAAAAGCCATACAATGTGAGGTGGGAGACTGAAACTTTTAGGGATGATGGTTTTGGTCATAGAGACCATAAAAAAAATTGGCGCCCCCAAAATTTCAGCCCCCTTTGCCCAGCTGCGGACATTCCAAAATGGCGATAATGGTGACTTTGTAAATATATTATGAACCCATTTATGTTTTGAACTAAAATGATTTTCTTTTCCAAAACTGCACTAGGGACGATTTTAATTGTTTCCCTAATTTTTGAAAAAAATGATGCGTTGCCAAATTGCCAAATATTATTCCATATTATGAGAAATATTGTATCTGGAGAGTGCCCTATTGCATGATTTTATATAGCCATGCATCATTAACTAACATAATTTTTTTACTCTATACCATGTATCTTCTTATCAAGGGCATATACATGGGGGTGGGGGAGGGAGAATCGGCCCCCATAACCCCCCTAAATATACGGGAAACTTGGTCCTCGCCGCCTCCCCAAGCGCGCGCGTGTATCCTCGTCTAACATTGCAGAACTGCACAGATTCTCAAATGAAACCAAGCTGTACTCGCTCTTACTGTGAATAAACATTACAATTAAATTAAACAATTAAATTAAGGCGACTCAAAATTACAGTGTTTTGTTAATTGGCATGCATTGTGGGTCGATCAAAATTACATTAACGCAACTCTGCTGCCTGCAGCTGATGTCTTTCATATTTTAGAATTATTCATTGTACATTGAAACTATAATATTGAAACTATTATATAGTGATAATTCCGATTATCAACCAACTTGAGGTATAAACTTATAAAGTAAGCAAATATTTGAGAAAAAATATTTTAAGAATATTATCTGATACCTCTCTGATTTTATAATATGAAACAAACGTTTGAATGTCTGCAAAGAATAATATATAGTATAAAAAACTGAATAAAACGCATAAACCATATTTTTATGAAATATATTATTACAATATTACATTATTAAAATTGTAACGTTTAATTATTTTTCATAAATTAATTTGTACTTAAAGGCATAACTACTGGATTTGAACTTTGGATCAATTAGCACAATTTATATATTTTTATTTTGTCAATAACTTTAAAATTTGCATTATAATTAGAGATGTTGTCAAGCTTTTAATACATTCATACTTGCTTTAATATTCGAACATATATCATATATAAATCTGTTAAAAGAATTTAATTAATTTAATTCATATAACAAATATAAACAATAAAATTATACATACTTCCATACTTGTATCTATTTATTTATTTATTTATTTATTTATTTATTTATTTATTTATTTATTTATTTATTTATTTATTTATTTATTTATTTATTTATTTATTTATTTATTTATTTATTTATTTATTTATTTATTTATTTATTATATTTTCCTTCGAACAAGATACAAAAAAGTTGAACAAAGGTAGGAAACCCAAGAGAATCCAATAAGGATTATGAAAAACCAGGGGTTTAACATGGGCACCCAACAACAATCATAATAACATACTTGTCAAAAAAAATAACAGTATATTAGTATGTCATTTCTTTAAATAATATATTATTATGGCATCAAGATATTGTTTCCATGCAAGCCCTGATGAAAAGTCGCCTTTCTGAAAAATTCCTCAAAGATTGCTTCGATTTTAAAAATTTGGATCGATTTATTTACCAATTTACTTACATACTGCACATGCTCTGGAGCTCGGAGGTAAGCTGATACAATTAGTGAAACGCAATTGGTATTTACAGACTTCAAATTTCAATTGCAATCAAAATTCTTTACATTAAGGCGGAACAGTATCAGATCATCAACAATTCAGAATTCTAATATAAGTAGTATAAAATTAAGCTGAAGAAATGGTAAAGCCACGTTCATGCAATTTGGTCACTTATTTTATATATTATAGAGATTTATTAGGTCGAGGGTCGAGTATAATATATTAAATAATTATTTTGGATAATAGCGTCATACGTGTAGTGGTTAAATTTTACGCACCATCCTTCTATATACCATTATATTGATGATCGACCCACAATGCATGCCAATTAACAAAACACTGTAATTTTGAGTCGCCTTAATTTAATTGTTTAATTTAATTGTGATGTTGATTCACAGTATAAGCAGCAAGAGCGAGTACAGCTTGGTTTCATTTGAGAATCTGTGCAGTTCTGCAATGTTAGACGAGGATTCACGCGCGCGCTTGGGGAGGCGGCGAGGACCAAGTTTCCCGTATTTTTAGGGGGGTTATGGGGGCCGATTCCCCCTCCCCCATGTATATGCCCTTGATAAGAAGATGGTATAGTGTAAAAAAATTATGTTAGTTAATGATGCATGGCTATATAAAATCATGCAATAGGGCACTCTCCAGATACAATATTTCTCATAATATGGAATAATATTTGGCAATTTGGCAACGCATCATTTTTTTCAAAAATTAGGGACACAATTAAAATCGTCCCTAGTGCAGTTTTGGAAAAGAAAATCATTTTAGTTCAAAACATAAGTGGGTTCATAATATATTTACAAAGTCACCATAATCGCCATTTTGGAATGTCCGCAGCTGGGCAAAGGGGGCTGAAATTTTAGGAGCGCCAATTTTTTTTATATTCTCTATGACCAAAACCATAATCTCTAAAAGTTTCAGTCTCCCACCTCTTCTTCTTCTTACAATTGTTGGAAGGAGCCTAAACGGCTATAATTCCACGTACTGAGTAACTTGGATCAATTGTATAGTTGAACTGTTTTTTGCAGGGTCTTGTAAAGGATAATGGACGAACAATGGATAGGATGATTATGGAATGTGGGATGCAAGGTGATGATGGAAGTGGTACCTATATGCCCACCACGTGTTACCGTGGGTGAACCAAAACCACACAAGGAATTGGTTGGATTTTAGGACATTGGGTTGACGGTGTGGTGTGGGGTGCAATAATGTAGGTTGATGATGCAGGCGACAACATGCAAGGAATGGCAGGAATTTGAAAGATTCTCAACGTGTCGACTCCTGTGGGCCGACCGAAGAGCAGGGTCAAAGTAGGATTATGTGGATGCGGTGAGGCGAGATGATGATTATGAATCAAATTGACTGGGGATAGGAGTATAGAAATCAAGACGATTAATATATAGAATAGGATAGGGATAGTTACCAGGAGAGGACAGACAATTTGAGCGGAGAGTCACGTCGGCGTTGCTCACTCTGGCGCGCCATCTTGATTCTCCCCAGTCTCCCACCTCACATTGCATGGTTTTTACGCAATATGCTATGAACAGTCCGTAATATGCAGATTTTTTACATATTTGGCAACGCCGGTGCTCTATTTGGCAACACAGCATTTTGAAAAAAATCAGGGACACTCTGACAATTATTGCAAGCATATTTTGTTTGAAAAAAATTTCAGTCCTGATCTTTGGTTGACCAGAAAAAAATAATTTCTAGTTCTCCAGAGCCGCCATTTTGAAATGTCGGCAAGGGTCAAAGGGGGGCGAAAATCTTTGGCCACTAATTGGTTTTAAGGTTCGTATGACCTAATTAAGCAATAAGCATCCCTGAAAGTTTCATGCTTTTATCACAAAATGCACGGTTTTGCCACCTTTGGCTGCTAAAAAGGAACCGTACTATTTGGAGTGACCAGACTTTTAGCCACAGAGGCCGGAAATTATGAAATTAATTACCACCCAATTTGATGAATGCATTATCATTTATCACTTGTTGGAGGTATGCTGGGAATAAAAATTTAATCATATATATGTCATATATGTAAAATATTTATTTATATTTTGCATTTTTTATTTTGTAATTCTCCATACGTTAAGAAAATAATTTTAGATTGACTTGAGTTTTAGGGGTATCCCTACTACCCCTAAAACTCAAATTCCTTGTGTTATCTGTTTTTTGGGCGTTGTTACGCAGTCTATCAAACAATTAAGGTATGGTGATCGCGACGTTTTGGGTATATGGCTGTAAACTATAGCTAGCTAGGTGTTGTTCTCCAAAAATTGCAAAAAATCTGCACCTCTCATGTTTTGTTTTTGCCAACAAATCCCGAAGTGTAAGAAAAATACGAGTTAGCTGTATATTTGTAATCAGAAATTGTTTATTGTCTGGATTATTTGTCTCGCATGTAGCTGGCCAGTTAAAGCTCATATCAATTAATTTTTTTTTCAGACTATTAGCTTACAAGCGTTAATTTTATGTCCATTAATTTATTGTTTAGTGCTTCAGGTTGCTACGGGAGTTGCCCCATCCCCCTATTAATTTGGATCTGGATTCGCAAATGTTTATATTCTATATATATACGTGCAATGTACAGCATGCTTATTAATATAGTCTTAATACAAACTTGAAAAAGGAGTTTGCTATAATATATGATGTCAATTAATTAAGTACTGTGTAATAATTGTATGCTGGGTTGCTGGGTGGTAGTTGATAGCAAAATTATGCTGGTTAATTAATATATTCATGGTTAAGCTGCGTACGTGCCATGGGTGCATGGTTAAAATCAAATATCAGTTAATTTAATTTAAAAAATCATTGTAAGATTCAACTTGAGTAATATTGGCCTCCTCGTGTAGTCAGTGTTGTTACCTAGCTAGCTGCTAGGTAGGCTTCATCACCGAATTAAGCTAGGACGATGAGAGCTAGAAAGAGGTAATAACTATAATAACAGAGTTTACTCCGTGCTGGTGAGCTGCCGCGTGAGTTCAATGCTCCGTCGGCTCACTAGCGCACTCTGCAGTGACCTGAGCCACTCAGCCAACTCAACTAGCGCTGTGGTCGCTTGGCCAAGCTAAGCCTCCCTCCAGCAACTCAGTGTGAACTGTGTGGTACAAGTGGCGCACGCTGAGCAAACCTGCTGAAAATTTGGATTATCTTTTATCACAGGTAACTCTTTTAATATTTATAATATTACATTAATTATCAAATTTTTTAAATTTTTTTGTTTGATTTTTTTTAATTGCTTTACAAATTATGCAATAAAATAATAATACATGTGTTATTATTTAGACTTAAAAAAAGTGTATTACTATAATTATACTTGACACTTATATTTGAAAATAAAATTGTTTTTAGTTCAACAATGAACTATATTATATTATTGTCTATGGTAACTGGTATATATTTAAGTATAATATACTATTTAAGATCATTTTAATTTTAATTGCAGAATTACTTAAATTAATATGTTATTATAATCGCGCGATAAAAGGTAAAATGCATATTAGATAATACGTACTAGCTGTATATGCAATATATGCATGCCATATGCATATTAGGTATATATATTATATATACAAAACTTTATTACTTTACATTACATATTATGTTAATAGCTAGTTAGTTGGCTAATTTTTAACTATATTATAAATATGATATATGATTTTTCATACTGATAGTCCTGGAAGATCAGATCATGAGGTGGTTTTTAATCATTAATTTTTTTTTCTTTACATAAATATATTTAATACTTTTTTTATACTTTTTTTTCATTAATTTATTGTTATATATATTATAAAATATATATTATATTTATTATTATAATTTTTATTTACATTATAATATACACTACATCAACTTAATATTTAATATGCAACTACAAACATATTTATATTATATAACATAGATCAATTTATTTTTACAGATTTAATTATGCTTTGTAAATTAATGTTAACTATTTCCCATGCAATGAGAAATAGATAACATTAATTTAACATAAAACATAGTTAACATGAAAAAAAAAAAAAAAAAATATCCTCCAACGATAAGCTATGGACGGTGTAAAAGTTTTAGTAAATTAAGCTACATTTGATTTGAGGTTTGCGCTCAAATCTTGAATGTTATTTATTATTCAAAATAAATGTTATATAAAATATATTGGATGCATTCACTGTACGTCACTGCTTTTGTAAGCGTAATTCGGAGTACCTGTATAGCAAAGTATTATTACATAGAACACGTTATCTCGAGTTGCGCTGCAGTACAATGGCGTACTGCGACAGTATCCTTTATTATAGTAATCCATTTTTCTTTTACAGATTGACAATAAGAATTACTCGTATTATTTTTTTTTTTTAATTACATGTTTTTAAATATAGGAGCCAGACGTGCTAAATATGGAAAAATGGAAAAGAAAAAAATAGTTGTAAATAGTTGTTAACTAATGAACCGGTACCATGACCTTGTTTGAAAGTTTCGGAGAATTTCATAAAAATCAAGAAATTATTAAATGATATAGTTTTATTGATATACTGTTACAAGTGAAAAATATGTAATGAGGTTGTAAAACAAAATATATTAGGCATCTTTAAACTCTACATTAACAATTAAAGCTAAACATTTTCCGCTCGGTTTATTTTACAACTCCACATATTTTATTATGGCAGCCGCTTAATTAACTGTGTGCCTGGTCTCATTTTCACTCATTGACGGGTAGCCGTCCAGTGGTTACATACACTTAGAATTATATAGCGTATAATATGCAATTTCGTTGTATGCACCGTCCAGTCAACAGAATCCAGGGCTATCGAAATTTCGCACGCTTTCCCTATAAATCGTCGTCGCTCACCACACGTTGTTGCAATACCGCCATTATTATATTATTATAACAATGAATACATCCTTCACATTTAGTTGCTTCATTCGTCCTAAATTAGAATTTGAACCAACAAATAACTTTAAGCCACATATATTATATATTTATTAATATATATTAATTATCAGCAAACTTCTTGTTATCTCAACAGGCTAAATTTATACACAACGTGTCAATAATAAAATAAGTTTGCAAATCTCTTTGATGTAGAGCGAGCTAGAGTACGGATAGCAAACCGGTACTTACATATATTGCAGATTATCACTCGTCACGGCAGTCACGTACATACAGTATATGTATATAATTTATTTATAAGTTTTTCTGCGATAAAATAAACATAAATAACAATTCCAGTGATGCGTGTGAATAAATGCATTTTTATAATTATTTTCTATATTTTATTGTTCCATTAATTTTTAAATAAACAACTATTATAACATAACAATATATATAATATATATATATTATATATCACGATTTTCTTTTAAAAGTCGCGGTCACTCGCGTTATGATTGATCCATCCGGATGTATCAATATTAACGATATTAAGGTAGGGACATACTGATATATGATATTAGTGATATTTCGCTAGAAACTTAGATCGAATCAAGGGGGAAAATGTAGACTGTTTGAATAGTTTGCGTTTAAATGACATTTTATGACTCATTTGCACATCCGTGTATATATTGGAAGAGATTAACTGAAAACTTTCATGAAAGTATGTAATCAATTGTACAGTATACTTTAATTGCAGCTTTAGTTTAGAGAAAGCATGCATGAATTAAAATAATTGTTGTGAATTGTTTACTGTTAATGTTATTTTATGATCAAATAATATATGTGCTGCAATGTTTTACAAACACCTCTAATTTAACTTCAAGTTTTAATTTTATTGAATATATAAAATATATATAAATATGAATATATAAATATATAAATAAAATATTATATAAATTTATATGAATATATAAAATAAGACAAAATTGCAAAACATTGATAAATAAACAAATTTATAAATAATTTAATTTGTCATTATTTTATACTTCTTATAAATTTAAGCCTGGGTTACACCAAACAATTTTTCCTTACAAGAAAACTTCATCTCCATGCAAACAACTCAAACAAGTGGAGCGAAAGAGTTTTTATTGTATAGGAAAATATATGCAATCATCAGAAAAATTGTTTCGTGTGTAATACCACTTTCAGTAAAAATTCTCTGCAGGTATACACATTTATTTTGTCGATTACACTCATGATGAACAACCGTATCGGAATGTATAAAATACAGTACATCTACAATTTTGCATGGAAAAAAGGACACAACGTCATGAGAAAATATATAATTTACGGAATTAATATATAATAAATATACTATTTAAAGTTTTGACGTTTGATGAACTGTGTAATTAGCTCATTTTATTTTTAAACTTTATTGGGGGCATTCACAGAGCACTCCTCAATTTAATTAATCCCTGGCGCTAAACATGGTGCTATAAAACCAGGGGCTAACCATGTTAAGCTCCTAGTTTAGCACCAGGGAAAAAATTGAGGCTAAAATGGGGGTTAAAGTGCTTTGGGATCGAATGCCCCCAATTGTTTATTTTTATTATATGGTTGCATGCCAGCATTTTTTTTTTTTTTTTTTTCATCACAAAAGAAGTGAATTATTATTACGAGTACAATTCAGACTTTATTTCTTGAACAGTGACAACTGCAGATGATTATATATAGTCTTCACAATTAACTTAATATTGTGCCAGTTAAGGAAAATTATTGAGTGACAAAAAAATAGCCTATGCTGTCTGTATACGGGAAAATATTTTCTAAATCACTGCACTAAAGAAACAAGTGTGTATTTTGTTTGAGATTTGGTTCATAACAGTCGTTAGAAAATACGTCACTTGATGGTGTGAGATTAAAGCAATGTTTCCATGTGAACTCGGTGCAGTTGACACTGTCGCGCGAACATCTCTTGTGTTATATCTTAATTGCTGCACTGCCTTCTAATTAAAGAAAATTAATACGACATTATTAAAATTACTATAAAAAATCAAAAGTTTTGATCGATATGTTAAACAAAAATTGTTATGAAATTGTCAATAAAGTAAAAAAAAAAGCACACAAGTTATAATTTCCATACATTTTACATGTTTGATATCAATAAGGTTATCAATGTTATTGATTATGTTTAATCTGTACATTTGGTATACAACAAACTGAACTAAAAAGACTGCTATATACTAAAAATTAACTTTATTATTATCCACGGTTGACAAGTAAATGCGAGTGTTATAATTAAGAAATTAAAATTAAAACAAAATGCGAGTGTTATATCATAATTAAGAAATTAAAATTAAAACACTTGATTTAATTGACAGTGATTGCATTCCCAATTTCATCATGCAAATCTGTCTCGAAGAATTCTACAATAACAATATATCCCTCATAGTCAATTAGTTTGAATTAGTTGAAAGCTACACTCCATGGCTATACTCTAAAGAAGAAGATGAAATCTTATTGTTTTTGAAAAATTCTATTCTATCAAAACGCGCAAAATAATGGATCGACTGACTGTGCGACCGTGCTATATTACCCATGTAATGCTCATACATGCGCGCATGGTTTATTTTTTATTGCTTGTTTCAGCAGTGATATTAAGAGCACTTGTTTCTCTCTCTCTCCGTGTCTTTGATCTTATTTGTCATTTATGCAGAATAGTTTTAAATGTTTCCTGGCTATAATAAAAATTTGTCGTATTATTTGGAGTGTGGTAACTTGAGGACGGAAGAGAGTGGTCGCCCCAGCAAGGCTGGAGCGTGGCTGCCTGCTGGTCGTCAGGCGTGGCCCTGGAGCCTGGAGCCAGCCCAGCACTCCTCCATTCACCCGAGACTTTCTCTCGGCTGCGGCGCCGTGCAAACTGATTTCAAGTACTCACCCAGACATGAAATACGAGACAAAAGTCAAGGAGACTAACAACATACTGTTTTAATTGTAAAGAGAAGCTTTATTTTTCGTGCATTTGTAAATTCTACACTGCATGCATGTATATTATCAATTATGTATTATTATAATACAATTTATTTGTTAGTTTTGCAATTATACTTAAATTTCAATATATTAAAACACGAATTAAAACACGAATTAAAAACACTAAAATACGGTTGGTTGGTTGGTATTTTGGGGCAATTGACACATTTTGGTCATGTATACCCCCACACTAAAATACATAATTATACACTGTACCTGAAGATAGTAATAATAATTTAATTAAGCAACAGATAGTAATAAACTTGTCGTCACTTAATTGATCTGACGTCACGCGACCCTCCTATTAGATTGTATTGGAAGACAAAGGAAAAGGTTCGTGACGTCAAATCAACTTTAAGTGATGACCAGTTTGTGGACACGAGAATCCCGGCCCATCACTGCATAGAACCTCTGACGTTTTTCCCTTGCGCCTTACAAGCAAGCGCATCTTAAAAAGGCCCACCTACTATTATACCCAAGTCTAAATTATCTCAACATTGTCGAATAAGTTGATTATAATATTTATAATTTTGCAGGCTCCTTTTTTGAAACTGTATCGTTATCCATCACAGCTACTGCATGATGTCCCCCGGCCCTTACGGGATTTTCCAAAGTTTTATATATATATATATTATGAGGGCTTTGGGGTTTTAAAAGATAGGGCTTATTTAACACGTACGTAACAAAACTATGGCTTAATTCTTACAACTCAATAATACATATTGCAATGTGCTTTTTCTTTCATCAACGTAGACGTAGATCATTGCGTAACATACAGTACGTTTACATGAGTTGTCTGATCCGTTTTAGACGAACATGTATTTAACGGATCCGTATTAAAGACTCAAGTGAATAGGTATTTGATCCGCATTCATCCAATGCGCTTTAATTATTCACGACGCCTGTTTCAAGCGTATCCAACGTTTAATACGGATCGAAAATTCTCATGTATTATTAAACAGTTAATGAAAACGGTTTTGTTAAAAACGCATCCATTGAATACGAATCCAAGAACATCTTGTAAACGTACTGATAGTAGACTACTAGACTGTACATATATTATATATTTATACTAAATAATTTATGTCTTATAATCATATTTATTAACGTTGTGAATTAAGTCTTTAAAAATTAATCATAGTTTCTATCTGTTGCGTTTCCCATGTATTATATCGTGCTCGTATGGTTTTGCAAGCTGCTGGGACGCTGGGAGGAAAAATGTAAGCGCAACGGTTGGGCGTACGAGCATTGTGTGGCGCCGAGCGAGATTTCACGCTCAAGCTTTTGTGCGAGCGTCACGACTGTTCGGTCGCGCGGCTCCAGTTGGTCACGTTTTGACCCCGAGAGGTCACGAACTAGATCACTCCTCCCACACCTCATAAGCGTATTAGTCACTGTAGCACCACGCCAATCTGTTGTGAAGCAGCTAGCAGAGACTACGCCCCCTACCAGCTCAGGGCTAATTATAACCCTTGCTTTTATAGCCTTCAAGATTGATTGGAGATTTCAATAAAGCACTGAACTGTATAATCAAATTGATCACGACTAAATCCAACTCCCTGAGTTCATAAAGATTAGAATTTTATATAGTAAACTTTATAATGATTTTTTAATTTTAAGGGTAAGGTAACGCCACCAATGTTAAAAAAAATCCCTCTCACAAAAATTCTGAAAAAAATTTAAAATGTTCTCCTCTACACCCCCTATCAGTAGCTAAAATATTTTAGCTGATATTTTAGGTACTGATAGGGGGTATAGAGGAGAACATTTTAAATTTTTTTCAGAATTTTTGTGAGAGGGATTTTTTTTAACATTGGTGGCGTTACCTAACCCTTAATTTTTCCAAATGTCTGTTAAAATTTTGAAACTACAGTATTTTATTTTGTTTATTTTACATTATTGTTATTATAATTATTGTAAAAAAATGAATTGATCGACAATCATAATTTATTTTTGGGTTGGCCTAGTCTATGAACAACAAGTGACACGTCACTATAAAAGATTAATAGAGTCATGCATCTTTACATATATATGATACCATTTTGTTTACAATCTTTCTTTTCCCATGCAGCGTCTATAATAATTTTATTTCGAACAAAATTTAGTTGTACAAGACAACATCTAATAGATCACGTCAATAAATATGTCTATACTAAAACATGCCAACTGCAAAAACAACAAGATAAAATACATACGGTCATACATCTATTTTATACTATTGGAGACAACTTTCCGTTTTTTTTTTTTTTTTTTTGCTTTTTGTTTTTTTTTTGCAAAAACTTAAAACTTGATGTAAAAATAGAGTCATTTTATCCGTCATCAATATTGCAGGAACAGATCGATGAATATAATTTTAATAATTTATGATAATAATTACATACCTCTACGTAAAAAAGTTCATGGGTCCTTGTTAAAAATTGTGACACGATTTTGTAAAACATAATGGAGCGATTCAAGAAAAAATATATCCATTTTTCTCACTAACCATGGCACATTTAGCACCATTGTGTACATTCTAAATCAATAACACTAACCGTGCATGGTTATAGGGAAAAGCTGGACAACTTTCTGGATAACTCGATCCTTCTTGAATCGTGAAAAAAGTCAATTGAACGGGACCTTCAAGCAAAGACTTGGTTATAATTGTAAGAATTTTAGGCTTGCATTTTGTTCTATAACGAAGGAGAATGGAATGGATGCTCAGTTTTATGGTCATCCATTTTTAAAATTTAGATGCAAAGCGTTAATTTTTTAATTAATATGCTTAAAATTAATTACTTAACTTGTAAGTTTAAAAAAAATTAATACCGTCAGCAAATTCATATTTTAACAATATTGTATATAATAAGTATGAAATATTATATACTGCACATTTTGACTGAATATTGCTAACAAACCAGACTTGATAACTGCTGAACGCCTTATATAACGCATGCATGAATGCAAACGGAATTGCAACCATTATAATTTGCACTAATATACATTGATCAGTATATAGCAAAATAGTGTGTAGATTATTTATTACACGATCATACACTATATAGTGTTGCATTGTGAATGATAATGTGAGATTGCAAATTGCAAGCCACACCCTGCCACCAGCATTCTCTATCGTTCACCAGTCCTTGATGGCAACCACGGTAGCGAGCAGCAACTAGTGCTGACGTCACTGGAAGCCTGGAGAAGTACACAACCAAGTCCCGCTATGGCTCTCAGCGCCGTGCCGAGCTTTTGCTCACATGCCATGACTGACTGTCTAGCGGCTGCTCTTAGCTCGTCCTAAGCGACCACAGAGCAAAATTTTATTCTCGTTGACCCCTTAGGGAAGTAGAAATATGGGTTAAATTCTTAGCATAGGTCTAGGAAGTGACGAGACCTCATGTGGTGGAAATTTTCAGAATTCAATAATATAGGTGCATGAAATTATGTAAATAACGAACTACTTTTATTAATTTTGTAACTAATAATTTTATATTTCATTTTAATGAATTCAGCCGTGTTTTTAAAATTTATCGTAAAAATAGCAAATTTGATGAGTTAAGATAAATAAAGCCATGACCCAATCAATAATAGAGATATTGGGAGGAGGGGCCGTATTCAAAGACAACTTTTATGTCAGTACACAGTTATTATATATTACCTATTTTACCTATTGTTGTTATTATTTATTGTATTAACAAATGATATGAAGCCCTAATCGAATAGTATATATATTTTTTTAAATCAACGCTAATTTTTGTCTGACTTATACTGTATATATATTACATCATTTTGTTTTGGTTAAAGATAGTACGAAATCTCTTAGGAATATAATAAGATATATTTTCCTTTATTTTATTATTATTATTTGCTGTTTCACTAATATCCTCCAAACAATATTATGTTGATAAAATTGTGAACTGAAATGCTAAATGAAACACGTCATCACATTGTTTTTTTTTTTTTTTTGTTTTTTTTTGTTTTTTTTGCCACTTGCATAAAATTTGACGTAATTAAAATACATTTAAAAAAATTAACTGCCAAACAGTTTTATTCAAATCAGGATTTCTGTTATGTTTCTTGCCATTACACGATGACGTGAAATTAATTAAATTATATGTAATTGATTTTGTGCTTTTTCGCCATTTGATTATTGCACTGTATGTTTAATAATAACAAGGGACGAGCGTGGCACAGTGCATTGACCGGTTCTCGTTAGATCACCGAAGTCAAGCTACGTCGCGCGTGGTTAGTACTTGGATATAGTGACCGTTTCAAGTAAAAATTACGCTGCTCCCTCCCTGGGGTAAATTCGTCTCGCTTTCCACCCAGTGCAGTGATCAGTGATGCACTTGTGTGTGGTTCCCCAGTCTTTGAACATCACTTTGGTCCATTGATATAAAAAGTAGTAGTGTCCGTCCTGACTGAGGTTTCTGAGGTGAGACTGAGGGAACCGTGGAAAACCTGACAGAGGTTTCTGAGGTTTTCCACGGTTCCCTCAGTCTCACCTCAGCAAATGCTGGGACGCGGATCAAGCCATAGCCGCCATCCTTTCACTACCTTATCCCTACCCAGTACCCTGCCGCGAGCTGTAAGCTCTTAGGGGGGTATCCTTGTAAAAATAAATGAATAAATAAATAAATAAATAAATAAATAAATAAATAAATAAATAAATAAATAAATAAATAAATAAATAAATAAATAAATAAATAAATAAATAAATAAATAAATAAATAAATAAATAAATAAATAAATAAATAAATAAAATAAATGTCAAGAAGATATGGTTGAGAAAATTGAAACTAGAATAAAATTATAATTGGCCGATTTTGTCTATAATGATGGACAGTTGAACGAATATTTCAGGCTTTTGCAATTTTAAAACATATTGATTGTATTTGATGATTTTATCAAAATATTTAACTATAACAGTTTAAACATCAACTTCTAATTGTGTTAATTTCCAAGGTAGCTAATCCAAATATAATTTGTATTTTAGTATTTATAATGTAGGAACTGATATAATAATCTAGCTTCTATTTTATAATAGTAATTTTCCTAATTTTTATGTAATAAGTATGTATATAACATGTATGTATGATCTGAATGTAATTAAAATACTTATAATGTATAATTAGCGAAAGCTATCAATAAAGTTTCATTTCAAAGGTTTTTAACATACCGGGGGCTATTCACGAGGGAGTTTTCCAGATTTCTCACTAGCCACGTTTGGTGTCATTTAATTAGGCTGGCGCTAACCGTGGTTAATGAGAAAACTGAATAACTCTTTCGTGAATATTGCTGATTATGTTTATCGTACGTAGCTTTAACTCAACTATACACGTGCCCAGTGTGCCCAATGCCCAGTCATTGGCTTTTACTGACATTAAGTTGGTAATAATTATATAAATTAATTATATATAAAAATGACGACGAACAAAAAGTAAGAGCCAGCAAACGAGACAGTCGGAGAGGCGTATGAAACGATAAAGCATTTCAAATTTTATCCTCTCACATTGCTGGCCCGGAACAGAACATCAAAAGATGCTCTGTCAAGAATTTAAGGCAAGCATAAATTAAAGTATGTCATCCTCTCCGAGTAGTAAGGGAGCCAAAAGAGAATAAGAGAAAAAATATGAGAAGAAATAGCAAAGAAATTAAAATTTTGCGTGCATCTTTTATTTGCTTTTGTTATTTAGGAAACAGATATTATAGGTATATAATATATTGCAACAATGAAATGTAACCTGTCATATTTAAATAGCCTCTAAATTAGACTCATGTTGCATAATATAAAAAAAAACATTGCAATAATTATTGTTAACAAACAAATTTTCGGAGTAATATGTAAGGGGCATTCACAAAGCCCTAAGGCCACATTTAGGGCTCGATAATTGAAAGCCTGATTTTAGGCATGCTTTTTAGACCCAAAATTTCTGGTCTTAAATTATCAAGCCCTAAATGTGGCCTTAAGGCTTTGTGAATGCCTCTTCTGAATTTTCTGAAGTACATTTTATAACACAATCGGCGTTGAATAGCTGTACTTAACGAAAAAAGAACACGAAAGCAGTTTCATTCATCGACGCTTATTTTCTTATCACATCACTATTGAAAGTTAATTATTATTCATAAATAATATAACATTTATAATATACATTTTATTCAATTTTTGGTTTAATTTTTTGGATAATTACATAAAATCTGATCTAATAGACAAATTAAAGTAAAATTAGTACACACAACATTGAAAACAGTATATAATAAGTAATTGTTTAAATAATTGGAGCATAAAATTTCATATAATTTATTATTAGAATTAGTAAGGAAGTATTATAGACGGGGGTAAATCAATTTAAATTTTAAGTTAACAAATATGCGCCAGATTTTTACATATAAAATATGATGTGAAAAAAAAAAAAAAAAAAAAAAAAAAAAGAAGAAGATGTATGGAGTTATCTTAAAAAAACTTTATTGAAAGGCTGATGCAATATAATTATAATTCCATGCAATAACTATGAATTTTCATATTATTATGTTGATCGTGCGTGGTGTATAGGAAAGCTATAAAAATATTACGAGAGTATTTACTAATTATTTCCAAAGAAGGAGAAAGTTTTTCCAATATTTTTACAGGCAGAACTAGTGGACTGCTTTTTCACTGCTTAAATTTCTTACGTATCTAAAGCTGGCAATTTATTTCAAAATTAATTCAAAGCAAAAAAAATTGCTTAGTTACATTAAGTTATAAAATATTGATTAACCGAAAACATAAATGGTGTGATTTCGGAAAGAGTTATCCAGCTTTCTCACTATAGCCACTTTTTTTTTTTTTTTTTTTTTTTTTTTTTTCGCAAGGATACACCCCTTTGAGCTTGGAGCTCGAAGCGGGGTAACGGGGGTAATGGGTAGGGATAAGGAAGGGAAAAGATGGTGGCCATGGCATATTACGCGTCCCAGCATTCGCTGATGTGAGACTGAGGGAACCGTGGAAAACTTCAATCAGGACAGACACCTCTACTTTTTTTCAATGGACCAAAGTGATGTTGTCCAAAGCCTGAGGAGCCACACGTGTATCACTGCACTGAGTGGAAAGTGAGATGAATTTACCCCAGGGAGGGAGCATCGTAATTTTTACTTGAAAGGGACACCCATCCAAGTACTATTAACCTGCACGCTCGACGTATGTTGACTTCGGTGATCTAGCGAGAACAGGTCAATGCACTGCACCACTCTTAAATCAGGGTCTATTATAGTGCTAAACGTGGTTAGAAACCTAGATAACTCTCTGGATAACTTTTGTGAATCGACGCGCGCCCCTAAATTTAAAATGCCTAATTCTTGACAGAAGTTTAATTCTGTAGAGTAGAGTGGAAGGTGTGGCGCAGTGCGCTTGACCGGGTCTCGTCAGATCACCGAAGTCAAGCAACGCCACGCGTGGTTAGTAGTTGGATGGGTGACCATTTTCAACAAAAACCACGTTTCCCACCCAGGGGTAAAACGTTGCGCTTTTCCACCATGTGGTTCCCCTGGCTTTGGACCATTGCACTTCCGGTTCATTGACAAAAGCTGTCGCGTCCATCCTGGCTGAGGTTTACACGTTTCCCTCAGCCGCAGGCAAATGCCGGGATGGATTTGCAAGGCCGTGGCCGCCCCCGTTCCAGAAGAGCCCGCGAAACGCTCAAGTTAGGGTTTCGGAAGGTTCGGGGTTTCAAAGTAGTATGTAATTAGTAAATAAAAGTACCCAATAGGGTTTGATTAAAAATTTAAAAAAAAAATCTGTAGAGTGTATAGACGATTCTGTAAAAAAAAATATAATTATACTTATACTGTTACATAATTTTTTTTATTATTTCTCTTAAGATTTCTATACTCTCTATATGTTAATAATATAGGGACAGGTGAATCGAATCGAAAAGAAACGAATCGAAAAGTAAACGAATCGAAAAATAAACGAATCGAAAAGTAAACGAATCGAAAAGTAAACGAATCGAAAGGGAAACGAATCGAAAAGTAAACGAATCGAAAAGTAAACGAATCGAAAAATTTACATAACCACGCCCTCGCCACGCCTCCTGGTGGGTTGAAATTTTAAAAACTGGCAACACTGTATAATTTTCGATTCGTTTCCTTTTCGATTCGTTTACTTTTCGATTCGTTTCCCTTTCGATTCGTTTATTTTTCGATTGGTTTACTTTTCGATTCGTTTCCTTTTCGATTCGATTACTTTTCGATTCGTTTACCTTTCGATTCGTTTCCTTTTCTATTCATTTACTTTTCGATTCGTTTACTTTTCGATTCGTTTCTTTTCGATTGGTTTACTTTTCGATTTGTTTCCTTTTCGATTCGTTTCCTTTTCGATTGGTTTACTTTTCGATTCGTTTCCTTTTCGATTCGTTTACTTTTCGATTGGTTTACTTTTCGATTGGTATATTTTCGATTCGTTTCCTTTTCTATTCATATACTTTTCGATTCGTTTACCTTTCGATTCGTTTCCTTTTCGATTGGTTTACTTTTCGATTCGTTTCTTTTTCGATTCGTTTACTTTTCGATTCGTTTCTTTTCGATTCGTTTCCTTTTCGATTGGTTTACTTTTCGATTCGTTTCCTTTTCGATTCGTTTACTTTTCGATTCGTTTACTTTTCGATTGGTATATTTTCGATTCGTTTCCTTTTCAATTCATGTACCTTAAATACAACAATCACTTTATTTGGATTGCTATATATGATGGCTGAATTATATTATATAGAACGCCTAGTTCAGCTATTTCCGTCATTCACCATCATCATCGAGGCAGGGAGAGCGCGCGAAATTTTCAAGCTTGTATTTTTGAACTTATATTATTTACGAGTATTTCTCAACAGCTCTGCGAAGTGCGAAACACTCGCTCTCGCTTCTTTTCTCCCTATTACTATATTGTGTCGTGTAATATATATATATATACATTAAATTTAATTGTATGTATTAGAGAGTTTGCTAAGGATTATTTTGTCACTAGCCTTAGGAGATGGTGAACTGAAAATTATAATAAATCTTCCTTATATTATAACATAAATATCCAAGAACTATTTACTACCAGTATATAGTCGTTGATAAATATCCAGCCAAAAAAATGGAGCAATGGTCGGTCTAGTTTTTGAGATATCCAGGATATAAAGTAGAGTTGCTATGAGAAAAAAAGGTTTAGTTATTATTTTCTAAAAATAGCTGAAGTAGTCCTGCATATTAAACTGTAATCCAAAAAATTCTATCTCACATAGTTTTGCCAGAAAAAAAAACAAAGTCAGAGTGAACGCGTCGCTTAACATGGGGCCTTACCTGACAAAGACCCTCATATATCTAAAAAAAAAAAAAAAATACACCGTTAGGTGGTATGAAAAAAATATAGTGATGTTCTATGACCCAAACTTTAACCAATACAAGAACCAATTAAAAATTTTTCGCTCGAATCCATTTTTCCGTAAAAAAAAAAATTCTTGATTTCCTTACGGAAAAATGAATTCGAGCGACAATTTATTTTTTAACGGTTTTTGGTTAAAGCTTGGGTCATAGAACATCACTATATTTTTTTCATATACCTAACGGTGTATTTTTTCGAGATATTCGAGGGTCTTTGTCAGGTAAGGACCCACTGGCCCCATGTTAAGCGACGCGTTCGTTCACTCTGATTTTGGAATTTTTTTCTGGCAAACCTATATTTGAGATAGAATTTTTTTTAAATTTTGGTTTGATATGGAGGACTACTTGAACTATTTTTAGAAAATAATAACTTAACTTTTTTTTCTGACAGGAACTCTTATACTATATATGGAAAATATATTATATTATATATATTTTTTAAATTTTTAATCAAACCCTATTGGGTACTTCTATTTACTAATTACATACTACTTTGAAACCCCGAACCTTCCGAAACCCTAACTTGAGCGTTTCGCGGGCTCTTCTGGAACGGGGGCGGCCACGGCCTTGCAAATCCATCCCGGCATTTGCCTGCGGCTGAGGGAAACGTGGAAACCTCAGCCAGGATGGACGCTACAGCTTTTGTCAATGAACCGGAAGTGCAATGGTCCAAAGCCAGGGGAACCACATAGTGGAAAAGCGCAACGTTTTACCCCTGGGTGGGAAACGTGGTTTTTGTTGAAAATGGTCACCCATCCAACTACTAACCACGCGCGGCGTTGCTTGACTTCGGTGATCTGACGAGAACCGGTCAAGCGCACTGCGCCACACCTCTCACAGTTATTTAATTACTGTATAGTAAAATAGGTATAATATCTTACATCCATATAATCGTGTTTATTATTTGTGCACCAATTACGCAAGCTAGTACAGAGACAATAACATAACGATATATAAAATATATAATTGCATCAATGGCACTTATCACCGTGAATTCGAGGGATACTAATTATACATTTAATGTACACAAAATGCATTATCAGGCATCCAGGACACTTCATCATTATATTTATATATGAATTGGAAAATAAAACTTCGCATTATTATTATTATGTGTTTATCATTCAGGGATGTTACATTTTCAGGAAAAGGGGGAAAGGGGGAGTTAGGTTTTACTACCCCCGTACTTCCACCACTTGGGAGAAGTCGCACGGCATCGCACGCGGGCGAGCCGGCGATATGAGAGCGCGCAAGCTCAAATACATGTATGCGTACTGTACATGTACAGTATAGCGGGCGGCTGCAGAGACCTCCGTGTCTTATGGCCAGGGTGGCCAGGGATTTGATCAGAGTTTCGCTGTTTCTGTGAGAGTTGCGGCGCTGCTAAATGTTCGGCTCGGACCGGCTCTTTTGCTGGCTGAAATTGCCATTATGATTATAATTATGATTATAAACCACCAGCGAGAACCAGGCCGTGCCGCTGCGATTCAGTGGCGCCGCCACTCTCAGTTACAGTAAAGCTCGGCCAAGCTGGTCAAATTTCTAGCCATAAGACACGGAGCTCTCGACTGTAAGGTCTCTAGGGCGGATGTGATTACAATGCAAATAAATGTACTGTATATTCAGTACATTGGACTACAAAAAAAGCTTAAATTAAATATGAAAGGAATGAAAGGTTGATAAAATATCAGGGATATGTCTTTATATATTCGATATATTTAAATCGGCATGGTATGCAAGTAAGAATATGAATAGAAATGAAACCGAATCGAAAAAATGTACAGGCAGTTTTATATTATATATTTAGCCATTATTGTCTTCAATTTCCTCCAGTCAAAAAGGACAGGTGGAACGAATTGAAAAGAAACGAAATATAGTTTTTACATATCATATTTTATATTTTTCTTGTCTGTTAATTTTTTCTTCCAAAATTACTATAGTCTGATGAGGAGCGGGTAAATGAATCGAAAATATATGAATCGAAAAGTAAACGAATCGAAAGGGAAACGAATCGAAATTTATAATATGGTGGAAGATATACTATTCTTTTTAAAATGAGATTTTAAATGTTAGTTGTGTTGAAGATTAATAAATAGGAAACGAAAGGAAATGAATCGAAAATATTTTCGAAACCATGGTCGCAAATAATTACAAACATATATTTGGAGATTTTCATATTAGTAACAGAAAGAATAACGATTGAATAGTAGCAATCACATAATTATATATAGAGGAAACGAATCGAAAAGGAAACGAATCGAAATTTATAATTATAATATTATAATTCTTTTTAAAATGAGTTTTTAAATGTTAGTTGTGTTGCAGATTAATAAGTAGGAAACGAAAGAAAATGAATCGAAAATTTTTCGAAACCATGGTTCATAAATAATTACAAACATATATTTGGAGATTTTCATATTAGTAGCAGAAAGAATAACGATTGAATAGTAGCAATCATATAATTATATATAGAGGAAACGAATCGAAAAGGAAACGAATCGAAGAGGAAACGAATCGAAATTTGGTGAGCGGTGTTGCCACTAGCACTTTCATAGGCCCCGCCTTCTCTTGGAGGAGGAGCTAGAACCCCCTCCACCAAATTATAAATTTCGATTCGTTTCCTTTTCGATTCGTTTACTTTTCGATTCGTTTCCTTTTCGATTCGTTTACTTTTCGATTCGTTTACTTTTCGATTCGTATATTTTCGATTCGTTTACCCGCTCCCATAATATAATATTATATTCAAAAATACACAAATATGATATTATATCTCTTACCGTATATATAGCCGAGTGCCGGCCTATAACTTTGATTAATTGCTATTTCCTGGTGCTTCTTTTTTATTGAACCTTCAAAATTCCAGCTAAATAACTCCGCAAACCTAATTATTGTGGTCTGTTAAAATAATTATAGGATTTTTATTTCTTAGCGACCGTAAAAAAATATTTATTATATTATGAACTTTTTTTCACATGGATGATTGTTATGTGGTAAACTTTGCTTCTGTATCACGGATTGTGCTTCTACCTGGTGGCACAGGTAAGAACTAAAATTCTCATAAATCAAGCTCGCCTCGAAAGTGAGAAATATTTGTGCATAGCATATTTCAGAACGCTATGATTTGTGTATAGAATTTGAGGCGCGCGGTTCGATCATCAACACTTTTGTATGCATATATTTATAAATATTATAGAATAATTATGTTGTGTAATGTTGCCGAATCATTATGGCAATTAATGAAATGATAATGATTTTTTTAAATTCTTATTCTAGGGAAGTCAAGTTTAGACGTGCTCTTGGTAAAAGCTTATATAATTATAAAAGCAATTTGGCATATTATATATATAAAGTGGTGAGAATTAATTTCGCCAATGATTCCCATCATTTGATTTGCTCACATGCAGCCTTTAACAGGAAGAGAACGAACATCTTACAATATATCTATACAGTGATTGATATCCACTTGCTTCTCTGCGCATCTGTATTAATTAACCCCTATATTTAAGTAAGTAAATTATAGGCATATATAATATATAAATATACAGTGCTAAAAATTATAGCTGACACTGCCTGATGACGGTGCCGATGCTCGTGAAGTAATGGACCTGAAAATTATATATATTATTATATATACTGCTGTTATTGCTGTACTGGTGAGATATATAAAATAATAATATCTTTCTGTAGAACATGCAGTAGGAGTGTGGCGCAGAGCTAGTGCATTGACCGATTCTCGACCCATCACCGAAGCAAAGAATTAATATATTTAATATCTACGTTAATTCTTTGACCGAAGTAAAGCAACGCCGAATGTAGTTAGTATTGTATATAAGTTGGATGGGTGACCAATTCAATTTCGACAAAAGTCCCACTTAATTCTCTCACCCAGGGGTAAATAAATCGTTGCTCTTTTCACTATGTGGTTCCCCTGGCTGTGGACCAAATATATTGCACTTCCGATTCACTGACAAAAAGCTTTAGCTGTTCATACTGTAGTAAAAATCACATAAGAGAATTATGTTTTCCCCCCTCTCGCAACGTTACAGGATAGGAATATGAGCCTTGTGGACAATTGTCGTAGCTGACGCGTGGTATATCCTGACTGCATTGCATGAGTTTTCCACGTTTCTCTCATTTGTCAGTCACAGGTAAATGCCAGGATGGATTGCAAGGACGTGGCAGACCCTGTTCCAGATGAACTCATGAAACTTAATAGAAATTAGGGATTCAGAAGATTTGGGTTATTGTAAACTTAGTGCTTACAATTAGTGAGTGTCGTTTAGTAAGTTATAGAAGTACCCAATTTTGTTTTAAATGATAAAAAACAAAACAAACCAAAAAGAATAAAAGGTATTTTCGTTAAGCACTAATATAAGACGAGAATCAATTATTAATCAGATTTTCTTTATTTTATCTGTATAATATATACAGATAGACTGGTTAAAGCATTGAAGACGAATTCGGTATACTTCTAAAACTATAAATAATTAATAGTGTAATAAAACAAATGCAAAGCTTATGTTTTGCTTTTTTGTTCCTTGCCAAAAAGCATCAAAATATCATAACTTTTATAATTTGCACTATGTATATTTATAAATGCATCATATAAATATAATTAAAATTATTAATTGTGTTAACTTATAAGCAATATAAAAGCCTAATTTTGTCCTCAAAAATTGAAAAAAACACTTTTTACCTTACATAAGTTATTTTTATAGTAATCTCAAGGGGTTCATATACAATTTTTATTTTCTTCTTGAAAACAAACTGCAAAGTTACAACAGCTCGGAGTGGTGGAAAGAGAGAGCGGTGATCGAACTCAGGTCTCGTGGTTGGCGTCTTTGCAATAGTTACTGCAGGGCACAGATGAGGAGGAGGGCGGGCGGGCGAGAGGCATTGTCTTGCGCGCGTGCAGCCTTCTCTGACAGTCACCGCGGCTTCCAGCTTCACTCTCAAATGCTATAAAAACTTATAAAATAAAATTAATATCCACCCACGAAGCATAATATGTGAAATACTGCGGGTCAGCTGATCGAGAATTTATATTCTGATCACAATCTGATCGATGCACTCTATATTCTGATTCTGATCAAAAGCAGGAAAAAAAGATTTTGCTTCACGAGCAAAAACAGAAAAACAATTCTATTGTGGCTTTCAGAGTTCATTATTTTTTACGAGTCTTGAGCAACGAGCACGAGAGACCGGTTCTCCAGCAAAGACAGTGGCGGCACAAGCAGCACTAGAGTGGCGACGGCGCCTTCTGCTGCTGTGGTGCACGCTATAGCTCCCACTGTATTCGGGCCCACTATAGTAGTACGCCTCCTCCGCTCTATCACGATCCCATGTCGGCTAGCTGTCTCAAACCCTCTCCAACTTACGCCATCTTAATTACATTAAAATAATTTTTATGAGTGTTTTGATACTGCATGTTTACACTTAATAAACTAGTACGTTGTGTGTTGCATGTTTACGTATCAGAAAACACAAATCGAAACCAACGAAAAGATGAACTCAGGGAGGAGATCCCCTAGCCGTGGAGTCACACGGCACAAGTTCACCCCGTGTCCACAATGTCCACATTTGTGATTCAAAGTGCATGATAGAGGGCCATAACATATCAAAGTGATACGTAATACGTCGCAATAGCATGACGTCCTCTCTACACAGCCACGACAACACACCACGCACCAACACTCAAACACACGGTGATTCAAAACACAGACCACACGACACCGAAGAGCCCAAATTTCCAAACGTAAAACCTCACGGTCGGCGTGCACTGCCGAAACGGTGTCCGGTGTCCGGAACCGAACACGACTCGGCAGCAACAAAAGTTCACCGGGCAAAGACCTCCACCGCCCACGGCCAGCGCAGGGCACCGGAAGAGCTCGGAGGCCGAAAAACCCCAAAAATCTAAATAAAAAAAATTCACCCCCAGCCCCCCCCCCCCCCCCCCCCCGGACGTGGATTTTTTATTATTTTCCTGGTTATGGCGGCCACCCCCAGGAACCCCCAGGAAAAGTTTCATCGGGTTCCGACGAAACCAGACGCTCTCCCAAAGGAAGTGCGTCCCAGCATAGGAAAACGCTGGTTAATTTTGGGGTCCCGAAAGTGATGTTTATAATAAAGATTACACAACAAAAAGCGCACTAAGGGTTATTGTCACTAGTCTTAGGAGATGGTGAATCACTCTGAAAATTATAGTAAACCTTCCTTACATTACAACATAAATTTTCAGCAAAAAAAAATGCAGCAAAAGTCGGTCTAGTTTTTGAGATATTCAGGATATAAATTGTGAGAATATCATTGGAAATCTGGCGGCCATTTTCAAATCAAGTCAAATCAGCATCTTTTTCAACTAAAAAAATTAATATTTCAAAAACTAGACTGAATAAGTACTTTTTTTACTTCAGAAAGTGAACAGTCATTTTGGTCTCTATGTTCTGATCTAAATTTTATATTTTTTTACCATCAAAAAATAATTTCACTGGTGACAATATTCCTTAATTAAAATTTTGGAGTGATAGTAATAAATGTCTATAAGTTCTGCTCGTAAGTAGGCAGGTTAGACATAAGGGAAAGTAATTAAAAAAATGTGTAATAACAAAATAAAAACGGAGGCACTGCAATTATATAGCATTTGCAATGCCCTCCATGGCGTACGTAACAGAGCAATGCATGAGCAGTTAAACAATAATTAAAGTACTCTTAAAAGTTAAAGTTTTGTTGCCTCTATAATACTTGTCTTGTACGTAAATTAATCTATTTAAGTATAATTTAACAAAATATCAAATGAAACAATTGTCTCGGGTACTCCTGAGGTATACCAGGATATCAAAATAAGTACGATAGAATATTTTTGACAGAGGAGAATTGATTTGATTGAGTTTATTAATTGAGTTTTGAAAAGTCAAGATCGGGAATGCTCTTAATTACAGTTAGACTCACAATTTATCACTTAATCATGCATGATATAAAGAAAATTAAGAAGGTGGTTTTCTAAGAACAGCTATATATAATGCCTATGTCAAATTTTTGACAAATTTCTACTTGGTTTTACAAAACTGACCAAATAGATCGACTTCAAAATTTGCACGTGACTTAATTAATTTTTATGATCCGAAAATTAATGTATGAATATATGGCAATTAACTTAATCTAGCTTAGACGCACATGCACATAGTACAATATGTTTTGTTTTAAATATTCATAGATATTTCCATGTCGATTTCCATAGCTGGACGTATAGCATAAATATAAAGCTGAGTAGTAGGCTTGAGGTCCACTAGGAGACGCCGTGATCGTCACTTCTCACCGTGAGCGGGAAGGCGCGAGTAGCGCGGGTTGGTTGGTCTCCAGGTAAACAATATTCGTGTTAGCGCCCTAGCAAGCCTGGAGCCCGAACTACCTTGCGTTTGCCTTACCTGCAGTCGGTCGCGCTACCACCTCGCTTGCTCATCCGCCCGCTATCTACCTGTGCTAGTATACTGTGCCGAGTGAGTTTGGGGCTGTCACCTGCGTGCCCTCGGTTTAAACGTGCGTTTTACGCTCTGTGCACCGTGACGAATACCTACTAACGACGTTAGTTGTGATTTACTGCAAGTTTCCGCTCCTGCAAGGTGTAGTAACATAACAATAATTATCTTTTGGACATTTAATTGTATACACACCTGATTGTGTACTGTACTTATCTACCTATATATCTACTCAAATTTGATTTGTCTCGATCATCATACATACTATACAGTATGTGAATGTATCAATATTTTCATGCATGCTGGAGATTTAAATAAATGTAAACATTTTAAAAACTTTTTCCTAATGAATATATGATATTATTTTTGATGAAAATATTTTACTATATATGAATTTTATCAATAAATTATAATAGGCTTTTGATGCTATGATTTGTTTCACCATTCTTAATTATTGTTAATAATATATTATCACATATTATATATATATATATATATAATTTATTTGATATCCTATATTTTATCATAATTTGTTTTGCTATGATATTTAATTGCTTAATATACGTACCACATGCACCGACCATATAGTATATAATATATTTTTTAATTTAGTTTTTCAGGAAAAAAACATAATTATGAATGTATTATATATACATCATTACATGATACAATACAATTGTATAAAATTTTGTTTACGTTTAAATTACAAATTACAATATCCATAAATAACTAAACATCCATAATTATAATATATTATACAATTATTAATTATTACTATTTGGGAGGGGGCCGGGGGGTCTTTAATATTTAAAAGACTGACGACAATTTAAGTTTACGAATACACACACACACATAATAATATATATAATATATAAATTATTTTTTCTTTGAATTTTGTGGTGCTTGAACTTGAAACATATTCTTTTAAATAACTTTGAAAACAATTTTCGCAAGAAACGGAGATAATAAAAAATGTTTTGTTAGCATGATTTCCACATTACATTGTTGTTGTGACATTACAAAACAACGAAAACAAAATAGTAGCAGTGATTTCCAGTTTATATTATCACTTGTTTTCAAATAAAAACAAACCTTGAAAATACTGAAAAGTATTTATATTCTATAACATTCTTATATACTTACAACAAAAAGACACTGAAAAAGGGAAGTTTTTGCTTGTTGCTCATGTCTGCTATGGACGTATATGCCCTAGCTCGCATGCAAGTAGCCCTGCTATCTCCTCACTCATTCTCTTTCTCTTTTACATTCAACTCTTTCTAGCCTCATTCTCACGTAAAAAGATAAGAATACTTAAAATTTGGTGACAAACAATTCACACTTTGAATATGCATAAATACATATTTCCAGTGTTAATATTTTTTTAAATAATATTTTAATGTAAGCTCAAAAGGGAAATTAATGCATTTTATTACACTGAACGCGTGCTTGATTTCACTACGATTCATATTATTCATAATATTCTGTAGCCTAGAAAAATTGAGCTCTCACTTCATGGTTGTTGCTTGGAGACGTGATAATAATAACTCGCCGGGTTTACATTTTATATTTACTATCACAATCACAACCTAGGTAACCCCTGGCACACGTACGGCACACTCCCCCATCTTATTGGAAACACCAAAGTTAGGCAACTTGTTCAGCATTCAAATCAAGCAGGAGTAAGATGGCATTGATTAGGGGTGTTTGTGATACTTGTTATATGCTACCCTTTACCCTTATTATACAAAAAAAAATGTAAAATAATTTATTTTGATAATAAAACCCTTTTTAAACTGAAACTGAACAAGTTATATATAATATCAAGGACTATATACTGTACAAGAGGACGGCCTAACTTTTTTGCCAGTATATAGTCATTGATATAATATAATATAATATAATATAATATAATATAATATAATATAATATAATATAATATAATATAATATAATATAATATAATATAATATAATATAATATAATATAATATAATATAATATAATATAATATAATATAATATAATATAATATAATATAATATAATTTATACACACTTACGTAAATATATTAAACAATGCTGTAAATTATTATTTACAATTGAATGTTATGCATTATAATATACATACATACATACATACATACATACATACATACATACATACATACATACATACATACATACATACATACATACATGCATGCATGCATGCATGCATGCATGCATGCATGCATGCATACATACATACATACATACATACATACATACATACATACATACATACATACATACATACATACATACATACATACATACATACATACATACATACATACATACATACATACATACATACATACATACATACATACATACATACATACATACATACATACATACATACATACATACATACATACATACATACATACATACATACATACATACATACATACATACATACATACATACATACATACATACATACATACATACATACATACATACATACATACATACATACATACATACATACATACATACATACATACATACATACATACATACATACATACATACATACATACATACATACATACATACATACATACATACATACATACATAACATATATGTATTATATATATTTTATAATACATAATAATTATTAATTTATCTCTATTTAATTATCATTCATGCATATATATACCCGCTAAGATTATATATTATAGTGTATACGTGACAACGATGACGTCCCTGTATGGTAGTGTCAAAAGCAGTGTGTAGGTGGAGACGTTCGTTGCTGATAATGACCCCCAATGGATGCAACCTACTGTATGCATGGATATAGGCTCGCGCTGTCAAAACGTAATATTTACCTTACAGGTGCGAGCTGTAGTGCTTGCTTGCTTGTGAAGAGCCACGCGTCCCGCCCTCGCGCCTACCCTTTGCTCTTCAAATAATAATGTATTCAAATGTTGATTAGATACATTAGAACCTATATCATGTAACATATACTTCCTTTGTATGGTAACAGTCACTGTATAATACTGAAGCTAGCTTACAGTTCATGTTACTGTATTATATTGATATTTTTTTTTCTTTCGACATATATCTGACAATATTATCACGAGCTCAAGTAGTGGGATGGGCGTGGGTTCTATTATACCTAGCTGTTGTATTAGAATAATTAACATTTTGAACAGAGCGGTAGAGGGACGCAATAAAGTATTAATACTCTCTAAATGAGAAGACTTACTTCTAGAATTCTAGATCAGTAACGTCGGTTTAAAAATAACATGATTTAAGATATTAATAATATAAAAAAATAAGTTAATGTCATTTGGTAAGGCAAAAACAAAAATAAATGAAAAATTTGACTTTTTATTGATAAAAAAAAAGGCATGTTAACTATCACAATAATGATTAAAGCAAACTTTTTAGTAAAAATTGTCAATTATGCACCATTTTTCTTAAAAACAAACTTTCACGTACTTTTGACTATATCATATATTTATCTGGACTCTTATTTAGCCTAAACAACTCATGCACCTTCTGTATAAATGAAGCATGTATATTCCAGGTAAATAAATTGCCAGATGTTTCTCCTTTACTACGATGCATATTATGTACATTGTACATGCTATATATATCGTAAATTTAACTGAGGGTTTATTTATATTATTGCTTCCGAACCGTGTATAGTTCAAAATAGCCTGTAGAGGTTTGTGCAGTAAAACGTTTTTACTGTGTCTAGGTGACATGAATTAGTATCAACTTAATATATTACAGTTCAATTGTATATAACTATTATTTACGATTAAAGAATGTAGGAATTTAATTTTTAAAGTTCGCTAGAAAGTCAGTAATAACTTTTTCACCTGGTCTTTGCATGGCACACTTCTATGAATGGGCAAATACAATCGAGAAGCTTGTGTGTATTTTATTTGCCATTTTTTTTTTTTTGTTTTTCATTCCTTTTTTCATTTCTTTGAATACATGCAGGCAACCCTTGATACAATTTTAACATCTCTCCGCGCAAAGAAGTTTTGTTCGTTAAACACAACCATTTCTAAGATATTTCAAAAATACGTTTTCTTCGTTTATTTGTGAAGTCAATGTTGAAATAGCAGTTCTGCACTTCCTGCCTGTGTGTATGCATTTCAGCAACAGCACTGAGCAAACGAGCACGTAGCTTAGATGATGGCAGCTGTGTCGTGTGTATGTATCTTACTGTACAATGTGACAAAAACTGGACCGTAATTTATTTTACCTGTCACATCTTGCTCTTTAATTTACACCGATTTACTGTAGGTAAATAATATTACAATCAATATTATTGACATAGTTTGCTGGTACTTAAAATTAAAAGTATTATAATATCATAATTTTAAGTTATAAGAGGCATTCACAAAGCCTTAAGGCCACATTTAGGGCTCGATAATTTAAGACCAGAAATTTTGGGTCTAAAAAGCATGCCTAAAATCAGGCTTTAAATTACCGAGCCCTAAATGTGGTCTTAGGGCTTTGTGAATGCCCCTTTATATTTTTAAAGATAATTTAGTTTCTTACTGCATTTAATATTGAAGATACTCTGTGTTTAAAATATTTTGAGCAGTTTGATGTCTATCATATGCAATAAAAGAGACAGAATTACCATGCACTTAAACATTTTTTATTTTATTTAATATTTTGTATAATTATATTATAGGTCTGTTCGTAAATGCATAATTGATATTATGAAATAATAATCAGATGAACCTCCTGTACAGGGAACATTAAGGATAATAAAATAATTGATTATTTTCTGATTGTGTATTTATTTACGAACAGACGTAATACTCGTATAATCATTATTTTATTATATTCATTATTTTGATGCATGAAATAACGATAGTTTGCATTAAAATATTTATGTGACCATTAAATCTGTTTCTGTTTCATTGGGTGTATAATTAATGTCAAAGTTTAGTGTAATTTTAACTGAGCACCCGATTCGTAGGCGAGCAAAAACACTGCGGAAAGCAGTAAACAGAAGCTATAATATGGGGCAACATTTAGAAGGCTGAGATGACAAAATGCTTTTTGAACTGAAAAATCGGCTGCATGTACTTTTTAAACATACATTACTCACTGGCGCAAAATATTTTCATCTGTTTTTACCAATGGCCTATATATTTTACAGTAAACACACGAGTCTCAAAATAGAAGGGGTCTGCATATAAGGGCTGTATGGTGTGCGAAACGTGGCCGAGCTATTCTAAGCCCCTTTCCCGCCCTCTGTTTACTTTATATGCCCGGCTCGTCTTGCTGCTGCTTCTCTGTGCAAAGTTTACCTGGCCATGAAAAGATCCCATTTCCCTTTAGTATTCTGTTGACAGAGCAGAACCAAGGATCGAACTCAGCACCTACATATTTATACGCTTTTAGCTTTGACGCCTGACGCCTTTGACCTTTTTGTTCCATTCGACCTTAAAATGTAATTTTTTTTCCTCCCTGGGTCGTTGTTTTTATAGAACTTTTTGTGGGATAGTAAAATTATCAGGAGAAGAAAGGTATATATATATATATATATATATATATATATATATATATATATATATATATATATATATATATATATATATATATATATATACTGTATATATATTATTATATTTACGCTAAAAGCAAATATTGCATTTTTATGGAAAATTTATATTTATGTCTTACATTTTAAAACTTAATTGCTTAACAATGAAAATTACAGACAACTACTTTAGCAGTAGGTTATCGTACTGTTCATTGCGTATTGTCTGACAATGATAACGTACGACCTTCTTTTAAGTTACACAATTTCTGTGTGGTGCAACTGACGTGCGCTCAAATTATTTGTGCATTATATGTCATTTGCATTCTGTCTTCAGCAGATATTGGTGCTAGCAATTGCTACCATGCAGAGAAATAGTTAGGCGTGCCCCTCCCCCTATAACTTGCTAGTAAATATGCATGTCAGCTAGCTGGCTATCCACGGTACGACGTGGAGAGCGGCGTGATTTGCCTGCGAGATCATTTTCTCCCCTGTCCCCATGCAGCAGCAACAACTACATATCACCATGCAACAAACAGGACGGTGCTGCTGTAAAGTAATTCTTATCAAGCGAGCGCTGCTTGCTTGCTGACACATCTTCCATTCTCATGTCACTATTCTGAACTATTAAATATTCATGGCAGGATGCGTTGAATTTAATGTGAAACATGAAATTTATAAGATTCAAGTCTTCTGCTTAAAGGATGATAATGTATTTTAAATCGTATACGATGTCATGTATTCTTTTTTATTGACTATATATAATAAATACAATGATTGTATAATTTTATTAATTTTATTCAAATTTTGTTTTCAATACATATTTTTAATCTTTTTTACTTTACAATCGATCATCACAAATGGCGAGGTTTCAATATAAATCCAAAATGACACGTACCAGTCTTTACGTATGATTTACATGATTTATAAACCCTTATTTTTTTGTACCCCTGTGCTTTGAAATTAAATTATTACTTTATTATTTACTACCATCAATAAGTTGAAGATTCAACAATATTGACATAGTTAAGATTGAAAAGCACGGCTAAAAACGAAGAGCTGAGATAAATAAGTCGTGATGTTAATTAAGTAGCGAACTTAATTATTCTATGATTATACAATGACGTCTATGGCAGAGGGTGCACTTCACCCACCACTATCCCAAGTTATAACTTGCAGAAACTCAAGCTTTTGACAATTTTCCGTCAGACAGTTATTTAAAAGAACTGCACTGTATTATGCATTCACATAATTAGACCTCAGTGAAAGCAGTGGAAAAAAAAAAGTATTGCTATTTTTTTTATATATAAAAGAAATTGATGGGTGCATGTGTCCCGACCGACTGCAGGGTGCTGATGCTTTGTCTTGCGTGTGTTGACAGGACAATGCTGCTGGCGCGGAGTCTCGTGACGTCACAATGACGCTGGGCCACCCGGCATGTGTCGGCGGCGTCGAGCCTCAGCTGCAACAGCGGGGCCCAGTGAACGGGCTGCCCTCGCAGCAGGCCCCACCGTCCAGCTTGATTAGTCCGTCCAGGGACTCACTCGCATTCTCCAAGGGATTGCTAAATGGACCAGGACAGAACAACTGCTTCCTCAACAGTGCCGTACAGGTAATTAATGTCACTCCAATTCTTATGCATGCATGATTTGATCTTTTTATTGTTGTTTTTGACCTAGGCTTCCTATGATGGTATTTTCTTAACGATGTGCACGAGCTGTAATGCAAATATCATACACAATTTAAAAATGCATTGGCAACTGCATGGGCCATAGTTTATTTTAGAACTCAGATTAATAAGGATTGCATAAAACTGACAACGAGATAAGTCCATTATCCATTATATATAATATAATAATTATAAACACAAATTTTATGTGATAGGTATCCGTTTAATATGTAAAAATATGGGTGTCGTCATATCTATATATGTCGTCAATACGACTTGATACGAGGTAGATTAGCAGCAAAAAAGATGAGGTCGATGACGCATTAATTTTTGTATAACTATCGTATTATAGCCATCGTTTTATTATATTAATATTCAGTTAACAGGTACCAGTTATCAAAGCATGGAGATTTTATTTTTTTATTATTATTATTATTACAGTATTATTATTATTATTTTTTTTACAAGGATTCACCCCTAAGAGCTTACAGCTCGCGGCGGGATAATGGGTAGGGATAAGGTAGGGAACGGATGGTGGCCACCGACAGACCACGGCCTGATGTTACACGTCCCAGCATTCGCTGAGGTGGGACTGAGGGAACCGTAGAAAACCTCAGTCAGGACGGACACCTCTACTTTTTCTCAATGGACCAAGCATATATATGCAAGCATGTAAAAACAAATATAAAACCTAAATTATTATTTATAACTTTTCATATAACGGATCAAAAATTAATTAGCTTATACAGTATAAAACATTCGAATTCATATTCATTTTTATTGCTTTTTGATTGTACATTACAATATAAGCACGTCATAATCAGTGTTATTAGCAACCTCATGATTCCTCGTGTTAATTAAAGGAAATCTTCACTTTGTTTCAAAATTGTCTACTTTTTTTTGCATGTAATGAATCACACCTTTTGATCAATAATTGACAATTTATAAAAAAAAAAAAAATGGAGCCCGCTTCGTAGAACGTTGATATGAACATTATATTAAGCTGATGTAGCTGATGAATTTCTAATCTACGTCGTGATGTTTTCTCGCATGATTGATGGTTTAGCGGACACTCCATTAGCCCGCGGACCATGACTTGTAGCTTCACCTCCTCCCGCGCCCCTCGAACTGTCAGTGTGAGACACGGAGGACGGCTACCTATATAATATAGCCAGTTAGACGGCTAGTCTCTGCATGCTTAGCCATCTCAAATCCGTCACTACTTTTTGAAAATGTCTGCGAAATCATTTTCTCATTGCTCAAATCTTATTAGTCACAACATGAAATAAAGATTACATACAATAATTTGCAGTGGAGATTTTTACATTTATTTATTAAAGCTCGTGCAGACTCAGAAAGCCTGCTGTCACTTACCTATCAACCTCGGCTATTTACAAGTGATTTAAAATCGATATCGTCTTCTTTTAATATACGAGTCAGATTGAAATGTAAATTTGTCATACATTTCTAAAACTTCATATATTGTATAAGACTGAACTTCCCGCTTTACTATTCGAAATTTTGTAATTATGAGGTGACGATGTCACTTTTTGACTAACTTTTGATATTAAATTTTAAGCCGGTATTACACGATACAATTTTTATTTACAAGAATTTCAAATCCATTTGTTTCATTGTTTGTATTAAAATGTAATTTTCTTGCAAGGAATAATTGTATGCAAAATTATGTCGTGTGATACGGGCTTCAGAAACAAAAAATCAATCTAATTTAGGTATTGCAAAAAACAAAAACCCCAACTTGAATCTTGCTATACTTAGCGTTATCAGGGCGTTATCGTAATATCAGGGCTCACATAGTTGTATAGTTGCAGAAAAGAAAGAAAAAAAATCCATTTATTTGTTCTTGATTATCTTCGGTGTTATTTTAAATATATTTTTTTAAAGTGTTAATTGTCACATTTCAAAATTGTTCACTTGTTTTCTTATATTCAAAGAAATCTAAAAACAACCTGCAAAAGCTTCAAACTTGAGCTTACTATATATAAATCGCGACTCTGTACAATAATTTTCTTATTATTATTTAATTATTAATGCAAATTCTTTAAAATTGCAACACTGAAATTAGACGTATTATATTATTGATGGTTATATATTAGAAAAGGTTAAAATTTGCACATGGTATTTATGAAAAAAAAAAAAAAAGTTTTATTTCTTAGAAATAATCTTTATTAAATTGTCATTCATATTTTATTAAAATATAATGGATGATTTTAATTGCATTTAATTCCAACTTAACTTTCATAACGTTTATTGATTTAACGGATTATTGTTTGATAGATATACTAAAACTAGAACATGTCTCTTAAAAAAAAAAATTGCATGCATGCATGCTCTTGAAAACATTTTAAATCACGGGCTTTTATTATTACTGAATGCATTATCACTGCAATTTGAATAATATTTAAGTCGTACTTTGATTCATTTGTTAACTCATAAATAATAAATTAACTCTCAGACTCACGAATAAAAAATATTATAATTTTATCAAACTAATTCTATAAAATTTAAATCAAATTTCTATTGATGTTACGAGCATACAGTGATTGAGTTTAAACACAGAGCGAGTATATTATCCGATTATATTAGGAACATAAACCCATGTGCGTGCCCTACTACATCGACCAGCTCGGTGAGTGGTTTACGATGCCAGTAACAGCAGCATATGGGCAGACAAGCGAGCATACAGGCTGCTAGTATATAGTTGGGTGAGGACAGAGAAAAAGGAAGCCTTGCTCGGTGGTCAGAAGACAAAAAACTGTGTGTAGCATCGCACGCGATGATGGAGATATTATGATGGCCATCGCGAGCACACGCTTCGCCAGCTAGCTAAACTGGGTCCACGACATCGATGTACCACCATGGGCTCAGCCTGAGGTGCTACACCGGTTGGTATATCCAGACGAGTGAGCAGCAATTTGGTCTTCACAACATCTGCACGGTCTGGCAAGCTAGTGACATCACAGTCGTGACAGACACAGACGATGAGCATGCATGATGTCACGTGTCCGCAGCGGAGCACGAGCTGCTCTGCTAACCAACCGGAGTCGAGCTACAATATCAAGAGTGCATTAGTGCAACGAGTAACCATATTCAAAGACTGTGTTTCATACAGTAACATTATATCGTTATATTGAAGTGGCTCCTATTGCTTCCTAGCGACGACACAAAACATGCATTTACTGTATATTCATGTGTGTTGATAACATATTTAATATGTGTTTTACCATATGTATAGCATGATATAGCTTAAAATTCTGATAAGTGGCTACTTGCTTAGGTCTCCGAGCCACCATTTTTATTTTCTCGCCTGCAATGTCTGCAACTCACAGAAAGTTCCTCTAGTTAGGTGTAGTTTCTAATTTCCAAGCTACATGCTCCAAACAACCGTTTGTTATATACAAAATGTTAATATTATTTTAGTTTTAAAGGTGAAAATTTGTTGTTAATTAAACACTTAAAGTATTTTTCCTTTTTTAGCAAATACTTACAAATGAATCAGTCGTATTCACTCTAAATGTTTATATTATTTTATATTTATAAAGTTTATAAGACAAATGTCAACTCTATCGGTTGGAAAATAAAAGCTTTAACCCTATTGGCAATCTCACCAGTCAAAGCCTTATTATATACAAATCTCTGATCAATCACTTTTGAATTTTGAACGTTTGATGTTATCGATCGGTCAGGGCTTTTTTTACATTAACGTGACAATATACGTATATTTATTTCATTAGCCTTCATTTACTATATATTAAATTTTATTTCTTTTTATTGCATTGTATACTTTGTTAAGTTTCTTCACCAACAGGCAATATTTTTTATCAAATATACTAAATAGATTTTGAAATGTATAATATGCATATGTGGTGATTTTTTCTTGAAATTTGTTCACAGTGAACAGTAAGGAAGTATAATACTTACATAATAGATCATAATAGTATACTAAAAGCTGTACCCACTGTACTATTGCGCTATGTAACACTTGGATCCCACCAAATAGAGATTCTCTCAGAGTCCTATGTTGTCTATCTAATTCTCATAATTTGTGCAATTATCAAGGCATAATTGAAACAATGAAAGCCAATACATTAGTACGTGTAACATAAATACATGTATACGTTTCTCAGCCTTGAGTGAACTATTTATTACTTCCATGTGCCCGTAAAGCTTAAGGTGGATTCACATGGCGATTTTTACCATGCGACGCGACGCGAATAAAGCGCACTTGCTGTAACAACCATTGACGGCCATATTGGGCGATTGAATGAAAAAGAACATCGTAATTAACGCGATTACTGGCGAATTCGCCGCCGCATACGATTTCCCAGCTTTTACGTCAAATCGCGCCGCGTCGTCGTTGCCGCCCATGAAAATCCACCTTTAACTACTTAATTAATTGCTGCTGCACCGCAGTGCATCCATTCAAAATATAGAATTATTCTTAAGTTTGATCAATATATTGTTAGTGTAAATATATTTGCTTATTGTGTAATGTTATCAGTTTGGATGGATTATTTGATAAGTGCTGTGAAGTAAACTTAATTCAGTGTTACAGTATAAATTAGTCACGCTATACACCTTGAAGTTTCAGATTAAAAAAAAAAAAATGACATTATCAAACAAATAATATCTGCTTACTGCATGTTTTGCTTAATTACTCTTATAATTTTAATGTCTGCATGTTTATGTTAATTAAAGCAATTTTAATATGCAATTTCATTGATATTATTTATAAATTTCTATGAGCATGCATAATGAACTAGCTGGCTCATTTTTTTAAACGATTTATAAATCATGAGTTACCATGTTATGCCTCCATATGAAATATACGTATTTTTATACTATAGTGGACCTTTTCCATTTAATGCTAGTATGTTTTATGAGAAGTATCAAAACATTCAAAATTATCAAAAATTCAATTTTACTCACAAAATGATAGACATGCGCGGATCCAGAACCAAAGTGGGGGGGGGGGGGGGGAGGGCGCTGTCTCCATAAGGCCAATCATAAAAAAATCCCGGAGTGGAGAAAATGCCTATATTGCTCATGTTAAATTCAAATTTTTGGGGGGTGGGGCTGCAGCCCCCCTCCCCCTAGATCCGCGCCTGATGATAGATTTCCAACCTGACTAAAATAATGTTATATTTTTTAGACAGTAATTTGAGCCTAATGTAATTTCATAATTTCAAAATTGCATTGGTAATTTAATAGAACGGAATTCATGCATGTGGGCATACTTAAACCAAAATATGTCAATTCAATCGATTGCCCTAAAATACCAATGAATCAATGAATCGAATTCATGCATATGTTTTCCATTTAGTGCATATATATTTTATACTGTATCTGTATAATGTATACACTCTTTCAATGAGAAAAACAAAATCTTAGAAATATATCGGAAATTATGTTGTAGATTGACAAGCTTCAACGTAAAAATGCCGCAGCGCCGCATTCTGACATCGCTCCATAAGGTTTGTTAGGAGAAAAATCTTATTTATTTTTTCATTCAAATTCTATGCTGCACAAAATCTCGAATATTTTTTATGTCGTGTAAAGTGATCTTTCCCGTGGCTCATATGAATTATTAATCTTGCCCTTCATAAGAACCGTCGGAAAAAATAAAAAACGAGGTACCGCTGGGTTAAAGGATAGGAAGCTTGATAGAACATGTCATCGCGCGCAGTTCGCGCGCTAGATTTTCATTGGCTGAGAGAATTGTGTCGTCAATGTTAAAGCTTCTCAAGTGTGGCAAGTTTTTTTTTTATTATTTGAAAGCTGTATTATGCAAAGTTTTATTACTATACATGTGGTAAATGACATTGATTTACATATTTTTTTATCCCAGTGTTTTAATTTTTTATAAAATGAATTAAATGGGCAGATTTTCTTGGTATAGGAAGTCATCGCGTGATGTGAGCTGCATGATTGTATTTTATGCGAGTTGGTTGATTACGTGAACGCGCGGTTGTGGCGACTCGCGAGTGCTCGAGAGAAAACGTAAGGTGAGGTGGCCACTATACGCCTGCCAGGTAAAAGACGCCAGCCAAGCAGCGGCAGCATCAGCAGCAGCCACACGTGGCAAGCTCAAACCGCAGCTGGCGTAGCCAAGATGCGTCTCTCTCTCTCCTCCTCTACACCGCTAGCTTCCAAGGTTACCTGACCCACAGGTAAACTCCATTTATAGCAGGGGGCCAGGCAAGACTGCTTGAATGCCCGGCCTGACCTGACCAATCAGTTTTGGCGCTAAAATCAGTTTCAAGCCACCTTTAAATACAAATGATTAATTACGATGAAATTTCATTTTTTTTCTATTGTATATACAATAATTTTAGGTTGTTAATTAATGTTGATGAAAATAAGTTAAAATATAATATATAAGCGTACTCAATTAATGAAAAGCCTTTGTATAATATATATATATATATATATATATATATATATATATATATATATATAGTAATTATACATAAAATTGCACAGCTAGTATGATGGATGCTATTTAATTCTTAATATTTTATTGCGATCTGTATTCTTGAACCTTGTTAACATTTAGCTCTCGTTTTAGTTTTAGTGAACGTGTACGAATGCTAGGCGAGTTATATCTACGACGGAAGGGGCAAGAGGTGTATTATAGTATAGATACTTTTACTATACACCTTGAGAAGGGGTATACGTACGTCCCTACGTAAGCATGGCAGTGACACACGTACCGTTGTAGTGTGGGGAGAGGCGTGCCGGCCTGGGGAAGGAGACACAGCGAGCCTGCAGGCGTGGCGCGACGTGAGATAATGTGCACCATCCCTCGCTCGAGCCGCGCCCACCTCGCAAAAGTTTCAATCTTTTAGCGCCCGGCGACCTAGCTAGGTCTCGTGTGGGACATTATATGACACGTCATGCGTATATATAATATATAATACGCCTATAAGCACTATAGCAATCCAATCAACCTGAGCTTGATTAATCCGAATGCCTTATCTGATCAATGCTTCTTAAATTTAAATAAACTAAATAAAGCTTTGAGATATTTTTAATAAAAAGATGAAATAGTAGTTTCAATTAACTCTTGAAATGTGCTTTTATTTTTCTAACAAATTTTCTCGTGCGTTGACGATGTTTATCTTATATAGTTGCAAGAATTCTGCATGTGCACCTAGTTGTAGAGGGCCTCGATCGTTTATCAATTTAATGTTTGTGCAATATATAGAAACTGCTATATATTGTGTTTTAAATATAAATATGTGTTTTTGTTATTCATCTCTCAATCTGTTTTTTCTTGTTGTACATTTTTTATTCAAAATAAAGATGACATATGAGAAAATAATATTAAATACTTCATCCTTGATGGTGGCTTGATGCTTATGTGTAGCTTGAATACAAATCGACGAAAATCGTGTTTTAACGATAGTCTCGTTCAGTGTGCGTGCGTTTGTACTCGACCCGCTGAAGTGACTCTTGTACCTCGTGTGACCCATTGGTGTGACCTGAGAGGCCATCGAGGAGAGGAGCGTCAGACCGCCGTCAGGAGATAGACGCAGAGACAGTAAGAGGAAAACGTTTAGTTCCTGGGCGTCCCGTATAGGCAGCGCTTCTTACAGTCTCGCTTTTCCGCTCCGGTTGCTCTGCAACCCGGCTTGACTGGCTGCCTTGCTGGTCGCCGTACTCTCAGGGTCCGCGATCGCGCAGACAACACCGTGGATTGGAGAACAGGCTTGCGCTCCCCTCCCCCTCCAATCACGGTGGTTGGCGACGCAAACAATGATCCCTAGAGAAGAGACGGCCAACGAGGATTTGAAAGAACATGGAAAAAAAAAGTTTTATTATGAACAAAAAGAGCAACTTTACTCGCGTGCTGCATGAAATGTGTTTTTTATGCTATTATTTTATTATTGGATCAATCTAAATTTAAAAACAAAGGCCTTGGATTTTTATGAATCACAAAAAGAAGCACCTGGGTGATTCTGGTTGATAGCTATATAAAGATTTGCACTTCCTTGAACGTTTTACAAGACTGTTTCGGTTTAACTAGATTTCTAATTAATTCTAGTTATAACTTAATATAACTATAAATATTTATTTATTTTTCGGATTTCCTGCGTATATTAAAAATGATAATGATACATACAGCAAAACAAAATCTATACACTCATATATTGAATCTGCATGCATGTGTGATTTAATAAATTACAGAGCTCTATAATAAAACAAAAGAGAAATAAATCCTTTTTGCCATTCAACTCATTGATTTTGCTTTTAATAATTTAATTCATAAATGTGGGGGAAAGAGACAAAGAGACAAAGCTGAATAAAAGCAACAACACATTTTTGCTATGTGGGCAGTAACTCAAAATAATGTTTTATCATGTTACTTCTGTTGTCATTTGGATATATTGCGAGTTAGCAATGCTCCAAACGAGAGTTTACGTCTAGGGCGGAACTGACGTAAATTATGTAGTTTCCGCTTCTAGTTGCAATGGTTTAGCCCGCAATGGGAGGGAAAAATTAGTAGACACTATATGTCATTTTCTGAAATTTTCAAATGCAAACTCTGTGTGATTCAAAGACTGTATAATGATGCTTGTGTAGGAGAGAGGGTGGGACGGGGTGATAAGGAGGAAGCGAGGGAGAAAGGTGCAGTTTAGTTGCATGCACATGGCTCTCCTCTTAGTCCACCCCTAGGCAGGTTTCACCTGATGCCCACCTGTTTATATGGCCGTAGTATACAAACAGCCAACCAGTCAACTATACTACTATAGTGAGCTGCATGCTAGAATATAATATAAAAGCAGGGAGAGGGATAATATAAAAAGCTAAAGGCTGATGGTAAAGACAGGTAAAAAAAAGTCAGTCGGCTGGAAACCTCCCAAGCTTCACCGCATCTTCTCTTACCACGACTCGACGTTGCCAGCTCTCTTTCTTACCTGTCGTGAGTTCAAGGGCAAATTTACCTGAGACACAGGCGCTAGGCGAGCTAAGGCGAGCGACGAGCATGTACGCGGCCTCCAAGTAATACCTGTCTCTGTATGTTTCATCTACATGGCTTTACCTTCATATATATAACTGAGTTTACAAAAACCAATAGTGAGATTAAAAAATATTTGTTCCATTTAAGAATATTAATTTCCTTTTATTTACCTCCTCTGAAAATTCAACTATGAATAAATTATAAGTGCTAGAGATTTTTTGTTAGTTTATAACATTACTAAGCCATAATATGTTTTTTAATGAAAATAATTTTATATTAACGATGAATCTCAGTTACTGCTGGAGTCAAAGAATATTTCCCTGCAAACGAATCGAATGAAATAAATTTTAAAAAATCGAGAATGTTCTAAAACTTAATCGCTTATGGTTTGAGCAAATTCAGTCTTGCAGTTTTCTTACAACAGCTCCATTTCCGGTTTTCGTCCATAAGGCCAATGTTAAACTTTTACCTCAGTTTTCACAAAACTGATAAGACAGATTCGCTTCAAAATTTGTATACCACCTATTGATGGTGAGTTCGAAGTCCCCTGCAATGTCTTGTTACATTCAGGCGGTACGATTGCGAGATCTCAACCTACTGAGATTCATCCTTAAATTATTTACTAAATTATTTTCAAGAACAATTAATTTCGATCGATTGATTGGTTGTTGGTATTTTGGGGCAATTGACACACTTTGGTCATGTATGCCCCCTCCCCTATTTTCATTAGTTAATAATCGAACGCTATGCTACAATACAACATAAATTCGTAAAAAGAATTAAAGTAATAATTTCTGCCTGCATGCATGCAGCATAAAGAATTTTAAATTAGACTCCAATGCTAATTCAAAATATCGTATGAATCAATCATTAAAATATTTTTTTACTTAATTGTTAAAATGTAGTATTTATTATTATTTTAAGAATAATGATTGAAAAGTAAGATAGTTTGGATACAAAAGTTGACGCACTTTCATACGGAGCTCTTGGGGGCATACATGACCAAAATGTGTCAATTGTCCCAAAATATCAACCAATCAATCAATCAATCATACGGAGCTCATATTGAAATATTATTAGATGGATACACTATATATAATAATATAATATATTATAATACTAGTAGTTGCAAATTAATTGTTTTAAAAAATATTGTTCCTATAAGCATCTACAAAGTTATTTAATGCTAAAGACGTGATTATATTATTTTTGTTATAAATATTTTAATATCGTTATGGATGATAGTTTTGCTAGCAGAGCAATGCAGTATTGTTATGAGGCTGCTACTGCAGAGGGCATGCACAGATTTCAATCAAGTTTTTGTTGTGAAAGAGTTGCTAGAACGAGTGGCAGGGCGTCATTGAGTCGCCATGCTCTTGTGTGTGCACGGCTCGCGAGAATATACCTGATAAATTATATTGCCGTACGTGTACAGGTAAGAGTCGGCCAACCAGCCAGCTTATGGCAGACAAAAGTAAACTCCCAAGGGACGCGGGGGTAGAAAGCTGCAACTGCAAATCTACCTTTTCCCTGTAGGAGGCACGGAGGCAAGTTTTAAATCACCTGTAGACCTGCCTACCTGTCTCTACTACCTCCATTATATTGCAGTTCTTTTACAGTGCTGCATGCATTACATTGAAATATAGAATGTACACACTTATGCTAAATATACGCTACGACTCCTCCACTGTGTATTTCTAAAACGGTTTCGTGAAAATTATTTTTTTGAATTATTTCAATCATATGCATGTTCTATAATTTTTGTATTGACTGAGCTAAACAGTATTGTAAAATAATTACTTAAAGGCCTTATGAACCTTTACAAAGTATTAAGTACACGGTTAGCTTAGCTTCAGTGTGATTCAGCTGCATATTTTTTTTTGTTTCAGTAGCACAAATATCAGAGATAATAGCCGATGAAAAGGAACCTGTGACGTCACTCACGCACATTCAGCGGCGACAATATAGGGAAATCCCTGCAAAAGATAGGTTCACTCCCGCCGCAACCACGGCCACAATTTTATTTCTGAAATTTTGAAACTTTACCAGGGCAGTCTTGATAGTATTTGTCAAATAGCCTGAAAGACTTTTTTTGGTGGCATGTGTACAGACTGAGTTATTGCGGTAGCAAGATAAGCCAAAAATTTAACATTGTTTTCCTATACAACATTTTTGCTCCTCTTTCTACCGCAATAACTCAGTTTGTATGAATGTCATCAAAAAAAATCTTTCAGGCTATTTGACAAATACTATCAAGACTGCCTTGGTAAAGTTTCAAAATTCCAGAAGTCAAATTGTGGCCGTGGTTGCGGCGGGAGTGAACCTATCTTTTGCAGGGATTTCCCTATATTGTCGCCGCTGAATGAGCGTGAGTGACGTCACAGGTTCCTTTTCATCGGCTATTATCTCTGATATTTGTGCTGCTGAAACAAAAAAAATTATGCAGCCGAATCATACTGAAGCAAAGCTTACCGTGTACTTAAGTTCATAAGGCCTTTAAGATAAAGAAAAAAATAAGTTAAGACTATTAAACATCTTTACATCATGATAGTAACTATATATTACGAATTAAAATTCACCCCGCAAATGTGATATTGCATGATCGGCGACTGTCTGTGTAAAATTTTAGACATTTTGCACACTGCTATTTGGTGCCGTTTGCAGATGTGCTCATTTGCTTTCCTTGTGACTTAATTTGCTTGAGTGAGGGTATGGCTCGTTTCGTGCAGCTGAGAGCTAGATTCTGTGTGGGCACAAGTCTGTGATCGAATCGCCCCTATGTTCATGGAGAAAACAGTCTTTGGTTGTCCCATATTTAACGCGGTTTTCGTCGTGAATGTTCAGTACTTCTTCAGCTCAAGTTCTACTAATGAGAAGGATTGTTACAAACTGTCCACCAATTAATGACCAAAGAAGTTACAAACATGACGAAAACGACCGTGAATGTGATGGGTATAATAGAATAAGATTGATATCACTGCTGTGAAATTGATTATTTTTAATGTTTACAACTTGCCATCAAACTGTCTATACGCAAATTTGATTCCTGACATAAGATGAAACTTTAATGATGAAAGTGAGATGGAATAATTAAATGAGCTTTTGAAGCTTTTAAATGTAATAATAACAATTTTCAGAAAATAATAATTTAATCGTTATCTAGTCGTGAAATTTTTTATGTGTTGAATCTCTTTTCTTTCTGTTTTTTAACGTCAGATCCTTATTCATGTTGTTATTCTCGTGCTTAATGATGGCTGCTTCCGGTTGTTGCACCTCACTAAGTCTTTTTGCCCTTCATCATCGTCTTCATAAGCGTTTAATGCGACACGGTGGGGTCACGGGTCAGGGGCACTCGAGAGGAACCACCTCTGACGCCGCGTCATTAACTAGCAAAGCTCTTCACTACTGCTGCTGCTGTAGCATACATGCATGGGAACTTACTACCTAGCTGCTTGCTAACTCTGAGAAACTTGGTGGACCCAGTTCCGGTCTATAGCAACAATCAAGGGGGTTCCTTGCGTCGGTGTTTCCGGTGTTCCGCTAGAGTGACTTCCTCTCTCCATCAGTGAGTTAGCAAGGAGCCACCAAGTCCTCGAGGTCTTGTGACTGACGACGCCACCTTTGCCATGACTCACCCGAAGTGCACCTGTGCACTGACAAACTTCATAACTCCGCCCTTCCATATACCAACACATGTTCAGAAAGCACCTGCACACCTGATTCACAAAACTACGCTGCAGTATTACATCACCGAGATTAATAAAAAAAAATGTGAGAAATTAATTAAAAAAATAAATATACATATAGTTTTAATTTAAATTCTAATGTAATTAACAGAATGGACAACATACATGAAAATTTTTTATTGCAGAAATGAATAGAAGGTACCAAATTATGCTACTCTGAATTTTTTCAGATTTTTTTGAGACCCAGAACTATTTTTAAATAATTATTGAAAGTACGGCCACGCCCCCTGGAGGCGTCAATAGGCGTCCAGTCTCCATCCTTTTTATTAAGGCTGCAGGGGTGCCAACTGAAATCAAAGGACTTTCAATAATTATTTAAAAATAGTTCCGGGTCTGAAAAAAATCTGAAAAAAATCAGAGTAGCATAATTTGGTACCCTCTATTCATTTCTGCAATAAAAAATTTTCATGCATGTTGTCCATTGGCCATTAAAATGCTTACTAATTAAGAACACTAATTAAATAGTGTTTAAAGTTCTATTCACTACTATAATATATGTACCATCTTTGATATGTACTATTAAATTATGGTCCACAGTTTACATAGTTTATAGCAACAAGTTTCAAAGTTTTGCTTATTCATACTGTATATTTACTAAAATTGTCAATGCGATGAAATGAATTATATAATATACATATTTCTTGCGTAAAATTGTTTATAGAGGACAGGGTATTTTGCTGATATGAATTACAGTAAATAACAACCAACTTAAGTTTATACTATGTTGTCCCATAATTTTTAGTAGCAGCTACTGAATTATTTCGGTTTCAAAAAAAGTTATTACCTCCTAGTTTTATGCAAACCTGCACGACAGGCTCGAAGAAACAGTTGCCTGGATGCAGTTGCTGCAGGGGCTTTTAAAAATCATGTAATGAGATTAGATGAAATAAAACCTATCTTGAATAAGCTTCAAATGTGAAAATAATATACAGTACATTACAGTGTTAAAAATATCTGACTTCAATCCGTGAGAATACTAAGATTTATATTTTTTAGTAAAGAATGCACTAAAACTTTTTGTGTCTTTGACCTGAACTACTTTTAGTGCAAATATGTATGATTTTATTTTATGTATATTAATGCATTTTGAGCTTCAATATGTGTTTAAGTTTCCTATATTTAAAACATTTACTGCGTATTTCACCTCAATTTATTTTTATATATAATTATATTTTTTTTAATTCTTAATTTGTTGTCTTCTCTATTTTTCTATTACAATTTTTGTTCGAAGCTATAATAAAGTGAATCGAATGGAATTAATAGAGCTCTTTATCCTTGATCTTTTGGAAACATCGTCTATTGAATTTATGATTTTAAACATGTTTTAATAGCAATTCAATGTATACATCACATGGATTCTTCTTAATCACTGCGTTTACTTGACGTTGTTTATAATAATACGTATTTTTTATTTGTTGATGACGCCTCATAAGAATAACATTATCCGTTGTCAACGGATGCGTATTAAAAACCGTCATGTAAACATAATGATTGTACTCTATATATTATATAATAATTCATGGATAAAAAAAAGTTGCGTTAGTCCAAATATTCTATAGAATTTCGGGAAGTCGGGAAATGTTTTTAATTAAATATTTACAACTCTCTTATGCACCACTAGCTGGCGTCTATTTGTTAACGACAAATGACTACTATAATTATGGTATCATATGATTCAGTATATTTCAGAATGTTTTTTTTAAATAGTGGAAAAAATGTAAATAAAATCAAAGCATTAAAACTTTTTACGTTTATTATTAATTTCAAAGTAATAATAAATTATTACATCTGCATCAGACGCAGTTTGCGAAACTAGATCTAAACAACGTTCAAAATATGCTTACAAGTTAAATAAATTAACAGCATAATAGTGTCTAAAATCGTATGTGTGCCTTGGACTATACTATATAAGCTCTTCCTAGTATCTATAAACAATAAACCAAGTAGTTGATATATATATTGTCATCAGGAGATTTGCATGAATACTCGTAAAAAGTAAGTTGTTGTTGCTGAAAATTTTTATAAAAGTATCCGCTGCTCAATCGGAATTTAAAAAATGTAACCTGTATATATATCTATATTTTACCATGTAACAGCCTAACGATTAACCTAAGTTACTTCGTTACTTCGTAGTCAAAGGATATTTCTGTCAGGATTAAAGAATCGAATGAAATAAAGAATGTTCTCAAACATAATCACTTACGGCCTGTACAAATTCAAGGGGTGGTTTCCCCACAGCAGCTCCATTTCCGGTTTCTGGCATAAGGACAATTTTCTCAAAACTGATCAGACAAATCCACTTCAAAATTTGTATGGCATGACTTATTGATGGCGAGTTAAAATTCCCCTGCAAATCTTGTTGAATTTAAGGGGGCTGATTTCGAGATCTCGATCAACTGAGAATAATCCTTAAGAAATAGTATAAGCTAGGCATCATTAATTTCAGTTAAAACCCCATTTATAAGTATACAATAATAATAAAAAAAACATTGCTGCACATTGCGTCCATAAGAAAATACTTGCAATTATATATTGTATATAAATAAATATTTTGCTATTGGCCTATATATTCTATATTAATCATAATTAAGTGTCGAGTGAAAGTTATCGATACATATCCAATCCAATAACCACGTACTGTAATAATTTCTTAGCTCTTGAACATAAACAAATTACACTAGTATAAAACAAAATACTTAAAACAACATTTTGCTGAGCACTTGCATGTTTTTATAGATTGTTTTACTTAAAATTACAGTAGAAAGATTTTTTATTAATAATTTTATAATTGCTTAGGGCTTGTAGCTTTATAAGGTAGAACATTTCTAATTAGAAAACAAAAATTATTGTTTTATTTTACGACAATTCGTTAATTGATAGTAAAGATAATAGTAATTAAAACATGCAAGAAATTATTATAACCAATAAAAAATGTAAAGATGAAGAGTTTTTTTTTTTTTTTAATTTAGTCATTGTGATGAGTATTGTTGTTATTGAATGTCATTTTGAGTTCAAAAGCAGCTATTATAATTGACATCGAAAGCAACTTATAATAAATTAAGTACACAACCAAAAACTTGTTTATTATTTTTGTTGCAAATTATGCCAATTATTGGATAAAAAAAATTATATCGTGTACTTTCATAATCAAAACATTTGTTGATACTGCAGACTATTATTATGATGGTTTTATACTAGTCCATTGGCCCTTACATAAGGCGGGAACCAATCACGTTCAAGATTTAAAGTTGCTTAGCAACACTGGAGTACTACACACTACAACCTGTATTTTTTGTGAGTATTATTTTTTATATATTTATATTTATTTATTAAAAACAAAACCAATTTAGCAGGAACTTAAACTTAGCGAACACACAGGTGCTACTTTTTTTCAGGTGTAATAAATTTTATGCGCATGCGCAGTCTGTCTGACTGACTGAGAGGGAAAGGTTATATTATGCATGTATAGTCTATATCAAACCAGCATTGTTATTGCAAGCTGTGCTTTATTGTCTAGAACTTGAACGATTATTATTTGCTATTGTTGTGAAAAGTACCAATCAAAGATTAAAAAACATGGAAATTTGTTAATTATTGAAACGAAACATGAAGAAGGAAAGGAGACATCGCAGCAGACATGCATGGTATCAAATAACTAAGGTAAATCAACTTTCAATAGCACCAATTCTGTAATATAATCATTTAATCATTTTTGCCTGTGATGTCGCAGGTTATGGTGGTAAACATGCGAATCGAATAAATGTTATCGATATCTTTGTATGCATTTATTTTTAATTTTTCATGAGAATAAGTTTAGTATTTTTCAATTAAAACACATTTTAATCAGATGCATAATTATATACAGCTGGCTCTAATAAAGATACAAATGAAGTATTTAACAGTATTTATACGCTAACTATTGATTTACCGTGAATATGTTATATGTATGATTATAATATTTATAATATTATATTGTATTATAAAAGTAAGGTTCTAACATTTTATTATTTTTTTTTAATAAAAGAAAGGATCATGTAAGCAATGTTCTATATTTTTACAGTACGTTTCTGTAAGTTAAAATATCGTGTGATATTTTGCATACGATTAAAAATAATGGTTATTTAAATTATAATTATGGTAAAAAAAAAAATTATTCATGAGTGTTACTCGTCATTCTATATACTGACATAGGTGAATGGAGAAAGTGTGAGATACTCCAACTGGTCAACATAAATATAACATATTTATACATAAACCACGCCCATTCTTAAGATAAATGACACCGCGTATAATATATTAGATAGTTATTAAAGTTAAAACATTTAATATTCTCAAGCTTTTAGCTTTAAATGGTTCCAATGCGTACGTTTTATTTGTTTAAAACAAAATTAGCTAACTCAGATCGAGTCTTTAAATTTTAAAAGGACGCGGTGGGTGTATGGTTGTTTTGGGCCGAGCAAACTTGACACCTCCATGCCGGTGTACCACTCCGCTCAGGTGATATGACGTCACCCAGAAGCCGCAGAAGCTGCCGCTGCATAGCCTCCTGCGTCGGAGCTAGAGGAAGTGGCTGTCAGCCCTACCTACCACAATACATGATGCACCGCGAGAAAATTAAGACTTGCTATATATATATAATATTAATTTGCCTTTATTTCTTGCTTGCCTCAACTACATTTTAAATTTCAATATAATGTATGAACTGTAATAATTTAAAATATAATTATATGTGGAACTCAGCAACAATTGTAGGTAAATTTTTACTTCTCTTTCAACATCTTTCTCTTATTACGAAATTACGGTGCACTTTAAAAACATGCACTAAGTGCGTTAAACTTGCTTTCTCCTTATAAATGATGTTTCAATCATAAATCTAATACGATTGAAAAAAGTTTTTATTCACGTGAGGAGGATGCTACACAGGTGTCATGTATGCGTTGCATGCAGATTATAAAATGCAAACCATAAATATGTGTTACACTGCACAGAGTTACAGAAAGTAAATTTTTTGCGTAATTATATAATACACTAAAAAAGTATATTTTAACACTGCTTTATAGATTGTAAGCAAATTGTTCAATCTACCACGCTCTATAGATAAATAAACTGAATAAATTCAATTTAATTTTACATATTAATGTTTATTTTGCTTGTACATAAATAACTTATGGGTGTGCATGGCTTCATAATTTGAAATATTTCATTGTTTACTTAATTCATTCTAAAATTCATTATCGACATGTCACATTTTTTTTTTTATTTCCTTTTTGCTCTTGGTCTAACGTTGTGGACTGTCGTGATGAAAATAATATAATCCTGAATATTACGTAACGTAATGCATTTACTGATTTAACTATTATAATTTAAATATTCTTTTGTTTGAACATAATTCTTGCGTCGTATGCAATAATAAATTGATAACAGAGTATCAAAAATTGTTTATTTAATCATAACAAAGCAATGTTGGTATATAAAAATAACGTTAGTAATTTCGGTATTAGCACAATGATAATAAAGCAGATACAATAACGGCTTATCCTTAATTAATTTTATAGGCTACATGCAACTAAACGTAACCTATAAGCGCGACGTAAGCCCGGCCATAACCTAACTAGATACGTTGTACAGTACATGAGTTACGTATACCATGCACACTATGTAGCTATACGGCATACGTATATACCCGGCGGAGCGGCTTTACTCATTCTTGTGTTGTATCTAGGCCATCCAGAAAACGTAATCTCATTGCCTCACGAGCCTGAGAATCAACTCTGGAAACAGTGGAAACACCAGGGACACCGACGAGTCATGAGCGAGCAAGCTGTCAGCGAGATTTTATTTATTGTAATTTGTAATCTTCAATTGATTGAAAGCATAAACTTTATAGCATCATCTTTTCATTTTAACTATAATGCATCACGATTTCAAAAGACTGCATGTTCTTTAAAAAACAAACAACAAAGTTTAAACATCTATCGTATTATACATTTCTATATATTTTTTAAATTAATTTATTTTGTGTTTATTTTAGAATTTATATAGAATTTATATGATCCTGCATTTATTACGGATACATATCATGGCTAACAAGCCATGCATCGATTGAAGTATCATTAATTTATATAAAAATATATGATATGAGTAATTGCATATACAGATAATTATCTCTTCTTTTAAGTTCTTTTAAGGGCATTGGGTGTAGCACCGGTAGTTGGCAACACTGACATATCTTCACCATGTTAATTTTTTATCATTGCTCCTCGGAGTAATTTTTATGCTAGAGCTAAGCTGATTGCTGTAGTATCAAGATAATTAGTAGCCCAAGTGCACAATTTGACTAAATAAAGCCTGATTTAAAGAAAAGTATTTTTAGTAATTTTTTAAATTTACATGCATTTTTCTAAAATATAAAAAAAAATTATATTTATATATTATATAGGTTAGATGGAAAATATTCGTAAATTTGCTTGTTCGATTTATATAAAACTGACTGACTTCGAACAATTTAGTGGATTCAACCAGCTTCTCCATCCTCTGATGACCATCAATTTCAATCAAGCGTTTATGTTGTGGTACTGTGGGTCTTCATGTGTGTCATGAAACTCACGAGGAATGGGATTAACATACACTAGATTTCGTATAGCGTGTCATCATAATATATATACATATACTATACAATACGTATATATACATGTATAGGGGATAGCACTGGTAAATACGGTATTATAGGAAATCTTTCATGTGCGAATAAAAAAAGGATTTACTATATATTGATTTACTTTATTGATGAAATGTTGTATATGCCACCTTTTAGTATACATCTGACTCAGTGCTATAATGTAGTATGAGATTTCATTCGCCGTGATCTGATAGTGTTTTTTCTCCGTTGTTCTCAGGTGCTGTGGCATCTTGACATCTTCCGTCGCAGCTTCCGAGAGCTCTCGGGACATGCGTGCATGGCGGACTCATGCATCTTCTGCGCCCTCAAGGTAAGCTCACCGCTCGATCGTCATAGCCTCTAGTCCAGATCTATATCTAAATTGCAAATTATAGGCTGCTTTATTACGGCTGTCATGTAAATTTAAGGACTTTTTAATTAGTAATATTCTCTCAAGTCCATTTAACTGTCCCAGGTGGCCTAAGTTAATTGTAATTCTTTTCTTCTTCTTTTTTTTTTTCAATTAATAGGTGGATTACATTTGACCTGTTACTTAAATTTATAAGTCAGTGCTGGTGCCTTTCCTAAAACTTCCATTGAATTCGTATCGTATACACCTCATTCTGTTTCTTAGTACAAAATTACATGCTTGCATGATTTATTAAGAAAACTAGAAAAGTGATTGTACTTAACGTTTATACTGTTTATAGTTTATAGTCATATATAAGTTCAAAAATTAAATATATAATATTACACTGTTCCAATTAGCGTAGCTACATATATATTACATTTGTTTATTATTTCTAATAATCGGAGACAAGGTCTCACTACACGACTCGTGCCGTGTCTGATGGCTTTTGTTGTGTATTGTGTATGGTCCGCCCATCTGCTTTGTATACTTCTTGTTACTATAATATATATATATATATATATATATATATATATATATATATATATATATAAACTGCACTGAGAGCGCGCCAAAAGTCTAGACGTAAGGGCGCGCCGAGGTCAAACCACGACCAATCACAACGTCTCCCGCCGCCACTGACCTCGCACCTCATTGGCTACCACTTGTGGTCACGTCTGAGAGTCTGGGGTTCAAAACCCTGTTGCAGCTCCTGCGACAGTGAGAAAGTCACGTCCCAACAAATCGCCATACAGCCACCACTGTTTTTATTACTATTACTTCTTTCTTTCGTTCGTTCTTTCTTTCTTTTTTTTTTTTTTTATTAACACACACACATAAATACAAAAATACGTGCCGCTTTTTTCTTCACAATCAAGCATCTATAGCAAATGTTAAATTTAAACAAACCCTTAATAGAAATAAAAACAAAATTTTACCGATATTCTTTAGTGATACAACAAAATATTATACATATAATACAGATAAAATATTATTTTTTGAAATTTGTTTCTCCATACTGGTTATACCAATAATTGTACCATTCTGTTACAAGCACAGAAAAAACACTTAACTTAATTAAGTCTGTTGACGAAGAGTCATGGAGGACGAAGGTAAAAAACTTGATCGCTGCTGGTTTTGAATCCAGTTTCTCCTCCCTCGCGTATAAAAGTGGCCGTGGGGCGCCGCGAGTAAGTAATCCTCTGGAGTAGCAGCAGGTTATATCAATTGAGTGCGGTCCGGTTTGGCGCGTGACAGCGGTGGAAAAGATGCACTTGCCCACCGTCGCCACCAACAACTCATGAAGTCGCTCATTGCATACAAATGATGCAGCCGTTAATAGCGATCGAGCAAACCGCGGCGTTCGAACTTTTTACTTACCGCTCGTCATCGAATTTCTCAATGACAGATTTATTTACTTACATAATTTAAAAAAAAAAGCTGAATTATCTTTGTGTTGCTGTGTCATTATTATTGTCATTACTTATAATAGCTACTAAGTTTTTCCTTTGTTCATATATTTTATATTACATGACTATTATTATAACAATATAATTAATTCTTTGTTTTATAACATAAATATTTTATTTAATGTTTTCAATTTTATTAATTTGGCTAATAATAATAATTGAATACAATATACAGTAATTATACACATACATGAAGTTTTTTTGTAATTTCTTGAAAATGAAAAACATAAGACAGTATCAAAATTTTTGAATAAATATTCAACTTAATTAAAGACTTTGAAAATTGGTTACTCTTGACCTTCCTTTTTTTTTTTTTAGAGGGCGTAATTTGACACGCAGTATTAAAGTGCTGTGAGAGCAGTAGACTTGAACGCGCGCGGTGTGGTCTCATGGCTGGTTCAGAACATCAGCAAGAGTCACTTTGCGCAATTGCTTGTTGCCTCATAAATGGAGCCCTGCTCCGGACCGGTGAAAGGTGGACCTCGCTGCCTGACTCATCTCATCTTCCAAGTAACCTCCTCCACAAGTCGTGATTAGAGCAGCAGGAATCCTCGCGCTTCCTTCCTCAATTGCAGAACGCTGCGTCGACTCGAACGTTTATCGAATACTACAGCAGACAGCTGCCATGCAAAGCTTGATTTTACACGACTTAATTGTTAAGTACTAGCTGTACATCTCGCTTTTCGTGTTAATAATCAATTTGAAGTTATATAGTAACCAATTCAAATTTAATTATAGCTGGCACTGATAATAAATTATTAATTTGTTTTTATATCAATTATAGTTTTATTGTATACATAAAAATTATTCAATCGTCATAAGTCACAATAGCATATAAATAATATAAATAATATTAATATAATATATCAATATTTTCGAAGAAAAATATTTGGTTTGTTTGGTAACAGTAAGTTTTTACGCATAATTGAAAATAATTTATTCCAATATTTATTTTATTTTATTATTTTTTTTTTTTTCATATTATACAGAAAGTATAGCATACGAACACCATTGGTATATTCCATAGCTTCGTCCCCCTTCATGTCACACAATTTCCTCAAAGCATGCAGTTACTTGGAAAATGTTTTTGTGCATGCAAGTGCTATCATTCTTTGAGTTTTATCGACCTATAAAAAACATTAGAATACAAGGCTTTGTCATTGGATCATGGACCACCTGCTCCACAGGGTGGGGGAGTTTTATATTGAAGAAGGGTTCGTTCAAACAGCCCTCCGGATTTCCGGAATCTTAGAGTACAGTTGGACCAAAAAGTTTTGAAAAACCTAGAAATCATCAAATGAATCATCGGCGCCTGTTTTGAATAATCCAATTTTCCATTTAAAAATGACTGTATATATGGCAGAGACTTTGTGTAGTCTGTATTATGGCTTTACTCTACAATAGAAATATTTTATGATAAAAATTAAATTTAGTAATTATCTACAATATTATATAGCTAGTCCAATTATTTAATACTGTTTACCTTCTAAATTATTTTGACATATTATACTATAATGAGTAATAAAGATAATAATGTTAATATTCTTTAAGAATATAAATAAATTATTTTTTTTATTTAAAAGGAACAAATTTTATATAATAAAATAGCTTTAGATCAATTATTAGTGTTTTATCTCTAATGGACTCTGAAAGCTTTCTTTTTGTGTGTTTCTTTTTTTCCATCACATCACTGGCCTATGAAATGACTGCCGCGGGCAGTAACAAAAAAGCTTATAATCACGACATGATAGGCCACAGGGACTTTATAGACTCCCGGGCCATGATGGTCTGCACGGCCACCACATCTGTGCGGTCGTGTTGAGTGCCTCTGCATGCTTTGTGTGGTCCAGGCTACCTGCAGACATGTCAGACGTGTCACCTCGTGTGACTTCTGGCTGGACTTTATCAAACTACACAATTTTTCACTCTTTCTTCCGTGAATTATTGGCTGAGAGATAAAAAAAAAAAAAAAAAAAAAAAAAAAAAAAGTCAAAGGAAATGACGGACCTGATTTTCTCTATGTGGAAATGAATATCCTGTAAATCACGTCCAAACTCTCATTTAGTAAATCTGTAATCTCTATTTTTTTTTATTTTTTTTTAATGCAATATTATTATGCAATCTTATTAAGTATAGTGAGGCTTATAACTATCGTAACAACACAGAATAACATGAAAAATAAATATGGTAACAATGTATTTATTTAACAATTGGTATATAAAAAATAATATTATGAAACTTAACACAGAACATATCAAATACGACACGAGGTAACATTTTTAAAATATATAAAAAAAAAGCAGCGTCAGAGAAGCAACGTAAAAGTCGTGTGTAATTTTCAATGCCATAAACACTTAATTAATTCATATTCTTTAAAATGTGTTCGAATTTTAAGGCATTAAACAAAAAAATGTAATAAAAGTCAACTCTTCAATTGATAATTTTCTCTCACTTAAAAGTTGTTTACTTTCCATATAAACTTCTGTTATTTGTCACTTCAATCTTCAGGTGGTCTATCGCAGCGGCGTCGTTCGATATCGGCCGTGACACAAAGTTCCACTTAAAACAGTCTTGCATGTGTGATACGGCTCCCACTAACTTTCTCGATGGTGATGAGATGTTGTACAGTGACCAGACTGACCAGACTCCACAGCTCATGTAAGAGACAGGCTAGCTTGCTCAAGGACAATGCAGTGACATTATGTTAGCTGTTCACATGACACGTGCAATTATTATAATTAAAGAGGAATAAAACAAAAATAGACAAAAGTTTTTTTTCTTACATACAATATTATGCGGGCTCAGGGCTCAGTGTTGGAGAAGTTTTATTTCAGCAAGTCTCGCTTGGCACTGCAAATATATTATCTTAGGCGGGCGAGTTATATAACACGAGTTATATAACACTTGATCATGCATACGGTGTAGCAACTAATAATATATATTCGTATCGAATCGACAACAAAACGTTCAAAGAAAAAACGCCCAAATTTCAGATCTTACCTTTCTACATACGCCTACTGATTGTCCATTTTTAGCATATCCATTGCATTAAATTCAAACCTTTCATCCATTTTGTGATTCAGAAAATGATAATATGATGTTACTATGATATTTTTATGATAATTGATAATTATTATTTTATCCGAATTAATTTATTTCCTGAAATAAAATTCATCATAAAATACTAAACTTATTAATTTATTCAATGACTTTAATTAACCCCCTTTTATTTCTTAATACATTAATTGCACATACTTAAAAAATTGTACTATAAACACTTTAAAATTGAAATTAAACAAAATCTATATCGACAGTGCATTCACTAATCTCACTTTATCAAACCTACGATGATACACGGGCCATGATTTTAATTTCTTCGTATTATGAAGAATTGGTGAATTGTTTTCGAATTTGCCAAAGTCAAGTTAAATGTCAAATAATTTTTTTTTTTTTTTTACAAGGATACACCCCTGAGAGCTTACAGCTCGCGGCGGGGTAATGGGTAGGGATAAGGTATAGGGAACGGATGATGGCCACGGCCTGTTACGTGTCCCATGCAGCATTCGCTGAGGTGAGACTGAAGGAACTGTGGAAAACCTCAGTCAGGAAGGGCACCTCTTCTTTTTCTCAATGGACTTTCTTACTGCATAATGCATGGCTATACAATAATGAAGTTAACTTGGGCATATCAATCCCCCCCCTTTAATGCAAAATGTATGTTTCTGATAATTATTTCAGTTGTTTCTTATATATAATAGGTGACTGATGAGCCGCCACCGCCATCCGAAGTTGAGGTTTGCTGGTGTTCATGACTGGATTATGTGTTTCAGGAGCTGTTTGCACAGCTGCAGTTCAGCCAAGAGGCCGCGCTGCCGCCCGATGCGTTGCGTCGTGCTCTTGCAGAATCCTTCTTCAACCAGCAACGTTTCCAGCTCGGCTTTATGGATGATGCGGCCGAGTGCTTTGTAAGTTCATCTTCACTCCACTTAAGCAATCACAGGATTCAAAGATTATTTTAGACGCAATATATAAGTTTTAGATTTCTCATAAAGTGATGTGTACGTTGATTTTCTTCTCAAATAAAGATGAATAAATTGATGAAATTGCTCGTACACACAGTTCATCAAGAATTTGAATTTAGAAAATCAGTTGTATCTATTTCAGTACTTTTTAATATTCAAATTTTACTATAAGATAATTTTTATAATAATACCATCGTTACAACAATCGAACGATGAAAAATAATTACTATTATAGTTTGCCTTGATTTTTTTTGCGGTGCAATACTTCAATACTAGTGCAATAAAAAATGCACGTTAAAGATAATAAATGTGTTTATTTTTATCCATGGAAACATGTTAACATCAGTTGGCTGACATCAGTGACTCGAAACTTTCCTTGTTACAATATCAATCTAGGATTCTAGGATATATATGCAGCTACCATGCTATAGCGAGTGGCTGTCGTGGCTGTTGCAGGAGAACATTCTGCTTCGCATCCACTTTCACCTGGCGAGCGGTGAGCCAGATGACATGTGCAGCGCGGGACATTGCGTGCCGCACCAGAAGTTCGCCATGACGTTGGTCGAGCAGAGTGTATGTGGCGCGTGCGGGGCCACCTCCGAGCCTCTGCCCTTCACACAGGTAAGGCCCTTACCCCTTATCTCACCCCAAATGGTTCCATCAGGAACACAAGTCAAGTTTTAAGTTACAATTAACACTAAATTTGCAAAATTTATTGAGCAACAAAAACTAATGTTTCACGATTTGTCTTAATTCAGATTTTCAGATTTGTTTATAATTTACACACACACATATATATCGTTTGTTATATACATACATACATGGTACATAGTACTGACTTTGTCGAGGCTGAAGCGGGAAATATGGGGAGTGGAAGAGTGCAATAATGTCTTTTAATCAGAATATCCAAAATATATAATAGAGAGGAGAGTACGGGGAAAATGATAGAGCTGCATTTTAGGACAATTTTAATAGTACCTGGTGAGACTCACTTGAACAGTGTGAACGAATGATCATTAAAATAAAACAGTGTCATATCACTAGGAGTTAATGCATGTTTATTGCTCTTATATAATCTTATAGAGTCACATTGTATTCAGTAGCGTACAATAGTAACGTACAGCTACATTATTGTTATACTATTATTATACGAACGCCATAATCTCAGCGATAAGAAGGTTGTGTATGCTATGATTAAGAAGGTGTTTATTATTAAGTGCCAAACTTATGATTTATGAGAATATTTAAGAACCAAACAGCTTACATTTTATGTGAAAAATTGGTATCATGTTATTGTTATAATTAATATATTTAAAATACAATTTGTCACTAAAACTCGATTTCGAGAAAGACCGAAAGAAATGGCACACCTGATGAATAAATTCTTCGTAATTTGGGCAACGCCTCAAAATTAACAAATATTTCAACCTCTGTTCATTTAAATTCTATGATTTCTAAAAGTGCTCAAATCGCAAAAAGAAACAAAGCCCGATGAGAACTTTGATTTTAAACTTTGCTCAAGTATATTTTCATTTTGACCATTTCAAGTTTTGCGTATTATTTCATGAAACACAAGAAATCACTTTTTTTTTTATGCATTTATAACTGTCATAAATATTGGTTTTAATTATTTTCCTTCAATTCCATTCGTGCATAAAAACATAATAAATATGATGCTTTTTCAACAATTTCTAATATATTAATATTCAATTCTTACTCTAAATATATAATTATTGTAGAATATAAACTATTTTTAGTATTTTATGTTACATAATATCATATTGTCTATGGTGTCTAGTCAGTTTTACTGCATGATATTATATCAACTTTAATCATTTAATATATTACAATTATATCCAAGTAACAAAAATTTAATAAAAAATCTAACAATAATAAAATTGACTTGCATCATTAATATATGATCTGAAGCTAAAGTAAATCAACAGGAGAATTAAAATTAATGCGTCTGAAAAGGGTGTTGCAGACACGTATTGAAATTAATATTTATCACGACAATTCCGTCCACTTTGCGTTTGCGCGACCCCTAGCTGAATGGGAAAGAGGCGACGTATATCTTTTTAATCGTGATGTTATCAGCGTGCAATTAGACTGCTTGCTACTGCCTGCCAGCTTGGCGTCATGGGAGAGGGAGCGACGGCCAGGAAGGAGGGGTGGTGGAAGGGGCGCACCTGTTGTTTTATACCATTGAATGCAATTATAATGCACCACTTCCCCTCTCGATCGTGCATTATGACGTCATGCAACGCTGAAGGAAGATTTGAAACAGAAAATTAGCTATATTTATATTTAAAAAAAAAGGCTCTAATATTATTTTCTCATGATAAATCTCACAATAATGTTCCTTTGTTTAAATTTTTGATCTCGTATGTACACGCGAAACACTTAAAAAGAAACTAAATTGAAGTTAATAATAGGCTCAAAGCAGATAATATATGATAAGTATAAGTACTTTATTTTAATAACTCGTAATTGTAACGAATTATAATATAATCATATATATGACATGTATATATAATATATTTAATTATTTTCGTCGGTTCTACTCATTGATATATGCATATATGCCATATAATAATTACAGTAGCAAAATTGAATCAATTGATAGAACAATTATCAAGTGAGCATGCAATATTTTTCACTGTCAATTGGTTATGAGAAATGCATATAGAAATGCCGTGTAGTCAAGGCGTACAACACTTTGCCTCCCTCAGAAAGGTTCCTTTTACCTGACGTGTGATATGCTTTTGTATATATCAATGTGTATTAACAGTTACTTTTTATTTTATGTATTTTGACGAAGTAGTTCAATATTATTGTCTGATTTATATATTTTCAGTGGGTGAATGTACGCATGTTTGTGTATGGACTTTCGTCTTTTACATTCACCGATTGGGTTATGGGTTTTATTTATTATTATTTTTCCCTCCAAATTATGTATTTTTAACCCAAATAAACAATTATTATTATTATTAATTATATAAAAGTAAACAACAATTTTCATATTACTTCATGCAAATTGAAATTAAAATATGGTTCTGCAGTCATGCAATTAATTAATAGCTATATAGCTTATAAATTGAATTGTTAATATTTTTTCTGATAGTATAATATACTATCATATATACTATAATATAATATAATATACTATATTATAGTATATTATATTATATTATATTATATTATATTATATTATATTATATTATATTATATTATATTATATTATATTATATTATATTATATTATATTATATTATATTATATTATATTATATTATATTATATTATATTATATTATATATTATAATATAATATATATAATTGTACACTATATACAATTATATATACTATAATTGATGAATAGAATAGAATAGAATAGAAATTTACTTTATTTCTTTAGAATGGCTACAATACCTATAACAATTAATGAGCTCCATTGAAGCAGTCGCGGTACAGAGTGCAGTTAAGCGCCGCACACGTGCCCGTTTATTGTCAGCCCTCTTCCATTGTTGTAAATCGCTTCCGGTGGTGACTGGCGGGCTGCGAAGGTAGTAGCATGAATGGCTCACCTCAGCAGCCTGCGGTTTACTCCGCAACTTCCGCTGCCTCTGATGGTCTTTTTACACTTACTATCTGATCTGTTTATCCTATACACACCACTCAATCATCATAATAAAAACAGATGCAGCGGTGATAATACTGATAATATTACTCAATTTTGCTCATTATGTTATTATTATAGAGCTACATAATTCCTATCATTCCTTAATATTATTATTCCTTAATTCATTTCAATTAGGCGCAGATCGAGAGGGAGAATTCTCCCCTCTATTTTATTCTCATGGAGATATACAGTGAAGATTTTTTTAATTTCTAATTTTTTTTTTTATGATTTATTTTTATTTTTGTTTTATTTTATTTTATTTTACGGGAAATTGAAGTAAAATGTTTTCAGCGTTTTTTGGTCAAAGCATTAAAACTCTCAAGTCATATAATAGAAAATATTATATACATTATATTAATATTTACATTAATGTTGTATATTGTACTTATACATTATATATTTTTAAGATAATTATATTAAGAAACTAACTCAGAATTTTTTGGATTTCGGATCGATATACCGTTTGAACTACTTTTCCAATTTTTCAATAATACTTATACTAATGGGGAATTCTCTTACAACTCAAATTTTAATTAATAATAATAATAATAATTTATTTTCAAATAACTGGTTGTACATTACAACATGATTTACGTCAATCTAGGAGAAGAAAACATCTGTAAAAAAAAAAAAACAAATAATAAAACAACTATTACTAACTACAATTACATACATGCATACATTCAAATAATACATTAAATATAAACAGCATTAAAAATGATCAAATACAGTTAAATTATGTTTTCTGGTAACTTGTTAGATTCAAATTCTTTTATTGTATAATACTCTTTGCCAATAAGTACTGATTTTAGCTTATTTTTGAAAAGAACATCACTTTCAATATCTCTTAATGACTTCGGCAAAAAATCGTAAATTTTGGCGGTTTGGTAAGTTGCACTTTTTTCAAGAAAAGCAGAGTAGTGTTTTTCTGTTAAAACTTTGTCCTTGTTCCGCGTGCAATAAGAATGATTGTCACTATTATGAGAATACAGTTCAGGATGTTTACGTTTATACATGCAGCAACTTAAAATATAAATGCTTGGCAAAGTTAGCATTTTCAACCGTTTAAAATGTGAAACACGTGTATCTTTTTTTTTTAAAATTAAGTTTTGTTCTCAGCGCTCGTTTTTGCAAAACAAAGATTCCAGGGATCGGATGCGGATGCAGATGCAAGATGCACACGGATGCGCAAAAATGGGCTTGCATCCGCATCCGTGCATCCCTGATGCACAGGAAAAAATGAATGCATCCGGATGCGCATCCCAGATGCACGGGGAAAAATGAATGCATCCGGATGCGCATCCCAGATGCATGAAAAATAAATTTGCATCCGGATGCGCATCCACGGATGCACGAAAAATAAATTTGCGTCCATTTAACACTTTTTTTTTCTCTTTTTTATCAGGTTTTTTGCTAATTGCCTCTAAATAAATCTTTAACACGAGGCATATTTTTTAACTTTATTTGCCACTTGTCGTTTAAAAATTACAAGAAACAAAGTGTATTATAAAAACCAAAGATCGGATGCAGATGCAAGATGCACACGGATGCGCAAAAATGGGCTTGCATCCGCATCCGTGCATCCCAGATGCACGGGAAAAAATTAATGCATCCGGATGCGCATCTCAGATGCATGGAAAATAAATTTGCATCCGGATGCGCATCCCAGATGCATGAAAAATAAATTTGCATCCGGATGCGCATCCATGGATGCACGAAAAAATAATTTGCATCCGGATGCGCATCTCGGATGCACGAAAAAAACGCGTGCATCCGGTCCCTGAAAGATTCTATTGAATTGTTCCAAATTTTAATTTAACTACTATATTATGATAGGGTACATATTAACAATAAGTTCGACTTAAGTTTCAACTTTTTTAACTCAAATTTGGGGACTCTGAAGGGATTATTAGAATAGGGGCAAAGTATGCAACCCGCGCGCAAACCTGAAAATTGTGACGTAGAAACTCCCTAGTTAACACACAACAACTGCCTGATATCATAGTTTGAGCGTCAAGGAGTCATTGGCTATAAATTTTAGTAACACGATCGAAATCAGCAGGTTTTTCTACCCTAGTATCAATAGTTTTTTCTCCAATATCAGTTTACTTGAAGAGTGATAATCGAAAATATAAATTTATTGCCGGAAAATTTCGCCTGCTAGGCAGTTTCTACGTCACGTTTTGGCGCTAAATTCAAAAGGAGGAAGATTTTTAAAAAATTCCCATGCCTCCAATTTTGAAAATTGAAACTTTTTTGTTTTAGGACATTTAGTTTTAAGGCATAGAGCATCTGAAAAAAATTAAAATAAATGTAGGAGAATTCCCCATTGTTTGTGTGTGTATTATAATGCGCACTTTAAATATAATACAAAATATTAATTATCATATCATAAATTAATTACATTATTATTTGACTATTATTTCGTATATATATATTAATTATTAACACTGATATTTTATATATATATATATATATATATATATATATATATATATATATATATATATATATATGTACTTCTTACTTAATTCTAATACTGACTTAATTACTTATTATACATCGTTATAAATTTATTAATTTTGATATAATATGAATATTATATATTATAATGATACATATCTCCAAATAATCCACATGAATTGAGATTAAATGAAACTGATTCTCTTCATGTACTTTACATTCAATGGGAATTGTATTAATAAGGAATATATTTAATTTTTTGTGTGAATTCCGGTAGAACAAGAAGGCGGACCATTTATTGTTTTGTATTTAAAAATTTGTGAATGTTACACGCCTACTTTTCATATTTAGCTTGAGAAATAAATCAAACTTCGAGTGTTGAGTTAATTCTCATATGCAGATATGATCTTCACTCATTATATATTACAACATGGCCTATTTTTGTAAATATATATATTATATATATATATATGCTAGATAATAGGACTGACTATATAGTATAATTAAGTTAAAATTATTCAAATATTCACACACCTGAGCGGTGTACTAATTTGCCTAAGATAGCTATTTCGGTTTGGCCACCCTGATTCACACCCTTTTATCGTCTTCTGTTACTTCTGCTAGATGGTGCACTACGTGTCTGCATCAGCGCTGACGGCCCAGGCGAGACAGATGGATGGGGACCAGCCGATCACAACGTCAGACCAAATGTTCGGCCAACTGTTGCGCAAAGCTGGTGGAATGGGTGACATTCGGGACTGTCCGGTAAGTGTCAACAACTGCAAAATCATTCAAAAAATAATAATAAAAAATGACAATGCATCAACAGAAAACACAAACTAAATTATAATTTCCTTTTTCAGAGTCTTTGCGGAGCAAAGATACAAATCTGTCGAACATTAATGAATCGTCCCGATATTGTATCAGTCGGTGTTGTATGGGATTCAGAACGTCCATCTCTAGAACATATAATGGCCGTATTTGCTACACTTGGGACGTCTTTACGTCTTCAAGACGTGTTCCACAACGTGGTAGATTCTCGTTGGGCCGGTTCCACGACTCACTCGTTAGTTGGACTCGTGACGTACTACGGCAAGCATTACTCGACATTCTTCTTCCACACCAAGCTGCACACGTGGATATACTTTGACGACGCGACCGTGCGTGAGGTTGGACCTCGGTGGGAGAGCGTCGTAGAGAAGTGTCGCCGTGGTAGGTTTCAGCCATTGCTGCTGCTCTACGCTAACCCGAACGGTACAGCGGTGAGTTCGGAACACGCGCCACGCAACGTAGTGATGGTACCACCGGCCAACAAGCCTCACAGTGGCATCGTCCCTCCACGCAGAGCTGTTACCCCGAGCCCAGAGAAGCCGGGCATGCAGGGTAATGGGGTAGAAGTGAGACCTAGGCGCGCAATCACGCCCAGTCCAGATGCAGCCTTCTATGGCGGGTAAGCACTATATATATATATATATATCTATACAGTATATATATATAAATATATATTATATTGTTTACATTAATGATTATAATATTTATACATATTTTACATTTTTTATTATACATTATTATTATACATATAGTATGAACTCTAAAATACCAGAATAATAAGGCCTGTTCGTAAACCCTGCTCGGTGTACACTTTCTGCACCCAATCAACCTTGTGTACATGCGATATAAGGTCGATTGGGTGTAGAAAGTGTACACCGAGCAGGGTTTACGAACAGGCCTATAATTAAAGTGTGCAATGGAGTATCGACTTCAATTTTTTTTATTGCAGAAATGTATAGAGCATGCAAAATTATGATACCCTGATTTTTTTTCAGTTTTTTTAGAGCCCGGGAACTATTTTTAAAAAATTATTGAAATTTTATTTTGTGTCGTCACGAGGCGGCAAGTCCTATCTTTATTTTAAATTCTGCAATAAAAATTGAGGTGGATACTCTATTTTAAATTAATTAATCAAACTATAACATAAAATGCAGGTATGATTTAACTCAAGTTTATTAGGAATGTTACTTTAAGTTACTTGCAAATCATAAGTTCTCAAGAAGTGCTTTTCAAGTTTCATTAAAACAGATTAATAAGACATATTTATTATTGCAGTGGCCGCGATTATCAGAACGTAGGCGAGATGCAGGCGGGACTGAAAGCAGAGAGTGAAACTGCCAGCTACATCAGTCGACGTGCTGTTGAGTCTGTGCTTAGTCTGCAACGAGCCGCCTCCAACCCCCTACCTCCAAGCTCTCCCCAGGCTGGGGCTGGGCCTGGGGGCGACGGTAGACGTAGGAGGGACTCAGGCAATTGGAGTGGTGACCGCAACAGTGCTTCCTCGAGTTCATCCACCTCCATGGAGAACCCCTACCTGTACTTGGTCGGCAAAGTGCAGCACAACAACAGGTAAAAATTGCAACCATGCTTTTACTTATTATAATACACTCCATCATGCTTGATGATTGCAATTAACTTGAACATATATGTTCAGTCAACTGCATTCTTATAAATTAAAAGTGCAAACAGAATACTACATAATTAATTACATAATTTGTAAAACAATTTTATATATCATATATATCTAGCTTAATCCACAGGTATTCCATTTCATTATTTAGTCTGACTAACACATCCTAAAATAATTGTCTGCCTACATTGTATAATTTATTTTGAACAATGGTGGTTTTCAATTAATGATGATGATAAATAATTAGTCCATTATATGTCAAATTTATATATCTACATTAACATCATTTTGCAAGAAAGTTGTTTTTTAAATTGATTAAACATATATTTTTTAAGCCTTCGATTTTCCCCTAATAAATTCAATGCCTGCAAAGTTTGCTAAAGGTTAATCAGACTCACAATAACCATTGTGCCATTTGAGTGGTATGTTAAATATTATAACAATCAAAAACATTAAATTTATACCCACATACGTCATCCTCTCTGAGTAGTTTGGTGTAAGAGTAGAACTTTTAATAAGACCAATAAGACCTCTCTCTCTCTTTTTTTTTAAATAATTGTATGTTAAGAAGAATTAAAATACCAGGACCAATTGCAGAAAATGTACACATGCATACAATATATTGCACATATATTATAAATAAGTTAAATTCTTAGCATCAAAACTAACAAGAAAAAAAATGCTGATTTTCTTAATACCTAAATATTTTTATAAACTAAATCTAAGCTGCTATACAATTAAAAAAAAAAAAAAAAAAAAAAAAAAAAAAAATAAAAAAAATAGCTAAATAAAAGTGGATTTGAGCAGCTATAATTTTCAGACATATAGTCTGTAAAAAAATTAATCTGCTCTTTAATTCAATCATTAAGTTATTTACATTTAAACTTTTACTTTCATAATTTACAATTATTTACATAAAGAACCATTTAACTTGATCAATCATCAAGAAATACAATAGATTTCAAATAAACACTCCAAAACACAACTCCACAATATTAATCTGGTAACCAAGTTTATGCTGACGATGTTAATTTCTGCTAACAGGTTGGGTGCCGTGCCAGGCAAGAACGTAGGGCCTCCTCCACTGTCACCACGCCATAAGCCAGAGTGGGGAGATGCAGGCTACGATTCTTATTCCCTCTCGTCCAACGACAGTCTACCTCTACAGCAAGGCCTCAAACATAACCTGCAGGTGTGTAATTCAACCAGAAAACACAGCAATCACTGTGCTGCAAGTTACTTTGTCTTTTGACACAACCTATTCTGTAAATAGGGTGCCACAAAATTCTATATAAAAAAAAAAAAAAAAATTAATCTAAGATGTTTGTTAACAGATACTAAAATTACTGATACTCAACAAATAGCAAATAAGACTTAATAATTATTATATTCAATCTGTTAATGATTTGTTAAAGTATAATGCTCGATCCTTTTTTTTAAATTTTCGGTAATAAAATAATAAATTCTATGGTATTTTTTCCACTCAGTACAAAAGATATGATAAAATACTTAACAAAATTAAAGAATAAATTTTCATGTGGATTTGATGAGATTCCTGATGCTGTTGTAAAATTTGTAGCAGAGGAAGTTTGTGAACCTCTGCGTATTATAATTTCATGTCTTTTAACTGAGGGTATTTTTCCTGGTGTGTTGAAAACAGCTAAGATTACACCATATCCGAAGTTGACGATATCTTTTCTGGAATCACATTATAGGCCACTAGCACAACTTTCTGTATTTTCTAAACTTATTGAGTTTGCTGCTAAAGATATGGTACAAAACTATTGTTCTGTAAAAAATATTTTTTCCTCCTGTCAACATGGATTTACAAAATTCCGTTCTACGACTACAGCAGTAACAGAACTAGTCAATGAAGTAAATAAACAGCATGAACTTAAAAATTATTTACTTGCTGTATTTGTGGATTTAAAAAAAGCATTTGATGTTGTTGATCATAAATTGTTACTTGAAAAACTTGAATTTTATGGCATAAGGGGGAACTTTCTATTATAACTTTTTTTGAGTCATATTTGAAGAATAGAACACAATATGTTTATGTAAGTGATATAAATGATAAAGGGGAACAAAAATCATTTAAGTCAGAGAAATTGAACTGTAATTATGGAGTTCCTCAAGGTTCTGTACTTGGGCCCCTACTTTTTGTTCTATATATTAATGATTTGGAACATGCACACAAACATGTTTGCAAAATAATTTTGTACGCTGATGATATTGTTTTACTGATTATTGGTAAAACTCTTGATGAGCTTATTAAGAATCAAGCTATTGCTATGAAAATACTTCAAGAATATCTCAATACTAATCATCTGGTAATGAATAATTTGAAAACAAGTTATATGCTTTTTAACAGATCTTCTCAAACAAAAAAACATTTTGAGTCATTAACTAATATTAAACTAGTATCTAGTTGTAAATATTTAGGCATTTATATTGATGATAAATTGTCTTGGCAAGTGCATATAATTGAACTAAATAAGAAATTGGCAAAAATCAATTTTGCTATGATGCAGCTTAGTAAAATTTGTAATTTAGAATCTTTAAAATTAGTGTATTATGGTTATGTATATTCTTTAATAACTTATGGCATACTTTTGTGGGGTTCATCTACCCACGCTGACAGTGTATTTGTAAGCCAAAAGAAAATAATTAGAAGCATGATTCAAGCCAAGTCAGGTCAAAGTTGTAAAAAAATATGGGAGAAACTTAATATATTGAATTTCCCATGTATTTCTATTTTTTTTATGATCATGTATGTTAAAAGTAATTATTATATATTTCAAAGTAACAAAGAGGTGACTGGGCGTAATACTAGACAGTCTAATCTATTGCATAAAAAGTTTGGAGGATATGAGCAAACTAGAAGAGACCATTGTTATCTTAGCTCAGTGTTGTACAATAAACTGTCTAAAGAAAATCGAAAGTATACTGTTTTTAAGAAAAAAGTGTTTGCCTATCTTATTAAAAAAAATTATTATTCTATTAAGCAAATGCAAAATGAAAATTGTCTATAGTTATGTTGTTTGTATATATACCATAAATTCTGTAATTATTAATATTGTTATTTTAATTGTGGTATTTTGATGTTTGTCTATATGATTGTATTACTAATTTTGTTTTTTTGTTTTTACAGCTTTTTTTTAATTTTGTTTAGTATGTAGTCACAATGTATCAACTGATATCTAATGTGAAAATAAATAAATAAATAATAAATACAGTGTAACACAATATTTAATTCATCATATTAAATATTATTTATATGTTATGCATTTTTTGAAAAGGTGAGGGGAGAGGGGGGGAAATTAAAAAAGAGAGAGACTATAAATTCAAAATTGATAATTCTTAATTATATACATTACTTTGTGTTACAAATAACTTATAATACAATTTAAAATTAAAAATATATGAGTTGCTTTAATAGCATAAGGTTATCGCATTTATCATAATGTTGCCAGGTAAAACTGACGAATGTATGTACTGTTCCAGCTTGCACAAATACCTGAGCAACCGCTGCAGGGAATGATGCTAGGTCCAGGGGACTGCGAGCGATTATGTGAAGAGGCTGAGCAGTTGCTGACACGCTCTCGCATCTCCGAGGAGGGAGGCTCAGACCTGGACACGGCACTTGTGCTTTGCCATGCAGCAGCTCAGAAGGCACGAGCAGCAATGGATGCTCCTTACAACAACCCACACACTCTCACACTGGCTCGAATGAAGCACAACACCTGTGTGATGAGACTCCGTAGCCTCCATCGCAGACTGCTGACAACACAAGAGACTCTTTCTGCAGATATCATTGGTACTTACAAATTTAATTATTGCTGTCTTTCATAGCGTTTAGTTAATTTTTTTAACCTTGCACTTAAAATAATAATAAAAAAAAAATTATTATTTTAAATTTGATTCACTAAAAATTTTAAGGTTAATTTCTCTGAATTTTGTTATATTCACTTTGATTTATTATATTTATACATTAATTATTTATTACTGTAGTATTTATTCAAATTAAGGAAAATAAACCATTTAGGTTGTGATAAAATCTTATTAAAAGAAAAGGATAGGAATAACCAGCAAGGCCTTACCGATCGAAAGAGTCACAGCAGCTAGGTGGAAATTCTTGCGGTGGAGTGAACCTCTGTGACCGCAAGAATTTCCACCTGCTGTGACTCTTTCAATCGGTAAGGCCTTGCTGGTTATTCCTATCCTTTTCTTTTAATAAGATATACTGTAGTATTTATGTGGTTTATTATTCCAGCATAATTTTTAGATCAAAATAATTCAATTATTAACGAATTAACTATTGAAGTTTAATTGGTTGAATTTAATGTCCAAAATGTGTGTAAATATAAATAAATTTTGGTACAGTATATAATATATGGATCAATATTATGGTAATGTGCTTTTTTCTGGGTTTATAAATGTGCATCAAAAATTCAAGTTGGTTCAATTCTGAATTATTTTCTTTAATATATATTTTAAATGGAAAAATGTAAAGAATATTTCTCTTTTTAGATTCGGAGGGCCGACACAGCCGCAGCAGTAGGAGAGAAGGTCAGCACTCCAGGCAGGGCTCAAGGGACAGCAAGGGCTCTGGTGGAAACCACTCACGCCAAAACAGTCGCGAACTGCTCACCAATGGACCTTCTCATGTGCGCCAAAACAGCCGTGAGCTTCTAATTAATGGACCATCACACACAAGGCAGAGCAGCAAGGAGTTACAAAGCCATTCAAGGCAAAACAGCAGGGAACTGTTGATAATGAATGCACCAATCATTGAAGCCCCCCAGAATACTTTAATAGAATTGTATGCTACGCTGCCGAAGAAGAGAAATTCTCGAGCAAGAATAGGAGAAGAGGATACAAAAGGTAAAAAAGAAAGAGAAAAACGGGCAAGAAGTGAGGAGAGAAAAAGAGCGGAAACATCCATAGAGGAATTGCAGCCAGTGCCATCCACCCAGTTATATCGCACTCTCTCCTCCGCTAGCATGAAAGATGAAGATCCTAAAAAAGGAAAAAATAAACAACACAAAATTAGAAGAAAGCTTCTAATGGGAGGTTTAATTCGTCGTAAAAATAGGAGCTTGCCAGACTTGCGAGATCAGCCTGTTACTCCACAGCCATCAAGGCCAACAACCCCTCAGCAGAGTGGCTACTTGTCTGAGGGTCACCTTGACTGTACAAATCCTAGTCTGGAACGAAGCAAACTCATGCGAAAGAGTTTCAGCTCTAGAGGCCTTCATGTTGCAAAGGTGCCACCCCCGCCACCTCTAAGAACCTCATCTCAACTGTCTAGACCAATTGGGGAGAGACCTCCATTGCCTCTGCCCTCTGAGCCAGTGGTATACAGTAACTTACCTACATTGCAGAGTAGTTTACAACACAATAACACAAAATCATCTACTAAGCAGAATAATTTTCAATATCAAAGTAATAGCAATCAAGACAATTTAAATGATTATCAGCTTCAAGAATTTTCTAGTTCTCAAATCACTGAAAGCCATTCTCATATATTGACACAAGAAAATTACTCTAATATTTCTAAAAATTATTCTGTCGAATACAGTAATAGTGTACATGCTGAATCTCAAAAAGTGTATACAGAGGATGTACCTGATGGCACATTGCCACTTCCTCCTTACCCAAGTCCTCCTGGCTCTGCAATCCACTCGAGGCAAGGCAGTGAAGAGTTTCCGCCTCCACCTCCCCCACTGGAAACAGCATCAAACCAGCCTTGTACAGAGGGTTCATCACTGCTAGAGAGGCTACAGCAGAAGCGAGCAGAGCTTATGGCACAACGAGAGGAGCAGTCTCAACACTCAGAGCATGCCAGGCAGGGTGACCAGCTGATCCGCAGCAGTGAGCAGTGGCTGCAGGAGCTGCAGGCCAAGCAAGCAGCAATAAGATTGCGGAGACAACAGGATGGAGCATCACCATCAAGAGGACAGCAGGCACCTTCTCCTCAGACTATATCTATTCAGCAGTCAGGATCTCCATCTTCACCGCAATACTCACAGTATGTTCAACCCCAGCAATATACTTCCCAGCAACAGCAAGTAATGAATTCTCAACAGCAAGCACCAAATGTATATTCCACTGGACAGCAGCATAATTCAGTAGAATATCAACAGAGAGACCAAGCTCAACAATTTTCAACAGGACAAAAGCAAGCACAACAGCAACAACAACAGGAGCAACAACAACAACAGCAGCAGCAACAACAACAACAACAACAACAACAACAACAACAACAACAACAACAACAACAACAACAACAACAACAACAACAACAACAACAACAACAACAACAGCAACAACAACAACAACAACAACAGCAATATTTATCTACATCTCAGCACACAACATTTTCGGGTCCTCAATATTTTCCAAACATGTCAGAAATACAAAAGTCTCGGACGCAAAGTCCGTCACCCTCCATGCAAGCACACAAGCGTCAATTGAACACATTAGGCAGTGGTAGTGATCAAGTTGATGCAAAATTAGCATCAGTGAAAGATTTAGCTTCTAAATTTGAGCAGGTTAAAATTCAGGGGCACTTAGACACTTCTAGTGAAGAAATGGGAATGCCTGACACACCGAGAAAAGGCAAAAAGAAAAGTGTTACATTTTGCGACGAAGTGGTTTTGGTTGCAACTGCAGAGGATGATGAAACAGACAGCTTTATTCCCAATCCGATTCTGGAACGAGTTTTACGGTCTGCTTTCCAACAACCTTCTGATAACCCTCCATACCAAAGATTACCACTTAATGAAAAACCACCAACCCCTACTCCTCCAGATCCTTCTTATCAAAAATTACCCCCACAACAACAGAGTCAGCAGCAACATCAGCAGCAAGAAATTTATCAGAAGTCAGAAATTTCAACTTATCAAAAATCATCAAGTCCCTACCAGTCTGTGCCACAAAAATCTTATCAATCAACTTCATTTCAGAGAACTCCGACCCCTAATCAAGAAATTGAAAAAACATGTCACGAAACCACTTATCAGAAGTCTTTAGCTAATGAATCTCAAAGACATCACATTGAAAATAGCTATCCAAAAATGCCCCAGAATGAACATGTCAATACAGAAAGCAACCCTTATCAAAGAATTCCCATTTCCAATCACCAGGAACTTCAGAGACAAAATAGTAATTCTTATCAGAAAAATGCAAGTTCCTCTATAGAAAATCCTGTTGAGAGGATCCATAATGAAAATCCATCTTACCAAAGGGTACCATCTACAGATTATAACTCTCAGCGATCATATTCAAATCACAACTCTTATCCAAAAATTAATCAACAACAAGACACAGTATTAGATCCCCCATATCAACGGCTACCAACTCATTTCAGTCACCAGGAAATTCCATCTCAAAACACTTATCAAAAAATGCCTACACCTATTCAAGAAAGACGTGAAAATTTAGCATATCAAAGGATACCTCATCATTTTAGCCATCAAGAAACAGCAACCATACAAACTCTAAATGCACCTTCCCAAAAACCACCCAATCCTTGTCAAGATAGTAGTACCCCATATCAAAGGGTACCACTTATGCAAGAGCACTCACAAAGCAATATATCTTATCAAAGGGTACCAACTCATTTAACTCGTCAAGACAGTTCATCAGGAATGACAAAAATTCCCACCCCTGTTCAAGAGAGACCAGACAATACTCCCTATCAAAGATTACCTCAATCTGTACATCATCCACAAGAATTTCAAACTTCTGATAGACCACCGTCACAACAAAGAATCCACCATGAATATCAACCTCATGCACATCAAAATATGCAACAGAGACCTACTTATATTCATCCTCCTAGATATGAACCTAAAAACAATTATCTGTCTGATATTACACCAGTTAAATTAAATACTAACAATATGAATAATAATAATTATGTATCATCAGATATTCAGCAACAACAGCAATATAGAGGTAACTATGACCAAAGTAACTATTTAACCCACCAAAGGGCACCAGTTAATAATGCTGATACAAACCAACAACAGCAATCAAGAATTTTACCACCTCATTATATTCCATGTCATACACCACCACAGACACCAACCCCAAAAGAATTTCCACCTTATCAGCATCCTCCAGCACCAACAAATAACCGTCAAAGAAGTATGCCCCTGCGACAAGTTCCGTGCAATTTATGCCGTAAAAAGCAAGTGAACCCCCCAGCAGTATATTGTGCTGATTGTGACTTCTACATGTCACGATTTAGGCCAAAATCTTAATGTGCCTTAATATGAACATTATATGATCCAATAATTTTGGATTAAATGACTTGCCACAAAGAGTCCGTCCTTCAAGAGGTTTTATAATTTGTACAAACTATTTTTTTAATTTTTGTTATAATTTTGTCATTGTGATCTCATAATTTTTTTACTTGATGAAGAAATATATATATATATATATATAATGTAATAAAAAATGTAATTATGATATGATACAAAATTTGTAATATAATAAAATATACGGATAAATAATAAAAATAAAAATTGCATTGATAGTTATTTGTGAACAACAACCCATATTCATAATAGTTAATTATTAAATATTATGTTATGGCCTTATAATAAATTTATCAAGAATTAATGATTAATTGTTACTTTTAATTATTATTCATCATATATAGGTTTGCTGAATATATTATAATATATACATTTTTAAACATACATGACTTTCAAAACTTCTTGCAAATTGTTATGCAGTATACTTTTATTTACTGTATTTATTCACATTAAATATCAGTTGATACATTGTGACTACATACTAAACATATAAAAATTTGGATTTAGCTGTAAAAACCAACAATAAAAATTAGTAATACAATAAAACATAGACATATATAATATATACATACAATTTATCGCAAATAACTCCAAAATAATGGTATTCTGATTATTACAACTACAATATATATTTCATTTATTTTCATTTCATTTCATTTTTATTCAACCACTGGTTATACAAGTAAAACATGGATTACGTCAATATAAAAAAATAATAGAAAACCAAGACACATGCATGCAATTAATCAACAATAGCAACAATAGCATCCATAATATTAAAACAAGAATACATGAAAGTAATAAAAAAAAAAAACTAAAAAATAGCAGTACATAAATCATCTTTTGGCAACTTATAAATATATAAACAATTATTAATTTATAGCATATTTTTCTTGTTGCATTAAGCCCAATAAATAGAATAATTAATACATTTTTTAATAAAAGGTAAGCAAATTTAATATTAAATTTGCTTTTTAAAAACAGATAAACTGTATTTTTTTTATATAATCTGGAAGTTTTATTGTTACTATTGTACAACACTGAGCTCAGATAAAAATGGTCTCTTTTATAGTTTGTTTATAATTAACCTCCGAAATTATGAATTAGATTAATTAGAGTTTAGACTGTCTAGTATTACGACCAGACACATTTTTGTTGCTTTGAAACTTGTAAAAATTGCTTTTAACGTATATACATATATATATTATATTGAATTTCCCAAGTATTTGTATTAATTATTTTTATGATTATATATATATATATATATATATATATATATATATAATCATAAAAATAATTAATACAAATACTTGGGAAATAATTCAATATACTACATTTTATTATAATTATTATAATATATATGTAACTTAATTTATATAATAAAGTAGCTTTTTATTATAACTCGATCGACTATAATAATAAATGTATATTCTATAAATGATATTCTTTTGATTAAATATTGAACTCAGCTGGAACTGGTTGAAAGGTTTATACCCAACACTTTGAGTCTACGTCAAAAGAACGAAAAAAAAAAAAAAAAAAAAAAAAAAAAAAGAACGAAAGAACGAAAACAATTTATACGAAAGGCATTACACCGAAAACAAAAAGGACGAAAGTAATTTAACACGAAAACATTTTATACGAAAATATAATTAACCGAAATGGAAAATGTGCGAATTCGCGCATTTATAACGAAACTTAAAAAGCACGAAAGCATTTACAGCGAAAACATTTGAGCCGAATTCAATAATCACGAAAACCATTTGGCCGCGGCGCGATAATATATAGTTATTTTGAACGAATTGAAAAATAACGAAAGTAAATTTTAGAACGAAAACATTAAATTTAAAACGAAATAAAAAAATCAAGAAAACAATTTGGCCGAAAGTTATTTGAACGAAAACATTTAACACGAATAAAAAAATAACGAAAACAATTTGACCGAAAGTTATTTGAACGAAAACATTTAAGACGAATAAAAAAATAACGAAAACAATTTGAACGAAAACATTTAAAACGAATGGAAAAATCACGAATATAATTTAAACGAACGCTATTCGACCGAAATAAAAAACACCGATGAAGAAAAATATAATATATTAATAAAAATTAAAACGAATGCAATAAAAAAGTATTATATACTGTATATAAGGTATCACGTCAAAACCACGAAAACAAAAATGACGAAAGCATTTTCAGCGAATGACTCTATCCCGAAAACAATTACATCGAAATCAAATATAAACGAAATATATATCATTTACCACGAAATTAAATTAACACGAAACAAAATAATAACAAGAACAAAAATCACGAAAACAATTTGTACGAAAGTATTTTGACATTTTGACCGATTTAAAAAAGGGCGAAAGTAAATTGGAATGAAATTATTTTAATTAATACGAATTCAAAAATCACGAAAACGATTTGACCGAAAGTTATTTGAACGAAAACATTTAAGACGAATACAAAAACCACGAAAACAATTACAATTTGACCGAAAAGTTATTTGAACGAAAACATTTAAGACGAATAAAAAAATAACGAAAACAATTTGACCGAAAGTTATTTGAACGAAAACATTTAAGACGAATCAAAAAATAACGAAAACAATTTGACCGAAAGTTATTTGAACGAAAGCATTTAAAACGAATGGAAAAATCACGAATACAATCTGAACGAACGCTATTTGACCGAAATAAAAAACACCGATGAAGAAAAATATTAATAAAAATTTATAACAATAATTAAACCAAAAAATAAATTGTAAATTAAAACGAATGCAATTAATAAAGAAGTATATACAGACTGAACCAGAAATGGTGTTCCGAACCCATGCTAAAATTTGGGCAGGTTAACTTTGAGCTTATAGCTAGAAATTTGAAATTTGGCATACGTAAAGCCAAGCTAGGGTTCTATATTCTTTTGACATATATGTGTTAAACCATTTTTAAAATTAATATTTCCTACCGTTTTAGGAGTGGATTCACGATTTGCATTTCTTCCTTATGGGATATATCCTGCATGTTAAATTAAGTTGATAGAAAATTTTTGGCTGATTTGCACCAAAATTAGTTTTGAAGGTTTTCAGAGCACGTTGAATTTTAATGTTGTTATTTTAAAAAGTGGTGAAAACAACCCCTAATGAGATAATGACCCTTATTACGTGAAAAAATCATGCTATCAAAATTTTGATTATACCACTGAAACGGGCTTATCTTTTTACCCCAGAAACGACCTTTAAATTTTTTGAATCGGAGCAAGTTAACGATTTAATTGTTAGGGGTGAAACACCATTAAATACAGCGTGCTCTGAAAACCTTCAAAACGAATTTTGGTGCAAAGCGGCTAAAATTTTTCTATCAACTTAATTTGACATGGAAATATCCCATAAGGAAGAAATGCAAATCGTGAATCCACCCCTAAAACGGCAGGAAACATTAATTTTAAAAATTGTTTAACACATGTTAAAAGAACTTAAAACCCTTAATTGGCTTTACGTATGCCAAATTTCAAATTTCTAGCTCAAAGTTAACCTGCGCAAATTTTAGCATAGGTTCGGAACACCATTTCTGGCTCAGTCTGCAGTATTCTGTATATACTTCTTTAAATTATTGCATTCGTTTTAATTTCCATTTTTTTTTTTTTTTTAATTATTGTTATAAATTTTTATTAATATTTTTCTTCATCGGTGTTTTTTATTTCGTTCCAGACTGTCCAGAGACCCTACAGGGTCTCTTTAAATGCTTTCGTTCAAATAACTTTCGGTTAAATTTAAGTTTCGTTATAAATGCATTCGCACATTTTCCATTTCGATTAATTATATTTTCGTATAAAATGTTTTCGTGTTAAATTACTTTCGTCCTTTTTGTTTTCGGTGTAATGCCTTTTGTATAAATTGTTTTCGTTCTTTTATTTTTCGTTCTTTTGACGTAGACTCGTATATAATACTTATTTATTGCATCCGTTTTAATTTACATTTTTTTTTTAATTATTGTTATAATTTTTATTAATATTTTTCTTCATCGGTGTTTTTTATTTCGGTCAAATAGCGTTCGTTTAAATTGTATTCGTGATTTTTCCATTCGTTTTAAATGTTTTCGTTCAAATAACTTTCGTTCAAATTGTTTTCGTTATTTTTTTATTCGTCTTAAATGTTTTCGTTCAAATAACTTTCGGTCAAATAGTTTTCGTTATTTTTTTATTCGTCGTAAATGTTTTCGTTCAAATACTTTTCAGTCAAATTGTTTTCGTGGTTTTTGTATTCGTCTTAAACGTTTTCGTTCAAATAACTTTCGGTCAAATTGTTTTCGTGATTTTTGAATTCGTATTAAAATAATTTCGTTCTAATTATTACTTTCGTCCTTTTTTATTTCGGTCAAATTACTTTCGTACAAATTGTTTTCGTGATTTTTGTTCTCGTTATTATTTTGTTTCGTGTTAATTTAATTTCGTGGTAAATGATTTCGTTTATATTTGTTTTCGATGTAATTGTTTTCGGGATAAAGTCATTCGTTGAAAATGCTTTCGTGATTTTGTTTTCGTGGTATTGACGTGATACCAACACATTCTGCGGGGTGCCCATCATGCCGGTGATCTGCATGCATGATTTAATAGAGCTAGTTGCAGATTTTTAATTTTGGGAGATCACCCAAAAAATTAAGCCATGTTGACTTTTTAATTATTATCATGGTTTAAAAGTGATCAAGATCATGGTGTTCTCGACGCCAAAAAAACAACTAACTAGTTATATTATAGAGCAGGGGTATAGAGGGGCTATCACGACAGAATTTTAAGCTAGTGCATGCACATTAGAAATTACTGAAATTAGCATAATAAATTATTATAATTATTATATAATACTTGATTAGAAACATCATTAAATTGTCTGCTAAATTTATTTTATTCACATATATACCAATTTTAATTTATTAATGCATTTAATTGTCACGCTAATTATTTTTTAATATTATTATTTTTCGGAATTGGAATAGACATATCATACATTTTATAGTTTGATTTATGAATCAAGCCTATTATAATAGTATGTATTTGAGTAAATAAACTTTTCCTTCAATTATCTAGCTGCTACATGGATAAAAATTAGTATTTTCTTCATATATATGATCTGCTATATTATATATTTTTTTTTCTATTCTATGTATATTTGTTGTATCTCTGTGACTTGTCTTCTAGGAAGATTAATAAAATGATTTGATTTGATTTGATATATATATAAAGTTTAAATTCAATTGATCTTAAACGGTGTGATTTTTGTAATTATATATAAGATCGACAATGATGAAAGGAGGAATAGCTTTCATTAATTGTCAGCTGACGTTATCAATATATAGGAATGAATAATACGCACGAACCACAAAGCAATTTTCTTTCTCAGAACATACTATATAGCATGCTGATAATTTCAAGAGGGGCTGCAGCCAACACTACTCGGTCGACTCAGGTCAACTCACCGCGGCTCACTTGGCTGGATGTTGGCCGGTTGTTGATTAAAGTTGATGTAAATATCATGCCATACAGTATATATTACGGCCGAACGCGCGGGCTGGTCTATATAGCTCGATACAAAGTAAAGCCATGTATATATCACGTACACAATACAATTTTGCATACAATTTTTCCTTGCAAGAAATTTTCATCTCCATAGAAACAAATGGAGTTGAAGTTTCCTTGAAAGGAAAATTTGTATATAATAATATATAATATACAATAATGTGGTTCCCCAGGCTTTGGACATTGCTTTGGTCCATTGAGAAAAAGTAGAGGTGTCCGTCCTGACTGAGGTTTTCCATGGTTTTCTCAGTCTCACCTCAGCCAATGCTGGGACGCGTAAGCATGCAGGCCGTGGCCACTATCCGTTCCCTACCTTATCCCTAGTATCCCTACCCAGTACCCCGCCGCGAGCTGTAAGCTCTTAGGGTGTATCCTTGTAAAAAAAAAATAAATAATTAGAAATATTGATGTATCATGTAATTAGCCGGTATTACACCATACAATTTTTCTAACTATATATTGCATACAATTTTTCCTTACAATTAAGAAAACACAATCTCTGTATATTATTTGTATGGGAATGAAATTTTCGTGCAAGGAAAATTTGTATGCAAAATTGTATCGTGTAATACCGCCTATTTTAATACCGGCTTAATTATAATAATGACCGGTAAATGACTCTATATGCTCGATCAGTTGGGCAGCATGCAACTCCAACGAACTCCAAAACTTTTAAACAAAGAAGCGACAAAAATATTTGAGCATCAATGGCATCAAAGATTCGAATGATTACCCCGCCGGTAATATATATATATATATATATATATATATATATATATATATATATATATATATATATATATATATATATATATATATATATATATATATATATATATGTTAGCACCCAAAGCCGAATTCGGGCAAAAGCCGAAAAAAATGCTCACATCTAGTTTTGCGCATCACGAAATGAGCCAAAGCCGAAGTGAGTTTTTTTTTTGGCTTTGGCGCATTTCATTTTGAACAAAACTAGATCTGCTCAAATCGAAATGCGCCAAAGCCGATATGAGATTTTACTTCGGCTTTGGCGCATTTCATTTTGAGCAAAACTAGTTCTGCGCATCGCGGTTTGAGCAAAAGTCGAAATGATATTTTATTTCGGGTTTGGAGCAAAATTTTGAGCACATCTAGTTTTGCGCAAAATAAAGATGATTTTAATGACGAGATGATGATTTTAATTTTAATGATATTTATTTTAATTTTTTAAAAAGAAAAATAAAAAACTAAGACTAAAGTTATAATAGAAATTAGTATTGTGACCTAATATCTTTCAAACGCTCTTTAAAAATAAATTAATTAGGGAAAAAATAATAACTTTAAAATGTTATCATAACAGCTAGTATTCGTATTATACGTACATACCTTATAAAAAATATTGTAGAATCTGTTGATTTTATAAAACACTCCACCATTTCTGTCACTTAATTACTATTTGATGATGTTTTTGTTAAATTAATAAATTTTTTGTTTTAAAAAAACTATGAACTATGAAACACTTGTAAATTTCATAGTTCTATTTCTACGAACATTGTAGCAGCACAGGCTTATACAACCCTGGTAGCAGCAACAATACATAAACATATATGCATATATACGGCAATCAAATGGGGTTAAACTTCATTGCAGAGGTAAAGGCTACTTTCTTATCTCGTTGTACCGATAACAACCTGTATTGCATGATAGCCGAATTCTAAGACATATATAGAACTATGAAATTTACAAGTGCGTGCTTGACAAAATATTTCTAATGGTGAGAGCGAGTGAATCTATAAATGAATACTTTAAAACGTGTGGCGTATAATATATGTCTATTTTATTTGAGCTGCAGTTCTTAAAACAAAAAAATTATTAATTTAACAAAAACATCATCAAATAGTAATTAAGTGACAGAAATGGTGGAGTGTTTTATAAAATCAACAGATTCTACAATATTTTTTATAAGGTATGTACGTACGTATATATGATTACATTTGATTATGATTTTTGCCCGAATTCGGCTTTGGGTGCTAACATACATATATATAATAATAATAATAATAATAAAATTAACGCGGCAAATGTGGCTACGCCACGGTGGCTCGCGAAGGGTTTGCTTGTCTCAAAACCCTCTTAAACAACATATATATATATATATATATATATATACTGCGTATATGCAGCATTGCAAGTATTTTAGAATAAGAATTTGTAGGAAATCTGGAAAAATTTATTAAGCGATTGTTACGCAGTTTAGAACAAAATTACACTCATGGATGGAATATTATGTCATTTATTTATTTGATCTATATACTATATATATTATAGTATAATTATTAACAGCCCGCGAAACGCTCAAGTTTTAGAGGGTTTCGGAAGGTTTGGGGTTTCAAAGTAGTATATATTATTATGCATATATATAATTAGTAAGTAGAAGTATATACACAATATATAATCAAACCCTATTGGGTACTTCTACTTACTAATTACATATATACTACTTTGAAAACCCGAACCTTCCGAAACCCTAACTTGCGCGTTTCACGGGCTCTTCCGAAACGGGGACGGCCACGGCCTTGCAATCCATCCCGGCATTTGCCTGCGACTGAGGGAAACGTGGAAACCTCAGTCAGGATGGACGCTACAGCTTTTGTCAATGAATAACCGGAATAGTCCGTGAGCTGAGGCACCAAAATGGTGGAAAAGATTTTCAAATAATAATCAACAATAATAATAAAAAAACTTAGCCGTTAATTGATTGTTTTTCCGGAAAAAAAACTTAAAAATCCTTATGGGAATTAAGGTGGAGTCACATGGCGATTTTTACCATGCGAATTAATGCGCACTTGCTGTAACATCCATTGGCGGCCATATTGGGCGATTAAAAGAAAAAGAGCATCGTAATTAACGCGATTACCTGCGAATTCGCCGCCGCATAAGATTTCACAGCTTTTAAGTTAAAATCGCGCCGCGTCGCCGTTGCCGCCCATGAAAATCCACCTTTAACCTACACAAATTTCATTTTTTTTCCGGAAAAATGGCTCACAAATCAGTATTTTTTTTTTTTTTTATTTAGGGGTTGAAAAATAAACAAAATAATATTTTACCCAGCATGTTTATCTGTTCTGTGATTGTACGTCAAAAAAAAATTAAATTGCCCATCAGTGCACGCGATTTCAATTTATTCGCTGAAAAACGCCTGCCAGCTTGTCTGTATAATATACATGTGTTAGGTGCAAATAAAAGTGTATCACTAACACAAAAAGAGAATATTTAACTATTTTCTGAAATAAACAATACTTTGTTGCATATTTAACGTGTAAATATTGGTATTACTGCAACAACTTCAGCGCGTGCAGTCTTAAAGAGTTTCGTATATGAGGTGCACTCGTACTGTGTTTGCACTGTGGCGCTCGGGTAAATATGCCCTCAGATTCGTAAACAACTAAACGAGTGTCTCAAAATTTGTCAAAGATATTCCCTAATATATTTGCCTAAAGATAGTGTAGTTTAAAATTATTAAAACGTAACATGTAACGAGCTAGAGTAGTTTTAACCATTTCGTAATAGTAAAATCACTGTTTATAATTTTAAGTTCCCGGCTGTTGTAAATTAAATAACCAGTTTCAATTTTTCCAGTATATTGCACGTACATGTGATAAAAAAAAAATTTATTGGCTTCATTCAATAAAACCTAAAAATTTTATTTTTGAGATCAAAATTAAGCGAGCTGGAGCAGATATTATCAAAGTAGATATGCTTCAAATTTAATTTAAAGCTCCGACGCCATCTTTGTGACGTCACCGGAAGCTCCTGGGAAAGTTTTGGTAGGTCAAATTAGGCTCAATGTATTCGCCAAAATACCCTCTTTCGATTTTTGTCATTTTTAGCCGTCGCCCTCGCCCTTTTCCGCCATTTTGATGCCTCAGCTCTAGCTCAGGGACTAGGAAGTGCAATGGTCCAAAGCCAGGGAAACCACATAGTGGAAAAGCGCAACGATTTACCCCTGGGTGGGAAACATAGTTTTTGTTAAAAATGGTCACCCATCCAACTAATTACCACGCTCAGCGCTGCTTAAATTAACTTCGGTGATATCTGACGAGACCCGGTCAAGCGCACTGCGCCACACCTCCCACTAATTATTATATTATTATATATATTTTATGGAAAGAGAGCAGTCATTTGGGATTAAGAAGGAAGCACGTACAAAATCATAGATGATTTATCAACGTAGAGGCATTTTTTTTTTCGGATTTTTTTTTTAAACTTTTTTTGCAGTAAAAAAAAACAACTTTTTCGGACTTTTACCTTTGGGTGTTTGATATAATCATCCTGCATGTATTCTGTGATAATCACTTAGGTTAGTTATATGTATTTTATATTCTATATAGTATACATTCAATGAGTCAGCATAATTATTATACTGATTGTGAGTATAGTATAATTATACATAATATATATTATGTACAGGTATAATATAATATGGTACACTATATACATAAATAATTACATTAATTTTATGTAACATTATTTTAATTATCACTTAAATACGTTAAAACTGCTGCTCTCGCTATACTGTATAGTGTATACTGTGTATGCACATGCATATATGCCAGCTAGACATGCTACATGTAGTATATTATTTTTTTAAGACATATTTATATAATATATATATGAAATAAACGTTAATAAATTACATGAAGTTTTAGCTGTCATATTTTGATCATGGAAAATCTCCGTGTTTTAATCTATGATTAATCCATTACTTAAGAAAGGAAATAAAAAAAAAATCGTTTGTCAAAGGAAGAAGGGGAAAAGAGGTTAGTTCCTATATATATTATATAAAGAAAGATTACAAGTAACATCAAAGCCTGCCAATATTTGCCATAACATATATACGTAGGAATGAGAATAGTTCTGTTGTAAGGTTTCTTAAGCTTGCATGTCTGTTCTCCCCAAATATATAATAAGTTTATATAACTATATCTTATACATATCACCGCTATATATATCATGTGACGACGACCAAGCAAGTTTAATATTTGCAGCACATGTGGCAATTTGTTTATTATCTTTGCTGCGTCGTGTCACCTTGGAGTGTCACAAAATGATGGAACGAAAAATAATTTTACTATTGAGGTTTTGAATATATATATAGACAAACGTTGAGGCGAGCAATCTGCGTGACAGTGTATATCGCACCCGTTGAGAAAATAATTATATATTATAATCATCGTTCGATATAATCTCTAGCATATCATACAAATAATTTGATTTGCCAATTTAAAATTCAGCTAAAACACAGTGATAATAATCTGATATTACAGCAGTACTCAAGATTCACGTTGTGAAACTTAATATATATATATATATATATATATATATATATATATATATATATATATATATATATATATATATATATAACTCAGACTCGTATATAATATGACACATTGAATGTATTTACAAGACAACTCTCACAGGATGCATTTTGTTGTTGTTTCACTTTTTTTTTTTTTTTTCAAAATATCAGGTTGCAACTTGTTTAATTCAAGCAGAGATCTTAAATTAAAACCGTCCTCTCTGATAGAGTACACTATACGTAGCTTACTTTTACATGCAATTGTTAGGTGACACAGTTATGTTAAGGGGCATTCACAAATCCCTAAGGCCACATTTAGGGCTCGATAATTTAAAGCCCGATTTTAGGCATGATTTTTAGACCCAAAATTTCTGGTCCTAAATTATCGAGCCCTAAATATGGCCTTAAGACTTTTGAACACTATATAAAAAGTTTACGTATATAATCATTTTCGGGCTATAAAATAATGTTGATTTTTAATTGTTTCATGTATATATATTCATTTGTTTCAATTAATATTGTTCTGAGATCTGAGAATAAGTTAACAGAAATTTAACTACTTAATTCTAAAATAAAATATTCAAAATTTTACTATTATAATAATATAATTAAACATAACTATATGTATACGTAAAATATAATATGTGTATAATAAATCAGATTAATGAGTAATAAAGTGGATGCATTGTGTATATAGTTAGTAAATAGCCTCTATATAATATATAGCATAATAAAATAAATGAAAATGCAATTAATATTTAATTCCTCTGCATCATATCCTTTGTACTGTATATACAACCAAGGTATGAAATTATTACGGCTTTGCGGGACAAACGGCCTAATAACAATTTTAATTAATTGCCTCATGTTCTTTATCAGTTTTATCATTGAGGTGAGATAAGACATGCAATAATGAGTGTGACACTCGGTACACAAGTTATAATAACGGCCAATCACTGATAAACAGAACTTCAATAATTTATGAGGCCGTTTCATTCTCAAAGCCTCAGTACTTCAGACCTAAAATGATTCAATACCATCATCTGGAGATAAACAGATTTTGCAATAAAACCATTAATTAGCTTGTATTATTTTTTATATGCGGTAAATTTTAGAGAACATGATTATATATTAAAACTTAAAAGTGGTGAAAATGCTGGATTCTAGTGCAAGTAAATAAATAAATGAATGAATGAATGAATGAATGAATGAATGAATGAATGAATGAATGAATGAATGAATGAATGAATGAATGAATGAATGAATGAATGAATGAATGAATGAATGAATGAATGAATGAATGAATGAATGAATGAATGAATGAATGAATGAATGAATGAATGAATGAATGAATGAATGAATGAATGAATAAATAAATAAATAAAAATTTATATATGTGTCTAATGTACACCTCTGGACAGCATGAACTTTACTCCTGCCTTACTTGATTGAGCTGCAGCTTCAATAGACATCAGAGAGAGATACAGATTTGCAGTTTTGGGAGATGTAAAAAAAGACCCCAATGGCCCCAATCTACCCATGTCAAAAGATTTTTGGTTCGCCACGCCTCCATAAATTGCGTGGCAATTCGACGACCTACAGATAATGCAAAAATAAAGTTCGTGTTGTCCAGAGGTGTACAGTACATATATGCACCTCTGGACATCAGCTTGAATTGCATGCACGTACAGCGATAATGCACAGCTACACAAAGAACAGTGCAGCTCCAATAGAAAAATATGTGCAGATTTGCAATTTTTGGGGAAGTCAAAACAATCCCCCCCCACACTCTCAATTATATAAGTTCACTAATACTTGCTAACAAACAAAGCAGGAAAAGTTATATTATGTACAATGCATTAGATAATTATTATTAAATAATTATATAATACAAAGATGTACAGTACATAGAATTTTTTATTTTTATTTAATGTATATCCCACTAGTTACATATAACAGTTTTCATGTTTAAGAATTAACAGTCCTGTAAAAGAACCAAGCACAACGAGAGGTTACTATATATAAAAAGTATCCCTTTTAACGATTAAAAATATGATACCAAGCAAAACATTTAACAATTAGAAAACAGGCATGTAAATAATTAACTTAAATATATCACGAGAATCATATACTATATGCGAGAAAAAACTACAACTATAAATATTAATAAGTAAAAAAATAAGAGATATAATACTTGAGGGTAAATTTTTTTAAACATGACGTTCTAATATAAAAGGATATTTATGGGCGCCTTATAAAAAGGCTGAAACTACGAGCTTTCTGTTTTGCGCCTAAACAGAAGTCGCAACTCCAAAGTCGCAACTTTTAACCCTGGCAGAGCCAGGCTAAGTAAGTGGAGGGGGTTATAATAATATATTATATTATATAATAATATTATAATTATAATACCGGCCTTATAATACATTGTTAACAAATGTAAGAAAATTACTTGTTTTTTACTAAGAGTAATTTGCTATTTAATTCATATAAATTATCATATATTATATAATCTTAATTATTATTATTTTTTGACTTATACATATATAGCAATGTAAGTGTATATTAATTGTGTTTAATTATTATGTTATATTAAACACAATTCCAGAGCGATCCGTATTACAAAATTATTGGCAGTATATAAACACTGATTTTAAGTACAATATTTGTTGTTCATATATATTCCTCCCTTTGCTGGCTTTTAAGGCTGAAACTACGAGCTTTCTGTTTTGCGCCTAAACAGAAGTCGCAACTCCAAAGTCGCAACTTTTAACCCTGGCAGAGCCAGGCTAAGTAAGTGGAGGGGGTTTGGCTCAGTGACGTCACGGCCAATCAGAGAGGGCGTTACTGGTTTCGCGACTTCTAGAAGCCTAAACTACGAGCTTTTTCTAGAAGCCTTTTAGGAAACTACGAGCTTTTTCTAGAAGTCGCGAAACCAGTAACGCCCTCTCTGATTGGCCGTGACGTCACTGAGCCAAACCCCCTCCACTTACTTAGCCTGGCTCTGCCAGGGTTAAAAGTTGCGACTTCTGTTTAGGCGCAAAACAGAAAGCTCGTAGTTTCAGCCTAAAGCCAGCAAAGGGAGGAATATATATGAACAACAAATATTGTACTTAAAATCAGTGTTTATATACTGCCAATAATTTTGTAATACGGATCGCTCTGGAATTGTGTTTAATATAACATAATAATTAAACACAATTAATATACACTTACATTGCTATATATGTATAAGTCAAAAAATAATAATAATTAAGATTATATAATATATGATAATTTATATGAATTAAATAGCAAATTACTCTTAGTAAAAAACAAGTAATTTTCTTACATTTGTTAACAATGTATTATAAGGCCGGTATTACACGATACAATGGACAACATACATGAAAAAATTTTATTGCAGAAATGAATAGAGGGTATCAAATTATGGTACTCTGAATTTTTTTAGATTTTGTTGAGACCCGGAACTATTTTTAAATAATTATTGAAAGTCCTGTGATTTCAGTTGGTACCCCTGAAGTCTTAATAAAAAGGATAGAGACTGGACGCCTATTGACGCCTCCAGGGGGCGTGGCCGCACTTTCAATAATTATTTAAAAATAGTTCTGGGTCTCAAAAAAATCTGAAAGAATTCAGAGTGGCATAATTTGGTACCCTCTATTCATTTCTGCAATAAAAAATTTTCATGTATGTTGTCCATTTTGCATACAATTTTTCCTTGCAAGAAAATTTCATCTCCATACAAACAAATGGAGTTGAAGCTTTCTTGTAAGGAAAAATTGTATCGTGTAATACTGGTTTAAACAAAATATCGTATCATGATAGAATTATTATATGTAATTTAAATAGCAATCATCACCGATTAACGGCACCATATAAAGCACTTGGAGGTACTCATTAAAACAAGCAGCTACAATCAGTAGCTTGAATGTAAATTAATGACAAGGCCCTGAAATAAAAATTACTGCATGGTTTGGTTTCTCGTTATTTAAGTACTGAAACTAATTTCAGAAAACTTTTTATGACAAAAACTTTCCTTGGCTTGATGCTATATTTTTTATGATTTTAATAAGAATGCGAAGACAAAAATAAATATAATTAATTATTAATTAATGATCATGGTAGATGTATCGCATTAATTATTTAGTTTCTATATATCTGATATGCTTTTGTATTTTCTCTGATTTCGCTGAATTAATTCGCTGAATTTATATATATAATTATATATCTTTTACTTATAGAAAAAAATACATGTGCGCATGGTTATGCATTTATATTGTATTTAAACAAAATAATGTACAGTGTGCATGTTGCTATAAAGCGTATTTAATTTAAAATTTATAATTAATTTACATAATTTATAATTTCGATCACTGTTTTGGTTTTATAATATATTATACCATTTGATCTAAAATTTTCACTTTCAACAAAAAACATAATTTTGGTGGGGATGGATATATTTCACCATCATTTCAAGTATGATGGTACACCCATTAAATATATAGTATAAGGATTAACAATAGATTACCATATATACAAATCTAAATGTACAGTATGACGTCATATTCTGACATCATAGATTATGAAGTAGGCTTCTCTGGGGCACTTGAGAAGTCAAGATGAAGCATGTAGGCAGGCAATGCGGTACGTCGCCAAGCAGGCGCTCTAGTAGTCGGCCTGTAACTGGTAACTGTGCCTGGTGTCTGATACATGGACTGGCTTTGCACACGAAACCACTCTGGGCTTACGTACTGAGCTAACAGCCAGCGCTGCCTGCATGCATGCTAGCTCGATCCCTTGCCTCAGCACCGACTTTCACTTCAATCACTTGAGAGTCCCAAGCTAGAGAGGCACGCCAGTGTGAGGCAGGCCGACCGACACCGATATTATAGTCACAACACCTGCTGCACCTCCGGAGCCATCATGCCCAACTGCCCAAAGTGTGAGAAACCTGTATACTTTGGTAAGTTAAATTAATATTGATATATGCTCTCAATTTATAATTGAATTGTTATTTTGATTTAAAAATTTCAATAAGTAAGATTTAATTAAAACTCTTGTTAATATGTCAGGTGCTGTACATTCCAAAGTCTTTTTTTATTCAACAGGTACCGGCATATGAATCGTTAAAATGAAAATATCGCACCTTGAATACTAATTATGTTTGATTTAGAAACTCGTGGGTATTAAACAATACATAAAGTTAAATTATATTACGAAGCTAGGAAATAATCAAATATTGTAATATGAATTTTGTAAAACATACATGCTAATTCAACTGTCATTAATGATTATAAAACCCCCCTAATAAAAATAAAAACTCTGAAAATTTTGGAATATATATTCAGGTTTTAATTATATAGGTTTGAAACTATTATGATTTATGTTTTAATACGAACGTATATATATATATTATAAATATACCATTATATTTATGAATCTTATTACATATAAATTTATTGCATAATTTATAAGAAATGAAAACTGTTAATTAAGGATAAAATGTACATAATACAGTACCATATATATTATAACAAAAATATTAATTATTATTATTATAAGAAGTGGAAAAAAGGAAGAGAGTTCGTGCATTAGAGCTGTGGTAGCAAAATTTATGTTTATTTGGACATGACTTAATTTGTAAAGACAATTAATTTATACATATATTATAGAATATAAATTATATGTATATAGATAAATAAGGTGGGATTCTAGTAAAAACATTTATTTCATCACAATTAACCCTCGATAAGATGATTAAAAATATGCTATTTCATGCAATCAACCATTGCCTTAGAAATTTTATTCTTCAAAGCTGCATGCTTGTATGCAGACGTCACTATATACAACAAGTGTCAGTATTTAAGTAACTTGTATCAAAAAATCAATTAAAAATAGTATTGAAGTAAGGAAACTTGAAGCTGCGTTCAGAATCGTGAGATGTTAATGTAATTTTATTGGGTTAATGGTATCAGGAACAGAAACTTTTGTTAACATTTATATCACAGCGATAATTTTTTATTTCAAACTTGTTTACAACATAAACAAACACGAAGAACAAAGACAATCTGTCAGTTTTTCTTATCTAATAGGATTTGCGTCAAATTTAAATTCAAACACGCTCTGAATAAATCAAAAAAGATTTTATTCAACTCGTTTTTAACAACTCTTATCTCTTTCATTGTGTCGTCAAACAATGTTATTCAAATTTAAAAGTATAAAATTATTAAACGTTATCTTTATCGAGTACGAGGAACTAACATAATTATAATGTCTGTTTGCAAAGTAAAGCTTATTTAAGTAGCAATTGTAATTACTGTAACAACCAGGTGGCCAAAGTTAATTAACATGCTACATTATATATTTCACGTTTACTTAAAATAGGAAAATCTCCAAATTTAACCGCTCAAGCCTCAAGCTCATGTTGTATAGCTAGCGCCTGGAATGCTGCAACTTCTCTAGCACGCAAAGAGCGTAACTATAATTATTATATAGCGATACTACTGTTGAGATAGTATAGCTAGGTAGTGACGGTAGTGTATAGAGATAATAACAATACTTTTTTATTTTATAATCACATTGAAAATTTCTTTTACTTCATAATATTCTTTATAAATTAACAATTTTTTAATAGATTATTAATATAAACAATATGTGTTATTCTTTGTATTTCATAGTAAGTCAGGAAGAAAATCATAAAATTTTGCTGTTTGGTAATATGGATTTTTTTTTTTTTTTTTTTTTTTTTTTTCAAATTTAGTACATGAATGAGATTGTACTGCTGTTTTATATTTCTATTGCGTGTATTATATATAAATTTATATCCTTATTTTCTGTATATTAATTGGTTCTAATTTCTAAAATTTTATAAACAAAATATAAGTATTATATATACAAATTATATATATTTAATATTTATATTGAACGACGGAGCTGCATGAAAAATCTTTGTGAATGCATAATTATGAGAAATATAAGATTCGCACACACTGTATGCAGCCTATACGTATATTACAGTACGTCGTATTATGTAATTTAAATAATCTGCATGATGAAGTAAGACCACATTCTGCAAAAGTATTTTTATTTTATAAAATACTGAAAAAGTGTCAGTTTTTTGTTATACGTACGTAAGTGTTGCGGGTTGCGGGTGCCGCCGGGAGTCTATTAACACGCAATATACTTTCAATATTGTCGCAATTTCCACCACTTCTCAATAATTTCTACACTAATAATTAATTCCCATGTAATTGCGCTGCCGCTTAATTTTGTTTTACTTCTTCATTATTAAAAGTACATGCCAGCATAAACATATTTTAAGTCCTTTACATGCAATAATATACAGATACAGGTAAATTAAACGTGAAATATTACTGGTGCTAACAATGCAGAGTTTACAAGGTAAATACAAGGTTAGAGAGAAAAGGTGCTATTACACACACCTGGATAGAACAACATTTACTTTAGGTGTTTATCTTGTAGCTATATGAACAAGCGATAACACAGTCGATGTGCGGCTCACGAACGACAAAGTATGAAAATCTTTTTACGAGATCGTCCGCACATGCAGCGTAACATATTGCTCTTGAAGTGAGCAGCAGAAGCAGTCTCTGTCTGGTGCGATTAAGCTATTTCAAGGAACAACTAACTACTCCTCTTGATACCTTTATACTTTTTATATCACGTATGCTTATCTTTATCCGAGACTATAGAGGATGTTTAAAGATATACAGGAGGTGCAACAATATTGCACATTCAATGTAGCTCTTGTAAGGAAAAAATTATAGAAGTCAATTAATATTTAAGAAATGTGAAGGAAGCATAGCACCAATACCTTAATGCATTTATGACATAATTTTATAAATTATGCATGGATCCTCAACTGTATTTCATGTTTAGTTCCTCTTGCATTAATTCATATGCTGAAATTTAATGATAACTTAACATAATTATTCAGCAGTTTCAAACTTTAGTATTTAATTACAATTATTTTTCAAGCCTGGTAGGTAGGTGAAAGATATAAGAAAAGGGTGCGGCATGCAAAGATAAGATATCTTATACGTCGTGTGCCAAAATGTCTTAAATCCTCTTATATTATTCTGGTATTTTTAAGATATAATATCATATCCATGGTACAATTTTACTATTTTAAGAGATAGTATAAATTGTAATTTTATACAAATACTTGGTTACCATGCATTATGTATAGCAGGTGATGAAGAATATTATTCATTTTGTTCACCAAGTTATTATTTTGTTTATTACCATACCATATATCATTTTTTCTTTCCAGAATAAACAATAGTTTTGTTGTAAAAACATAATATATATATATATATATATATATATATATATATATATATATATATATATATATAATATAATATAATATAATATAATATAATATAATATAATATAATATAATATAATATAATATAATATAATATAATATAATATAATATAATATAATATAATATAATATAATATAATATAATATAATATAATATAATATAATATAATATAATATAATATAATATAATATAATATAATATAATATAATATAATATAATATATTATAATACTACAGTGTAATAAATTGCAAAAAATACGTGCTTTATTGTTATTAAAATGTAATATTACATACTATTACATTAATTATGCAACATTGACTGCATAACATAAACTCTCTTATTTATAATTGGTATATTTAATTCATTTTATTTTAACAGCTTCAAAAAAAGACGAAAATATAACTACAAAAAATATGATTAGTTATAATTTAAACACAATATTAATAATTTTATATTTATACCTGCAGTTTAAAGACACGAGTCTCGCGATTATGCTAAGAAATATTTGCGCACCTTTTCATAACAAACTACTTGTTGCATGATAATAATGATAGTCAGATTCAAATAAAAATAACAAAATGGCGTTGTTGCATTATATATTATTATATATAAAAATTAAATCTTTTTCAAGAGTTATGGTATGCTTAATTAAATTGTGTTTATTATATTTATTTTATATTCGGCTTATTTGTTAAATGTTTTAACCAAGTGCAGTCATTGTATTGTTTTGTGTAATCTGGTATCTGGCTGTCTCATATACTGAGCTATTAAAAAGCTTGAAATTATGTGTGTGAAAAATATGATAATGGATTAAATTATATAGGGCAACTTAAAACATGTCGATTCTCGATTCATGTAATTGCATGGCACCTTGGTGGACATAAAATGTCATGATTATTCACAGAGCGGGAAAGACGCGGTGCTTGCCTCATAGTCTGGCATGACTATCATAGTCATGCATGAGCTCGATCCACGAGTTATTGGAGTACCTCATTAACGTGTACCTTAGCAGTAATGGATAGTGCACATATATATAGTAATAATATATACTATTATAATTATATAATATACAGTGTATATACAGTACTATTTACTATTACATTTACTATTTATATGTGTGTGACGCGCTCAGTAGTTTTTCTGTCTTCATCGCAGGTAACAATGGGTGCGATTCACGAAGCAGTTATCCAGGTGTCTAACCAAGTTTAGCTTAACCACGTTTAACTAGGTGGGTTAACACGTAAGACAGGTATAGTTAAACGTGGTTAAGCTAAACGTGGTTAGAAACCTGGCTAACTGCTTCGTGAATCGCGCGCAATAAAGCGCTTACAAGCAAATAAGTATTAATTAAGTACACAAATTAGAGCTTTATATGATTTACTTTCAATAATGTATGTTGCAGTATAATATACCTTAATTAATTGAACATAAATTATTTACCTTTTTTTTAAATTAACAGTATATATTATAAGAAGATTAAAACTAACAAGAATCTAATGATTCGTGATCGCCTGTCATTCATAGTTGTTTTGTGTTTCAATTGCAGCCGAGCGCAAGACGTCGTTGGGAAAGGACTGGCATTCTGCATGTTTGCGCTGCGAGAAATGCAACAAGACCCTAACGCCAGGCAGCCACTCTGAGCATGACGGCAAACCATACTGCACTCACCCGTGTTACGGCGCGCTCTTCGGACCTGGCGGTGAGCATTTCTGCAATGCTGACCTCCATTTAAAATTTATTAAACTAATATTATTGCAATTTGCTACAATTGCTACATATTCAATGTCACCACGTTGAGAAATATGTTACTCAAAGTTAATAATGACGAACAATCTTGACAATCGTGGACTTGCGTTAGTTCAATACCGTAGCCACAAAACTCCTTCAACAGAGCAAATTACGTAAAATTAAATTAAATGAATTAAAGTTAAATTGGAAGCAATGCCTATATTTAGCATTTTTTTATAATATATATATATTATATAATATATATATATATATATATATATATATAATTTTAAACTTCTACCGTGTTTACCCGCCAAGACAAGAAAAGAAAATTTGTCAGAAAATTAAAAGTCTTCCGAGGTGGGACTCGAACCCACATCTCTCTGTGCAATCGCGCTAACTTCACGGCTGGCGCAGTATAAGTAAAGAGAATTTGTCAGAGATTTGAAGGTCGACCGAGTGGTCTAAGGGGATAAGGCGCTCGCCGCCGCGATTGCACAGAGAGATGTGGGTTCGAGTCCCACCTCGGAAGACTTTTAAATTTTCTGACAAATTTTCTTTTCTTGTCTTGGCGGGTAAACACGGTAGAAGTTTAAAATTATATAAAATACTGCCAATGTCTGTACGTTGAAAAACTTACTATATGTCATCTTCATATATATATATATATATATATATATATATATATATATATATATATTAGGAAGGGGAAAAGGTAAAAGGTAAAGAGGGAGAAGATGCATGGCGATAGAGGATATAAATTACTCAGGCTTATACACCATCTTTATAACATGCATTCAAAAGCAAATTTCAAACTCATGTGAAAAAGCTATCACCACTGGGGTATGATCCTAGAATTTTGGAACGCACTGGTCCGGCAAACCAAAGTTCTGGGACCGTACATACCCCAGTGGTGCTAGATTTTTCACATGTGTTTGAAATTTGCTTTTGAATGCATGTTATAAAGATAGTGTATAAGGCCTGAGTAATTTATATCCTATATACATACATACATATATATATATATATATAAATATACATATATAGTTTTACATTTGTCCTATTCACATATACTAAGCAAATGTGCCTTTAATTTTGTGTAAAATAATTGGTGCAATTGAAAATACATATTAATTTACAAATTTAATATGATCATACAATACAACATATTTCATGTATTATATTATTATATGTTTATCTATATAATATATTATGTATATATATTATATATACTGTATATGCGGAAATATGGCAAATTTACTATCAATATTATTTAATTAAACTTTCAAACTAAAAATAGTTTCACTGAATATTTTCTTATTTCTTCATGTTCTCGTCCTCTGTGTTCTCAGGTTTTGGTCGGGGCGGCACCGAGAGCTACGTGTACAAGAAGTAATTATTGTGCCTGCCTGGCAGCAGTTGCAGCTCATTCAAACTAATCTATAACGCCAAATCCACCGTCCACGACTTACCACGGACAAATAATAATTATGATGTAGTTATACCTAATTAATAACGTTATGGGGACCATAATGATGACAATATACAATAACAAATTTATGAGTATTTTTTTTCACAAAATATTTCTATATTATAAAAAAACATGTTGTACCAATTTTTTGTTAAATAACATGCATCTTTAATAAAACAATAAACACTAAAAAATAATTGTTTCAAAAACATAATATTCAATTTTATTAATTCCTTGACGAAAAAAATAGCATTTTTTAAATCAGTTTACATTTTAGTTTTCATTAATATAGGTCAATTTATTTTAATAGCATTTTTTTAATCAGTTTACATTTTAGTTTTCATTAATATAGGTCAATTTATTTTCTTATAGCCATTTAACTTAAGTTAAACGACAATATACTTTAAAAAATAATGATGTTTCTGTTTTGGTTGTTTTTTACTTTTTTAAAATGGTTAATCCTTGTTTTATTAATTGCCTATTTTACACGTCTAAAGAACGATGAGCACTATAAATGAAATTTAGTTATTTCTATATTAATTACTAATTCTTTATTTTTTGTTTATTTTTTAAGTCAGGCGTATCAAGAACAAAAATTTCGTGAGGTGCTGGCCTCATAAACCCATGCAATGTTAAAAAAGTGGGAGGGAAGGTAATGCCTGTATTGTCCATGTTAAATCCAAAATTGGGGGGGGGGACGGCTTCTTCTAGATTCGCGCCTGATATATATGTTATTAATTTAAGGCGGATTCACATGGCGATTTTTATCATGCGACGCGACACGAATAATGCGCATTTGCTGTGACATCCATTGACGGTCATATTTGGCGATTAAAAAAAGGAGCATCGCAATGGGGAAGTCTCTTACTACTCAAATTTTAATTTAACTATTATATTATGATAGGTTACATATTAACAATAAGTTTGATTTAAGTTTCAACTTTTTTAACTCAAATTTGGGGACTCTGAAGGGATTATTAGAATAGGGGCAAAGTATGCAACCCGCGTGCAAACCTGGAAATTGTGACGTAGAAACTCCCTAGTTAACACACAACAACTGCCTGATATCATAGTTTGAGCGTCAAGTAGTGATTGGCTATACATTTTAGTAACACGATCGAAATCAGCGGGTTTTTCTACCCTAGTATCAATAGTTTTGTCCCTAATATCAGTTTAATTTAAGAGTGATAATCGAAAATATAAATTTATTGCAGGAAAATTTCGCCTGCTAGGCAGTTTCTACGTCACGTTTTGGCGCTAAATTCAAAAGAAGGAAGATTTTTAAAAAAATTCCCTTGTCTCCAATTTTGAAAATTGAAACTTTTTTGTTTTAGGACATTTAGTTTCAAGGCATAGAGCATCTGAAAAAATATTAAAACAAATGTAGGAGAATTCCCCATTAACGCGATTTCGCAGCCGCAACCTGCATGGAGAATTCGCTCGCCGCATAGGATATATTTCACAGCATGTGTGACAAAATCGCGTCGCATCGCCATTGTCGCCACCTGAATCCGCCTTTGACAAAATAATGTTGTGTCCCGCGCGCCTAATGTCATGGATATAATAATAGTGTGATATTGACTGAATTAATATTTAGATTATTATTTAGTATGATGAATATTTTTATTTATTATTATAAGTTTTTTTTTATTATTTACTGGAGTAAGTGAATGAATGCATAATTATATTAATTAAATGTTACAGAGTCAAATCTTGAATAAAATAAATCTCTCTCTCATTCTCCAGCTAGTGCATTATCGCAGTGCATTGTCATGCACTGATTAAAATTGATGCACAATTTTGAGTCTATTAATTATTGTAAAAAATATTCTATATATATATATATATATATATATATATATATATATATATATATATATATATATAATGTTATAGATACAAAAAACACTTCAGAATGTATTAATTAATAATCATTATTACAAATATGTTTGATCAAATCTTGAAAGAATTAAAACAAATAGACAATATGTTGAGGGGGTATTTGATTTATTTTGTTTGTATTAGGTCTTTCTATACTGATTCGAGCTTTTTTTTTATTCAGTTGTAATTTTATTACAAATTCTGATGTTGTTAATTGTTGAGTTATTACTATCATAAAGAAAAATTACGGGTTACGTGATTATACGGATCGATCGGGATATAAGAACAAAAAGTAACTCAAACCTTTTATCAATGGGCTGTACTCTCTGTATATTTTGTATATTATATTTATTATAGGAATACACCCCTATGGGATTGAAGCTCAAGGCGCGGGGTAATGGGTATAGGGATAAAAGGGAAGGAAAGGATGGTGGCCACGGCTGTTATGCGTCCCCCCAGCATTTGCTGAGGCCGCAAGTCCGAGGGAGCCGTGTGGAAAACCTCAGGACGGACATCTCTACTTTTTTTTTTTTATCAATTAAGGAACGAAAATGATATGTCCAAAGCCTGGTGGGGAGCAATATAAAATTAAAAAGCTACTCAATACTACTGATAGTATATAATATTATATATATATATATTATAGTAATATAATACTGATTTTTCAAATTATTTTCATGGTGTCAAGTGTATGGCCTTGCGCCAGTGAATACCAACTCTGCCGGTCCCGCATGGTCCATGCAGTGCCGATCGAGACTGTTGGGAGCAAGGATCACGTCAATAACAATTTAACAGGTTGCTGATGTAAATATTATATAATTATAATGAAAAAGTAGACCCCCCCAAATAGTATATATATATATATGTATATTATATAAAATATACAGGGTGTTTACTTTGATTTGAACGTTTAAAGTGATAATTAAGGAATGAAGTTCGATGGTAATATAGACATGTCATACATCAAATTAAAGCTTACATTTTAACATTTTCAAAACTTGCATCATGAATTACATGTGCGGACTTGTCTTTTTTTGAGACGAAAATGAAACAAAAATGAGCCGTTTTTTTGTTCAAATATCGGTGGTAACATGAAATTAACTGTTGAATCCTTCACTGGATTGCCAGGTTGGTGTGGGAGTGATATGTAATGCGTTTGGTCAATTTTCCTTAGATCACCAAAGTAAAGCAACACAAGACTGTTTTGTGGTTGGATGGGTGACCATTTAAACAAAAATTGCACTTCTCCCATCCAGGGGTAACGTTTTTTTACCACAACGTGGTTTCTCTACGAATTTTAACCATTCCATTTCTGTTTCTGGTTCATTGACAAAATTTGAAGATGCATGTGGCGTTCATCCTGACAAGTTTCCACGTTGCGATCAGTCACATTAAAATGCCATTTGATTTCATGTTACCACCGATATGTGAACAAAAAAAACAGCTCATTTTTGTTTCTTTTTCGTCTCAAAAACAGACAAGTCCGCACATGTAATTTATGATGCAAGTTTTGAAAATGTTAAAATGTAAGCTTTAATTTGATGTATGACATGTCTATATTACCATTGAACTTCATTCCTTAATTATCACTTTAAAACGTTCAAATCAAAGTAAACACCCTGTACATATAGATATAGTATATAACACCGATTTCCCCAGTGATTTTCATAATATATTTTGGGGCAAGTCAGATGAGCCGTCAGATCGAGGGTTTGTGAGTTGTGACCATTATACTTGTCTCTGCATGGTGCAAGTTGGACCGCAGAGAACAAAGAGTGTATACTCTCTAGCTGGTTCATGTGGACCATATATATATAATTAAGCTATAGGGACTTTTTAGTTTCAAAACAACCATAATTGCTCCTCATATTGAATATTGTGCATCATTGTTTTTTAATAAAAGTAAGAGAAAATATTAATACGTTACAGAGATTGCAAAACAGAGCTATGAAAATTTAATTGTATTGCGTTGTAAAAAAAGAACCCATATAAAATTTATGATGTTAGAAACTTTGCAATGGTTAAGTGTCGTTAAACAAAAAGGTTTGCCTTAAAGGTGCTGCTATTTTTTTATGATATTATTAATGATAAATTTACAATTCATTTTAAAAAAAGAGCTTATTAAGAATAGTGAAATGCATATTTATAATACAAGAGGCTGCAATAATTATTTTAGAAAATGTGTTAACAAACATAGATTGGAAGGTACACGTGGTAAAAAAAAAATTGTTTAATGAATTGCCTATTATTATAAAAACATGTTCTACAAAAAAAATGTTTAAAAGATTATTTATAGAATTTGTTAAAGAAAAATTTGTGTATACCAGATAAATGTATAAGAATGATTATAATTATATATATAATAACTTAATTGTCAATAATATATTTTATTTTTTATAGCTATAATTGGTAACTATAAAATATATAATTATTAAGATGTTTTTTTGTATCCTAAAAATATTGTACTGTAGGCATAAAATTCTATGAACTATCATAAATTTTATGAACCACCAGTTTTATATTGTTTAATTAAAATAATATATAAACTAGCTATATTTGTACTGAATAGCGAAAAGCTAAATAAAGATTATTTCATTTCATTTCCCACACTTTTTTAAATCTCCGCATAAAATCGACAACGTTCGGATATTTCCGTATGTTCGCAAAATGGCAGGATAAGTGATGTGAAGAGTAGAAATTAGATGAAATTTTTTAATTTATTTCATTAAAGAAGTCTTTGAAACCATTATCAACAGAGTGGTCAGTAAATACGGCTATTTTACAATTTACTATAATTTATTCCCTCCGTATGAATTAAAAATCTGAGGAGAGAGCTAAAGAAACTGTCATGTTTTTGGTCAAATAAATGTAAATAGGTTGCAAAACAGAAGAGAAAAACACCCCTCTGTTGCAGAATTGTGACCATATGCATTGATAAATGACAAAAATATGTTTACTTGATATTTTTGAGTCCTCTATAAAAACTTGGCTTCATACTTCATTTTTGCTAGGATACAGCAAACAGAAATGCTGAAGTATAATATACAACCAAAGTTTGGACTGTCAGATTGTTTATATACCGTAGTCCAATGAACCCTCCACACAGTCAACAAGTATAGTCTAGACGAAGCCTACCTCAACAGGCATAATTGTATTAATTGATATCTATGCATGCTGTTTGCATGAATATATTACATGATCTGTAAATTCTTAAGTCAAGAATAATGATAAGCTGAAAGGACTGTTCAAGAAAACTTTTCTTGAGTCTACAGAATATTCTTAAGCTGATGCTGTAATTGATTCTAACAAGTCATCTAGAGAATATACACACAGATAAACAGATGCCTCGCTCAGTGAGATTTCTGTCCATGTTTTTCTTAGCTCTTCTCCTGAAAATTACTGCCAAGTACAGTAGTCCTTTGTATTATTGTTGATAGTACGTCAACCTAGATGGCATTACTGAGTTTTCCTATCTCTTAACACATACCCTTCACCAATACAGTGCCCCTCTCATGGCAGTCCAGTTAGAGGTAAATACAGCTTGTGTAAGCAAGGATGTAAATCCCATAGGGTGAGCTGTCAGTTTGTCTGTGCAATATAGGTAGGCATTCAATACAGTATTAAAGGAACTAGACTGAAATTATTCATACCATACCGTTCTTATTACGTTTGTGTTTATTCCACCTATTACTGTACCTATTACTGTATATTTAAATGTTCAAAGTGTAATCGGTAGTATAACATTATTATTTCCTAGTGGTGAACATGGGCAACACTGACCCAGCCCTTGAGGCAGTTCTTGCAGCAGGAATCCTGGTTCGAGGGAATGATTGCATTGTCTATGTTGGTGTTGTTGGTTGGGTTGGTTGTTGGTATTGTCTGGTTGGCAGGGCAAGCTGTTAGCATCATGTCCCTAGTACGTGAGGTCTAGTAACCTCCTTAGTTAAAATAACATTACTAAAAAGCAGAACAAAGTTGTCTCAGACATTGACAAGGTAAAATAATGCTGCTGGTTTACTATGCCAAGAATATGGTGTCATGTTATGTATGTTCCTTTTAATTATCTTATCATGAACAATTTAAAAAAAATATTTTAATTGATGCAGCAACAAAGACAGTTCAACAATAGCAAAAGAGGGGGAGGAGAGGAAGTGGAAGAGTAAGCTAGTTGTTTGGTAGTAAGGGTCAATAAAAAGCGTTTTATTGGTCTTGAGTCTTGTGACGTAGTAGTGAACAGCCACTATATTTATATTCTTGCAAGTCACAACATTGTCTTGTTAACTATCACATACTTATAGTTAACAAGTCAACTACATACTTTATTTCTGGGCAACGAAAAACTGTTAAATTTGATAATTTCGTTATTTCATGATTAGTTTAAGACAAAAATATGTCATTGGCAGCCTGGATAGGTCCCTTAATAGTGCAATAGATTTTATTTTTTCTGTATGTATTTAAATAAACTTTGAAAACCTTACAACACATGCTTTTTCCAGGTGCTGAAAATGGTCATAGCGATGCCTGATAATAACTCCCAGAGCAACAACAAACCCAGCCACAATGCTGTTGTCGCCAATTGTTCAGCACAAATCCCAACCAACTCTGAAGAATCGCCAAATATTATTGTTTATAGAAAGGTATGATTTGATGAAAGTATGCATAATTATATTCTCCCCCTCCTTCTGCGACTTCCTGCAGTTAAAAGTTAAAGCATTCAAAAAAAGTAGTGTCAATGACGTATTCTCGCCATAGGAAAAAGTTGGAAGTTGCAGCCAATCACAGCGTGCCTCTCTAAAAAACCCTCACGTGATTGGCTGTGAATGTAACTTGAATACATCATTGATGCAATTATTTTGAATGCTTGAACTTTCAACAGCCAGGCAGAAGTAAAGGAAAAGAGGGAACGGTGGTAGTGTTTCTTTTGGTCCAAATTACATTTCAGTGCATCAACAATACCATAAAAATATAAAAGTTGAAGCCGCCCCCTTCTCTAAAAAGACGAGTAAAATTGCCATGAAACATATAAAAACAAATACAAAATGAAAAAACAGGGAAATATCAGACAAAAATGCTGTCTTATTTCAGTAAACACCTGAGCGGGGGTCTTCAAATAACACCACTTAACCTAAACTTACTTTGTTAGCCTAAGACTGTCTTAGCGCAACAATGAAGAATACACTAAGACTGTCTTAATTTTAGGATTGTTGTAATTTGTGTTATTTGAAGACCCCCCCGGCGAGGTACTTACTTGTTAGATACCTAAAGATGGATTTCCATGTAACAATATCTTGGGGGCACGAGAAAGGCAAACTAAACTTGCATTAAAACCAAATATGTACTGTAGTAGCCATGTTGATATGAAAAAATTGTTTCTCCGCAGCGATGAAATTCTGCCATGCTTTTTTCTTGCTGCCATGGCTGTCATACGGTTTTACTGCAAGTGTGTCTTTCTATCGCTGCCAAGCTACACTTCACATTACTTCATGGAAATTTAGTCTTAATTCACACCACTATTAATGGTATAGACTTTTGTTTTTATCTTACAACTAGTTAATTTTGAGTACCAGGTATCACTGAAATGACTTAAAGGTGTACTGAAGGGAACACTTTTTTTAATATTATCTTATCAACAAAAATAAGACCGATTCACTGGTAATAACCATTTTCTTGTTGAGGCCCCCAAATTTGAATCTCAGGGACCAACGGCTAAAAAGTGAAGTTGTGACGTATCGGTCTGGCCACACGCGATGTCCAGTAGAAATTTTATGGCGAGATGAGAGTAGAAGCGGCGATACCGGATGTTGGCTGTCATTAAAATAATCACAAATTTTCAACGTCTATATGAAATCATCTTTCGTCTTTTTCAACGATTGGGATGAAATCACAATTCAATTCCCTATCTAGCGGTACAAAAATTATTTTTCTGTGATGATAAAAATTTATAATAAAGTGCAATTGCATGAAAATGCATTGATGTAATTCTCAATCTCAGCTAATATGCATCGCACAAGAACGAAATTTATACTAATCGATTGGAAATTTTATCATCAGTTACACACTCTCATTAAAAATTACAAAAATTGATAATTAACAAAAGTTGAAATTTTATATTTTTATTTTATTGTCAGGAATGTAGTAATATGGGAAAAAATTGGAGTGGCGATGGTGATGTTAGCCGTCGCCGGAGTCGCCGCGCTTCACCGGAAATCATAAATCTTACTGGTGTCAATAAAATAATAAAATAAATATAAAATTTCAACTTTTGTTAATTATCAATTTTTGTAATTTTTAATGATAGTGCGTAACTGATGATAAAATTTTCAATCGATTAGTATAAATTTTATTCTTGTGGGATGCATATTAGCTGAGATTGAGAATTGCATCCAAGCATTTTCATGCAATGGTAAGTATCCATCAGAAAAATTATATAGTCGCCATGTTCGTTTGCTAATTTTGACTCCTGCTACAACCACCGCGCATCGGCGCGCAACCCTGCTGCGCATGTTTTTTTGGCTCGAAGTCAAAACACTACTACCGCGAAATTCTTTAGATGCTTTTTAATTAAACTCACCCAAGGCAAATAATAAAATTTTGATAGCAGCAAACGTAAAAGGTTAGTGCCAATAAGTAATTTTAAATTTGCAAACATAACTTATTTAGAGGGTTAACAATAAGCGATCGAAAAATTGCTCCGTATAGGATCTTACGTGCGCCCAATCTTTTTTTGTAAGTAAATGAGAGGACAAAGGACTGGTGATGTCATCATGGATGCTGACCATTGCACTTTATTATAAATTGTTCTAATCATCACAGAAAAATAATTTTTGTACCGCTAGATAGGGAATTGAATTGTGATTTCATCCCAATTGTTCAAAAAGACGAAAGATGATTTCATATAGACGTTGAAAATTTGTGATTATTTTAATGACAGCCAACATCCAGTATCGCCGCATCTGCTCTCATCTCGCCATAAGATTTCTACTGGACATCGCGTGTGGCCAGACCGATACGTCACAACTTCACTTTTTAGCCGTTGGTCCCTGAAATTCAAATTTGGTGGCCTCAACAAGAAAATGATTATTACTAGTGAATCGGTCTTATTTTTGTTGATAAGATGATATTAAAAAAGTGTTCCCTTCAGTTCACCTTTAAAGGACGAACAAAGAGCATAATTATAATATTATGAGGTTTTTAAAAATGAATTTGCAAGTATGTGGTGACTGCACTAAATAGGCAGATTCTAAAAGGATTTTAAATTAGTTGCTGCTTGCACTTTTGTTTAAGATGGAAAAATTGGTAGAATTGATGCAAGATGAGGTTTCTGGAGTTCCTGTTCGCACCGTCAAGAGTTTTATGTCCAAAATTCCATCTGTCTTTACTGGTAAGAAATATTGGGTGGTATTTACGAAGAGTTAAGGAGCATTTTAGGGAGAGATATTTTAAGAAGCGTTTTTCTTACCTGTTACCTGGTATAAAAAACACTTCTTAAAATATCTCTCCCTAAAACGCTCCTTAACTCCTCGTGAATACCAACCATTGATACTATTGTATTTGGTATATGTATGTGTTTTAGTGTGTTTTATAAGTAATTATGTTCTCACACAAAAGCAAAGCAACTAGCTTCAGTTGTTTATTTTTTTTAAAAAATAAAATGAAGTATCAGAAATTTTGATAATTATTGAAAGTTTAAGCTATTTTAATTTGTTAACTCCTCTGCTATCCAGTTTTATATTAAAGGATTTTTTTTTTAATGTTATTAGTATTATTTTATTTCAATATCATATAATGAATTACCAAACACTGAAAGCATTTATTTTTTCAATTTTCAGGTTCTGATCTTGTTGCATGGATGATGAAGAATTTAGACGTGGATGACCAGAGTAAGTTAAATAATATTTTATATATACTGTATGTACAATTTCCAGACGAATTAGCAACTTTGAGTCATATTGTATTTGCTATGCTCACAATTACAAGTGATAATAAATATGTAGAGTTTGTAGTCAGATGACTAGAATTAATCAAAACCAGACAAAAATATTCTGATAAATGCAGAGATCCAATTGCATAGATGAAGTTTAACTAACTTAACTTTGTTTATTTTGATTGTTTGCAATGATTAAAATCAGCTTTTTATTTTTTGATTGCTACACCTGAAAAATTATAATATGTAATAATAAACCTTATCAACAAATGTTGTTGTCTAGTTTAACACTTTAAAAACTTGTGTGCTCCCTGTTCTTAATTAAATTCACTTACTGTACTGATACGGTACCATGCAGGTAATAAAACAAAAAGTTCTGATGTTGACATGTTGACCATTGTTTGTAGCTATTTCATTATTTATTATTACATATAAATATATACTGTAGTGCAAGTAAAATTTTAAAAATAAATTTCTAATTTTGATTAAAGCAAACTGAGTCTTTTCAGGCTCTGTACATAAAATCTTGCAGCCAGTTACACTACCACATTATTTATTTTTTTTTTTGTTGAGGCAATAAGTTATATTATGTCAAGATTAATAATTTTTTTATAATTATTGCCACCGATGTTCATGTTAATAAACTAGACATGAAAGAGCAAATGACTCACTGCATCTTTATTTTATTTCTTTGTATGAGGAATGACTCTCTTAAATACATAATATTGTAGTGCAGTTTTACGTGGATACCTTGCACAAATTGGCACATGGCTTATATTATTCAATTCTACCCAGCTGAAGCCCTGCACCTGGCACATTTGATGGCAGCACATGGATACTTCTTCCCTATTGATGATCACATCTTGACTATGAAAAATGATGGAACATTTTACAGATTCCAGGTAATACAATGTGATTTTTCTCCATTTTTAGTAATTTTATTTTAATTCACTCTTGATAAATACCGGTAAAAAGTATAAAGGTACCGGTTTCTGTAACTGATGACATCTAGTGTCTTTAAAAGTCTTTTCTATTTTTTTTTAGTAATAGTAGAATATGTATTATTGCTGGATTTTTGTTATTTTTTTTTCTCCCCTTGTCCCAAGTATGTACTCAAACTGCAATATTATGATGCATTATTTTAGAAATATAATATAATAATTTTTTGTATAGAAATTCTGCCTTCAATTTAACTCGTGGGAATTAGTAATCAGCAGTAATCACTATAAATGTCATTCATTATTTTGGCCTGCCATCACTGTATATTGTGTTGGCTTGCTTTGCCTTGTTTAAAAACCTCTGCAACGTAGCAGGTAAAAATAATCAAATTTTAGTTTTAAATTATTCATGTGTAGAAAAAAAAATGTTAGTGTGGTCTGCAAATTGTGAAATAGTGATAAAAAAAATAAGAAACTGCAAAATACAATGTTAATTTATTTTGTCCACTGGAATATGCACTTCGTCACAATAAAATGTTGTCAATGTCCGTCTAAGCTACTTATACCATAGTATATTAGCATCAAGTAAAAGTCAAAGTGTAAGTTTTCTGGTTACTAGATTGCTTCATTCTATTTTTTTGAGATTAATTAGCAAATCTAAAAAATTGGATAATACATGTGTACATGTAGTATATTAATTATATTTGAGTTATAAATATGGTATCCTTTTACAACCACAACATCAGCATATAAATAAAAAAAAATTAGAAAGACTCTGACCTGTACTTTACACACACACATATTTTTTTTATTTTATGACATTACTGATCTTTACAAAATAGAAAACTTGACGAGGCTGATGACAAGCGTGAATTTATGATCAATTGGTCTAAATTTCTCTATATGCATATATTAATATATATCAGATGCAATCAGATTGATAGTAATCCTATTTTAAAACAGCTAATTAATACTAGAACAAAAACAAAGATTTGCTTATATATTATAGGTAGAGAATTATTTCTCATTTAGCATTCATTATTTTGAGACACATTTTATATTTGTTTCTAATCAGAATGTGTAAAATTTATGGCTGCTATATGAATTACAGACGCCATATTTTTGGCCTTCTAATTGCTGGGAACCAGAAAACACAGATTATGGTAAGTATATAATTGAGCTTTAAATCTGGTAATTTGTTATAGTTAATTTTAATGCACCAACCCATGACTTCATATTTTTTTTAAGGTTTCCCTCCCCTGTGTAAAAATTTAACATACTCCTTTTCTTTAACTTTAAAACTTTAAATGCATGCATGTTGACAGGATTTGCTTTTTTTTTTTTTTTTTTTTTTTGCTAAATACTTAAGAAGTTTGAGACTTTGTTGTTATACTTTTACTTTTTGTTTGTCCCCACTGCTAGTTAATTTTTGAAATTATTGATTATATTGAACATTTATCTTCTAGCTGTGTACCTGTGCAAACGCACTATGCAGAACAAAGCACGCCTTGAACTGTCTGACTTTGAGGCAGAAAACTTGGCACGACTACAGAAAATGTTCTCACGCAAGTGGGAGTTCATCTTCATGCAGGCTGAGGCACAAAGCAGAGTAGACAAGAAGAGAGACAAGTTAGAACGTAAGGTCTTGGACTCTCAAGAGCGTGCCTTTTGGGACGTACACAGACCTGTGGTAAGTGGAAGCCTTCTACCTCGTATTGACAATGTGTCCCAGTGTACAATTTTATACTTTAACACTAATAAAAATTTGTTGTGGTAGTGGCACTACTATTATGATGAGAAGCATGCTTTTCTCTTATTGTAGCAAAAATTGTCATGGCTGTGTTAAATTTAGCACAGTACAGTATTATGTTTTTATTATACAATACAATATAAATTTCTAAGTATGAACTTATTGCCAGAAATTTGCAGAAACATGGTAAATTTTTCACATTCAGTAGACAATTTCACATGTATTATTGTATCAATATAATTATTATATTAATGCTTACACTAAAGGATAAGTAACACTACTGTATTTTATCACTTATGGTATCAAGTAAAGTAATTTTATTGCAAAAGTGCTTGCTTAATTTCCATGTAAGGCATGTTTGCAAGTGTGAGATCTCATAACATGCAAAGACCTGTACATATTTTTGACAGCCTGGTTGCGTGAATACGACTGAAATTGACATCAAGAAGGCATGCAGCATGAACAAGCCTGGACAGAACAAGAGCCTCCAGGTCCTACAGGCTGCCAAGGGAGGAGGTACCGCCCTGGTTGCCAGCACTAACCCCGGCACTGGCACCATTGCCACCACTGGCACTACCACCTCTGGCACAACAGAAGTGCAGAAGGACCCAATAGCTGTACTCAAGAGAGAAATTGAAACTCTCAAGCAAAAAATTGATAGGAGAAATTTTAAAATTTCTAAAGTTGCTGAAAGGTTAGTTGGGATAGAGCTAACTAACCTGTTCATAAAATAAAAATATATTAAAATAAATAGAACTAGCATAACTACACGTACCCTCTTATTAAATCATTCTAGTTAGCTCAATAGACATGATAATATTGATTGCTATATATATTGTATATTGATGACTAAATGCTCTCCAATAAGTATTTTAACCCTGCAGTATTGATAAATTTGACAATAAATCTATTTTCATTTTACCCTTGTAGTTATTACAAGAATTGTAGTATTTTCAAAGTATGTAAACATGTTTTCTTCCTGGAAAACAATAATTGCAACCAAGGTTTTGAGATAGTGTCTTTCAGTTAGAACATCAAGTTATGTCTTGCCCACTGCAAGACATCTATAAATTGTTATTTGTGGAGAAATTTAAAATGGAGTAAGATCATGCAGTAGTGCTCCATAAAAAGGGATATATTAAAAGTAGAATTTTAGAACTGTGATGTACAGTACATTTTTGTTTGGAAACATTTTTTTTTCCTTCCTCCTGTGTTTGTTTATTTGTTTGTTTTCTGATTTTGACATACTGTAACAAGTTTTTATTCATAACAGAACTATTTAAACCTTATTTCCTACCTTTATTATTTATTTTTTTATCATAAAATGAATTCTTGCAACAATGTTTTTTATAACGTCAATTTTATGTTTCCAGTTACATTGCGTACTATGAGCAGTACCTGGACTATGATCCCATGTTTACTGCACCTGAGCTGCCCAACCCTTGGATCGCAGAGAGTATAGAAGCTTGGGATTTGGAGAAATTAGCGTTAGTATTTTGTATTAATATTCCTTTCTACAATTTTAAATGACAATTTACTTTTCTTTCTTCACCATCTTATATATATTATTAGTCTTTTATTAAACACAGAAAGTGTACATATTAACAGCACTAGAAACATACATTATAGAAAAACATTACAATAGAACACATAAAACATACATACAAAACATATATAATAGTTACAGAATAACAGAACAATAGAAAATGATAATAAAACAATATAAAATAAGATAACAGATGATACTAACAGCCTGTTACATCATAATAATAATATATCATATATATAATCACATATATAAAACAAAATATGACATAGAAAATAGATAGAATAAAAAAACTTATTGCTTCATTGCTATTCATATGTATATATATATATATATATATATATATATATATATATATATATATATATAATAAATGTGTTTATATGTTTTCAAATAATTCAGGTCCAGCGTCATAATTGTTCTAACTTGTAAGTTCTAAGGCTTAACATATTTTCACATTATTATACAACAAAAAATGCAAACTATTAAAAATATAATAAATATTTTAAAGAAAAGGATAGGAATAACCAGCCCTACACATTAGGATGATGTAAACTTGTATGGTTTGTAATTAATGATAGGTCTCATGGTGAGTTAAAATAAAACCTGCAACTTAATTTAAACTTCTTTCCATGATGTTGTCATAGTACAGTTATGCATCATTTGAGTGCCTTGCCATTATCAGGTAAAGAAGTGTAACTGCAGGTATTTAGACTAAAATACTTCATTAGACCTGGATGTATTGCATGGTCTTTGGACTGTGACTAAGCTGATGTTATGAATGGTTTTTCTGAATGCTACAGGGAGGTTCCTGCTCGCAGAGTAAAGCGTTGGGCCTTCAGTCTGAAGGAGTTGCTTAATGATCCAGCAGGAAGAGAGCACTTCAGTAAATTTCTTGATAAAGAGTTCAGTGGCGAAAACCTCAAGTAAGTACTTTTATGTATTTTGTTATCATGTCTTCTCATATTAGAATAAAACATTGAAAGTTTATAATAATTCATAATAAGTTCTCTGTTTTCATTTATTTAGTTTTACCTTGAAGGAACTTATTATGTTTTAAATGTTTCAGGTTTTGGGAGTCGGTAGAAACATTGAAAACTCTGCCTCTTTCTCAAGTCCCCCAGGAAGTGAGCTCCATATGGGCAGAATATTTGGCTCCTGATGCAAAATGCCCAGTTAATATAGACTGCCGTTCTCTAGAAGTGACAAAAGAAGCCTTGAATCCTCCGTCAAGATGGAGTTTTGATGTTGCTGCTGTAGGTTAAAGCCCTTCCTCTTTGCTTTCTTTCTTTAATCAATATTATAATTTCTGATTAAAGGCTCATGTTTATCAGCTGATGAAAACGGACAGTTACCAGCGATACTTAAGATCTGAGATGTATAAGGACTTCCTGTCTGGATCAAAGAAAAAGGTAAGAGATTAATCTTCTGCCAACAATTTATTTATTTATTTTGATGGTTTTGAGGAGAAAGTGCTGGGCTGGTTTGCATTTTCCAGAATGAACAAAATGACGGGTTTTTGTAATTTTCAACCTTACTGAATAAACAAACCCGTTATTTCGTTTATTCTGGAAAACACAAACCAGCACTTTCTCCGCGGAACCATAGATTTATTCATTCTTTCATTTGTTTGCTTGTTGATTGGTTGGTGGTTTGCTTATTAAGTTCCAACTTTTCTAAGCTTCTGTAACTTTTGTTTTCAGACATCAGTGAAGGGTATTCGATCCATAGTCAACTTTACTGGTCGCAAGGATACATTGGTTCCTTAATTTAAATTAATCCTGTTGCCAAAGTTTCTTCATGGTTACTTCCAGAGGCATTTAATTCATCAATAAAATTTGAGCAAAGTTTTAGCTTAACGAGTCAAGTGGTTGTGTGACAATCATTTTTTATATTTATTATTTTTATTTATTATTATTATTTACCGACTGAATGCAAGATGAACTTGTATTTAAAAAATATATATACTCAGCAAATAAGCTTATTTGCCATACAACCACAAAGTGCATTTGAGAAATTTCATTGAAGATTTTATGGATACTTTCAAAGGTTATTAATCTCAATTTGATGATAAGTTTAAATCACATTAAATGAAAGAAATAATTGTGCCAGACATTTATCACAGTCTTCATGAAAGTGCTTGTGATCTTAATTTCCAATGTTTCATTGTTTACCTCTGCAAGATGTTAAAAAGATGTTCAGTTACATGCCAATATCTTATACTGTTGTTAGAAAAGAAGATATGAAGAGAGGAGTAAAGAATCAAAAGCAGAGGATATTTCTAGCAATACTTAGTACCTACATAATTGTTACACTATTGTAAATTCTCTGTGATTATTGTGAAAGAATTTTTTTATTATATTGAATTTTGATTGTGTGTAGATAAGGTAATTTATAAAATACATGATTAAATGATAAATGATAATTAACACAACATTGCTGTACATAGCTCAATTCATCCTGATTATATATGTAGAGATCACAATTACGAAGTTTCCTCTGCTTTCATGTCATCCATAACAACTCCTTATTTATAAATGTATTACTGGCTATGAGCTGACTGTTGTTCTCAAAAAACGATTACAGGTATCTTTTGTATTAGACAATATAGAATCTCTTCTCACTTGTTAAATGTTTCAAATGATGAAGCTTTAAATGTAATGTATAAAGAGTATTTCATAGGTATGTAGAGAAAAATATAGATTTGCTGAGGACCATGGATTTTTGTTCATTTAAAAATATACAAACATTACTTTATTTTGAAATATAGGTCTGTTCATAAATACACAATCAGAAAGCAGGCTCGGATCCAAGGGGGGGCGATGGTCCCAAAATACATTGAAAGTGTTACCACCCCACACCTGTCACCCCCCTCCCACTCTAAATTTTAACATTAGGGGATAGCCCCCCCCCCCCCCCCCCCCCCCTCTCCCCAGCAGAGCCGCGACTTGGATCTGCCCCTGTCAGAAAAAATTGATTTTTTGTGATTAACTTTCTGTACATGGAACATAAGGTTCTTCACAAATAATTGATTCTTTCTGATTGTGTATTTACGAACAGATCTAATGCAATTGCTAAAAAAGAAGAAAAAAATGAATGGAGAATTAAGTTCATTCGATGTACAAATACATTCATTTCAAATTTTATCCAGTTTAGTCAATGCAAAAATTGAATTGGTGAATGAAAATTTAACGATTTTTACTTTTTCTAAGGTATTAAAGTAATTTGCTAATTAATTATGTATGAATATAAATTTTTTAATGATTATAAATTGAATAAAAAATACATAAAAAAAAACAGGGTACAATTGTTTGTAAAAGTAAAAGGGGTGTAACACGTGCTTGCTATAGATAAACTGAAAATGTGTAGATTTTATATGAAACCAGATTTCACATTGATTGCTGTTAAATGAATGCATTGAAAACAGGAGAGAAAATGCTGTTATTGTTACATCAGATGTAATCTGAACGATTTAAAACAAATATGTACTTTCTTTTAACCATGGTCCAAATTTAATCCTAGCAAATCTAGCTATCTAATATGTGATAGCTCTTACAATGTTCAAGAATCCACCGAAAACTTAAACTTTTTTGGGTAGCTTAATTATTGAGATATTGCAGCATGATGCATTAAAAATGGAATACATTCTCATAGCCTTATTACAAACAAAAGGTGGGTTAGACAGCAAACTGTCTTTATTTACTCAAATGTATCCTACATTTAGAATAAAACTTGTGTAAGTAAATTAAGATGGTCAATATCCATTTTTGTAGCTAAATTGTATCTATAACAATTAATGACTGCTGGCTGCATTTCCAGAATTGTGGGTATGTACTATTATTCTTGTCCATCATTAACATTGACGGCAATGTTTGATTTGTGATACTTCTTATTATTTAAGAATCTGTCAAGCTAATATTACTCTTTCAGTATATAATATACTTTTAATTATATAGAATATATTATTATATGATTTAATGTAGTATGTGGTAGTTATGCATGTAGTATACAAAATGACATTCTGTGCAGCCAATAAATTAACGCAAGCCTATTTCTAATATATATCAAAAAGCATTTAGCTGTTGTGAGAAACTTGAATAAAAATTATTTGTAAAACTTATTGCTTCTGTAGGAAAAGATTATTCTTGTGCTTTAAAGATTTAAATTGTAGTGATAATCTCATTTTCATAACATCATTTGAAGAGAACTTTAGTACAGACTTATCCCAAAAATGTCTACGCATTGAAGATAAATCTGCGCTGAACTAGCTGTTGAACAGATTTAGCAGACTTTCTTTTAGCACCCTGTTAAATATTTAATTTTACCTGGAATAAAATTATAGGACGAAGTTAATTTGGCTATTATAGTCCTTTCTCTCCTATTATTTTTTTTATATATATTCATAAATATTCACACTAATTCTATTCCTAATAAGTAATACATATAATTTTATTTCTGGAAGCAATTAATGCATTTACCAATGTTGTTTTCATGTTTTCAAATCAATTATATAATGGAGTACCAACCTCAAAATTTTTTATTGCAGAAATGGATAGAGGGTGCAAAAATATGCTACTCTGAATTTTTTCAGATTTTTCTGAGACCGGGAAGTATTTTTAAAAAATTATTGAAAGTGCAGAAAAAGTGCCGCCTCTTGCCGCCTCTCTTAATAAAAGATAGGACCCAAAAGGGACGTGGATTCGAACCCGACCTCGCCAAAACTTTTTAGCAATACTTCCCGGTCCCTAAAAAATCTGAAAAAAATCAAAGTAGCATATTTTTGCACCTTCTATCCATTTCTGCAATAAAAAAAATTGAGGTTGGTACTCCATTATATAATATTTTACTAAAAGAAAAATTATTACTATTATATATGTATGAGGCGCTGGGGATCAAACAAGTATATCCAAGGTCAACTGGGCTTTAATTTTTAAGCCTCAGCTACACCAACAATATTTTTATCAGACCGCTTTGAACCTGAATTTGGAAAGTTAACCATACTTGTCTTTTCAAATCCAGGTTAACAAAAGTGACCTGGAAAAAAATTTGTTTATGTAGCTGAGGCTCAAAAATTAAAGTCCAGTTTGGCTTGGATACATTCTTGTTTGATCCCCAGCGCCTCAATTACATATAATTATTATAATTATATACAATTCTGTTAAACACTGGGAAAAGCCTTTCAGCAATAAATGCAGTGCAGATATGGCTATTTTTTTCTTTATTATAAGATATTATAATAAATTCTGTATTTTAGAACAAATATGTTGAAATATGAATATTATATATGAATTTAAGTTAATTTGAAATTGTGATTGCAAAATTTATTAACTGTACATAAACTGTACTATGGAAATTTTCTGTGTCCTGTGCTCATGCAAATATGCGGGTATATTGTTGAAAATTAAAAACTCCTGACAAATCTTAGATAGTTGGATCAATTATATTATAACATCTTTACTTCCATTTTACTGCTTTGTAGAGACAAGTAAGTCAACAACTCTACTTTCATTGCATGCAAAGCTGGATATTCCTTTTTTAAGTTTTTTTATTATATTTTTTTTTATAGAAGCAGAAAAGCCCTAATGTTATCTGTTCTTGTCGTTGTAATGTTATTAATCAAATCCTGGTGAAATTACATTTTATTTAGGTTGCTAGACTGTCTGCTAGACTTCCACAGCATAGTTACAAGTCTTAATATAAATCTGTGAGGGGGGGGGGGGGTAGCTTTAAGACAATTTAAACTTGAGTAATATCCAGAGAAAGTTTGGAGTTGTATCAAAATGTTTTACACTTACACAGATATGTTGGCATCAAAGCCCCCAAATGTTACAACTAGATGTGCCCCTAGAGTGACTAAAGCAAAGCTCAAAATCAACAAATATTTGGAGCTTTGCTCTTTTAAATTTGATCATAATATCTAGAAGTGATAAAATCATAATATTTTAAGCAAAGCCCGAAGAGAAGCATTATTTCGGGCTTTGCTCATTTAAATTGGCTCATTCCTAGATGTCATCAAATAAAAAATATAGCAACATTATGAGTCCATGAAATTTATTATTTTTTGAAGCAATTTTCTGCGAAAATGATATTAATCATTCTGCTTGCAATAAACACATGCAACAACTTTAATCATGATGAAAATCACATAAAAGTAATTTTGTGAACTTAAATTGTACCTGTACCATCACACAGTTTAAAGCCCATATTACACCATACAATTTTGCATGCAATTTTTCCTTGCAAGAAAATTTCATTTCCATACAAACAAATGGAGTTCAATCAAGTTTTCTTGTAAGGAAAAATTATTGCATGCAATACTTAGAAAAATCGTATTATGTGTGATACCGGCTTAAGTACTGTTTAGTAGAGTGCAACTAACTGCTGCTATATACTTATAATGTATACAATAAAGTTGGTTGGTTAAGAAAATAGGAAATTTGACATGAGTACTTTCATCTGTGAGAAAAGTATACACGGGGGCATACATGACCAAATTGTGGCAATTGCCCCGAAATACCAACCAATCAATCATGAAAAGTATACACGGGGCATACATGACCAAAATGTGGCAATTGCCCCGAAATACCAATCAATCATGAAAAGTATACACGCAACTAGACATGCAATTTGCATTTTTCTTTTCAGTTAATACATGTTTTAAGTGTGTGCATTTCAATATTTACAAAATATTGCATTACAATGAAATACTGTTCATTTTTTTGTTTTGTTTTTGTTTGTTTTTCTGTAGGCTTACAAGTCTAGCAAGCATAAAACATTTATATAATTGTTCCTGATCTAGTCTTTCTGCCTTTATAGTATTTTGATATTTGCAAGCGGAAAAAAAAAACTCTGAGAAAAAAACCCTTGTACTATAAAACCCTTGAAAAAAAAAACTCGGAAAAAAAACCCTCGGGGTTAAAAAAAAACACGGAAAAAAAAACCTTTGCTGAAGGAGCAGCCCCAAGGAGCATTCGTGGAGAATACCGAAGTATCGATCGAGCAATATAAGAGAGCAAACCAAAATTTTATTAATTTTTTTAACCAAAATAAAATCACTAAAAACAGTAAAAACTGAACTGGTGTAAAAAGACTAACAAGTGCTATAATTTTTGAAAACTTGATTTTCATCTTTATTATTTTAAAGAAAGAAAAATTAAAAAATGTAACGACTTAATTAATTAAGTTTACGAAGTAACAATTAAAAAAAATATTGTGCCGATGTTGTTAATATATTAAAACAATCGCCTTGTATATATATCGGTTTTAATATATAAATGTCATAGAGAAAATATGTATATATTAATATTATATAATATACAAGAAATATTTCCTGCTTGAACTAACGTTAATGTTGCGTCTTGTTTGATTAATTGGTTATAAATTTTCTCTTCATTTTTTTTTTTTTTTTTTTTTTTTTACAGATTATCATTATATATGTTCCAATATATATTACATAAGATATCATATATCTGATTAGTCATGTTAATAATAATTATTGAACCTCTTAACCTAATTAGATATTATAATTTTCAAATGTTCATTTTATGTCTATATGTTTTATATAATAATAATACGAGTAGGTCGACGACTTTTTTGTTTTATTACTTTTTTATTTTAATTATTTTATATCCAATATAATATTCGAAGTTAGAAAAAATATGTTTTTAAAATAATTTTTACGCAACTAAAAACACAGTTGGAATTACTATACAGATAATAGTTAACTTCCACAACATCGCCGCGTAGACTTCTACATTTTGATGAGCTACCCACACCGTGAAACCCCGCTACCGCGCTACTACGCCACGAATGCTCCTTGCATGGGGCTGCTCCTTGCTCCTTCAGCGAAGGTTTTTTTTTTTTTCCGTGGGTTTTTTTAACCCGATCGAGGGTTTTTTTTCAACGGTTTTATAAAATACAAGGGTTTTTTTCCGAGTTTTTTTTTACTAGATTCTTCTGGGGTGTATGTAATTATATAAGTGTCATTAAATTTACTTTACAGTTTGTATCTGGAATACATGAGTTTAACATTCAAGATTGGGTAAGCATAATCCAATTGAGCCATTAAATCAGCAATTCAGGCATTTTAATTCTTTAGTTTTGGGACAATTATCTAATTGTACCACTTTCTTTTTGCTTTGAAGATCTCAAGAGCATGCAAATTAATGTTGAGCAAGGTTAAAAAATGTTTTTAATTTAACTTATTTTAAGAAATGAAGAAAAGTTGTTTTTTTATTATTTTTTTTATGTTCACCTTGGGACAGCATGAACTTTGCCCTTGGTCTGGTTGGAAGTATTGTAATGAAGTCTGTAGAGTCGTGATGAAAACTCAAACATTTTGGGGATGGCTTTATAGATTTATAATCTGTCCACATCCCCAAAAATTTTATCCTGTCCATACATTTTGTCATTTTATTACAAAATATTTTTGAGTTTTTAGATATTTTTATCTTTTACAATATACGTATCATTGCAATATAACTATTATATACACAACATAATGTTGTATATATAATGAGATATATCTTAATCATAGTATCATGCTGCCTAATATCTCAAACAAATATTTAAGCTTTGAATGTCAAAAAGCATATTTTCAACTCTTATTAAAATTCGATATAATATATTGTAAATATGTATATGCATAGTCTCTTGTTTTGTTTCCATTTTCTGGTTTTACTACTCTTATCTTTCAATAGAGGCTTCAAGTCAGCTGATTTTTCGGTGATCCCACTCGCTATACCAAAAACCTATGTAAAAAAAAACGTGAATTCGTTTTTTCACTATAAGAATAAGATTTTTCAGGGAAAATTCCTTTGCGGAACTTTGGTCCAAACTGAAAAATATAGTAGATAATCCAAGATTTAGATTTTTTACTTGATTTATAACCGAGAAAAGTTAAAAAAACAATTTGCTTCATTTTCAAGTGCAAGATGAACCTTAGCGACAAACAGTTACGCAGCGAAAGCGCATCACTTGAAGCCTCTATTGTGCCAAGGCATTAACTTATTTTTATAATAATTTTGCATTTACATTCTGTTGCCAAAAATAATTTTAAGGAGTAAATTTAAATATTTAACCAATAGAATTTTACTGACTTTTATGTATGAGATTAATTTACTGTTTGTATAGCGAGTAATATTATATTATGTTTTTACTTGTTAAATGTGAATAAAAATTATAGAAAATAGTAAGCTTGATTTATTTAACTCTTCTAGCTGTAGATTCGAGTCATAATTAAGTAAAAATTTGCATATACTTTTATATCTAGCAAACATGCACTATAAGCTATATATATATACGTACGTACTATAATAAAGGGAAAGAGGGGGTGGGGGTGAATGACTGCAATGCTGATTGATCCATATATATATATATATATATATATATATATATATATATATATATATATATATCGTCCCTCGTCCGGAATAATGAGCTATTATATCTGCCTTCCAAAATTCAAATGCAATAATGAGCTGTCTGTTTTTACTTTTACATTAAAATTGCATTCACCTGGTAAAGCAGACAGCTCATTTTATTGCATTTGAATTTTGGTAGGCAGATAGCTAGCTCATTATTCCGGACGAGGGACGATATTATATATATTATATCAGAGAGCATGCTAGAAAAGTCTGAGATATATCTTGGGTGAGGAATAAAAAAACGTAACCTGCATAATTAGAAGTTTATAATGGTTTCATTTTATAATTTCAGTTTGCGTCTTTAAGAGATTTTTTTTATTATTATTATTATTATTATTATTATTATTATTATTATTATTATTATTATTTCTTGCTTACATGCAGTATATATGCAACATTAAAATAATATGCATAATTCCCCCCCCCCCCTTTTAAAAGGCAGCCAGATAATGATACAGCAAAATTTTGTAAAGTTATATATTGTTTACATTTAAAGACAAGAAAACTTTTGCACTCCATATATAACTCGTAAAATATATATATTTTATAATAATATATAATGCACATTCTCCATGTTCGTGTGCATATATTAATAAAAGGATGAGATGAAATTTTCTTGCGAAAATTGTATGTACGCGCGCGCGTACTGCATAATATATGTATCATATATATATATAACTGTACGGAATAAAAATACATATGCATGCAGTCATTATATTTTTCAAGCCTTTTTTTTTTTACGTATATAATTGAATGTTTGGATATTTTAACTTTCTCTTAATTAACAGGGCCGTCGCTAGGCTTTGGGGAGCCCTGTGCGAGATAGGAATTAAGGAAAATAAAATGAGGCCCCCATACCACTGGGGGGCGAAGCCCCCCAGAACAGTCCGCCGCAGGCGCGATTTTTTTTGGGGGCCACGCCCCCTTTTTGAGCAGTTTTTTACCATAAAATTTCATGCTTGAGAAAATGTACTCGATGAAAGTGAATGAAGAGTTGCGTACATTAGAGGAGTGAACTTACTTTTTTTTTTTTATGTGTTAGAATTTTATTCTCATTCCCATTTTTGGGGAATTCTCCTACATTTATTATTATTTTTTTTCAGATGCTCTATGCCTTGAAACTAAATGTCCCAAAACAAAAAAGTTTCAATTTTCAAAATAGGAGACATGGGAATTTTTTAAAAATCTTCCTTCTTTTGAATTTAGCGACCAAAACGTGACGTAGAAATTAATCAACTGGCCTAATATATAGCAGGTGAATTTTTCCTACAATAAATTTTTATTTTCGATTATCACTCTTAAAGTAAACTGATATTAGGGATAAAAACCATTTTTGATACTAGAGGGTATTATAGAAAAACCTGCTGATGATTTCGATGGTACGTGTTACTAAAATTTATAGATATAGTTATTTATTTATAGATTTTTATAAATTTAATTTTTTTTAATTTATTTATTTAAATTTACTCCTTGACGCTCAAACTATGATATCAGGCAGTTGTTATGTGTTAACTAGAGAGTTTCTATACGTCACAGTTTTCAGGTTTGCACGCAGGTTGCATACTTTGCCCCTTATTCTAACAATCCCTTCAGAGTCCCCAAATTTGAGTTAAAAAGCTTGAAACTTAAGTCAAACTTATTGTTAATATGTACCCTATCATAATATAGTAGTTAAATTAAAATTTGAGTTGTAAAAGAATTCCCCATTCATGGTGCATTTGAACGTGATGTTTTAATTTTTTTTTCATTTATTTGAAAACATTAAAAAAGAAAAGAATCAAGCAGTAGACTAGTGTCTATATATAGTACTCTCAATATACCAATATATTATGTATCAATATTGATTACTCAATTAATAGACTAAGAAAAAACTAATTATTTGGAAAAAAAAATGATATTCTAAAGTAGAGTGAGCGATTACTTTTTTATTTTTTTTTTCAAACATTTTATTTTCTAAAAATAGTTTAACCTGCCCTCTATAGAAATGAAAACCAAAAATTTACATCTCAAATAGCTTCACCACAAAAAGTCCCAAATTTGGTGTTTCGGAGTTAGACCTATAATAACATACACAGCCTTATGGTATAGAAAAACAACTTTTTACTCAAACTCTGTCTGAAGTATGGAACCAATAAAAAATACCTACGTAATTTATGATGAATTCTCTAATGGATTTTCAAGTAAAGTAATTTTATTACGGATCCGTTCTTCGCGGAAAAAATCTTGAAAATGGGAATGAACCCACAAAACTTTCAGTTTTTTTTTTAATTAATTTATTTGAAAATCCATTATAGAATTCATCATAGATTACGTAGGTATTTTCATATTTTCTATTGGTACCATACTTCAGATGAAGTTTGAGTAATAAAAAAGCTGTTTTCCGAACTATATAAGGCTGCATGTTAAAAGTCCTAGCTCCGAAACACCAACTTTGGATTTTTTTTTTTTACAGTGAAGTTATTTGAGACTGAATTTTTTGGTTCTGATTTCTCATAGAGGGTAAGTTGAACTATTTTTAGAAAATAAAATATTGAAATGAAAATGTAATCGCTCAATCTCTTTTAAAAAAAAAAGTTAATCTTTTCTTTGATGTATTTATTAATGTCAATAATGTCTCATAAAAACAAAAATTTGAGCTTCAAATTTAAAAAAAAAGTGGTATTATATGCCCCGGTCATATAATATGTTAATATGGTTTTATATGTTAAAGTAATCGATCTTTGCTGGACATTAATGTATATACCTTTTTAAAAAAAAGTTTTTTTTTCTATCTTTTATTATTTTTTTAATAAATGCGCAATTGCGGAAATCGCGCTTCGCGCGATGGGGGCCCCCCAGGACCGGGGGGCCCTGTGCGGTTGAACCGGTTGCACTAGCTACCCTAGCGATCCGACGGCCCTGTTTAATTCATTTCCAACTCCAAACGCGCGTTCTCGATCTAACTTTCGTTAGAAATTGATATGATTTTATGGGTTATCAACGATGACAAAACCCATGAAAACACTTGCGAGTTGATATAATTGACCCTTGACCCTCGCTGGGGTCAGTAGTGACCCCTAGAATGACTTTTTTAAAATTCTCCGTTTTCATTGAAATTGATATGCCTCTATATGGGTTGTCGAGGATGAAAAACCCCATGAAAATACCTGCGAATTGATAAAATTGATCCTTGACCCTCGTAGGGGTCAGTAGTGACCCCTAGAATGACCTAGCTTTTTAAAATTCTCCGAATTTGTTGAAATTGATATGCCTGTATGGGTTGTCGAGGTTGACAAAACCCATGAAAATACTTACGAATTGATAAAATTGACCCTTGACCCTCGTAGGGGTCAGTGGTGACCCTTGACAGGATATTTTTAAAATTTTCTCCGAATTTGTTGAAATTGATATACCTCTATGGGTTATCGAGGACGAGAAAGCTAATGAAAACACTTGCGAGTAAATTAAAATAATTATTGACCTAGCAGGGGTCACTGCATGGTGAGCCTTGAAATTAATTTTTTCACATTCTCTCAATTTCATTGAATATGATATTATGCATCTATCGGTTATTAAGAATGGAAAAACCCATGAAAATATTTGTAAATTCATCAAATTTATTGTTGACCTCGCATACTCTGAAACCTCTTTAAATACGAATTTTGGTGGTTTGGTGGAGATCGGTAACAAAATCTATCAGATCAACTTAATTTAACATGGAAATCCCACAAGGAAGAAATGCAAATCATGAATCCATGCACCCGTCAAACAGTTGAGAGAATATTTTTTTTTTTTTTTTTTAAAGAAACAAAAATATCCATGAAAACTTACAACCCTTGGCTTTCTGTGTGCCAAATTTTAACTTTCCAACTGAAGTCGTATACCACTGAAAATTTAGCACAAAATTAATCGAACCCCATATGTAACAGTGCCATGGCTGAGTCAGTATTCTCCAATTGTGACTGGCCCACTTAAATTTTGTTAATAATGATATTAATAAAACAATAATTCAAAATTCATTCAAAATCTAGAGGCCACCAGTGACCCTTGCGGATTAATTAATGAATTATGTAAACCAACTTGAAAACATCTTCATTAATTTTATCTGCCTCAACAACCCATAGAGGCATATCATGCAAATTCGATGAAATTGAGAAAATTCGGAAAAATTAATTTCAAGGGTCACCAGTGGCCCCTGCGAGGTCAACAATAATTTTGATGAATTTGCAAATGTTTTCATGGGTTTTTCCATTCTCAATAACCGATAGATGCATATCAAATTCAATGAAATCGAGAGAATGTAGAAAAATTAATTTCAAGGCTCACCATGCAGTGACCCCTGCGAGATCGATCAATAATTATTTTAATTTATTCGCAAGTGTTTTCATTAGTTTTCTCATCCTCGATAACCCATAGAAGTATATCAATTTCAACATTTTCAACTAAATCGGAAAATTTTAAAAAGGTCATTCTAGGGGACACCACTGACCCTGACAAGTGGTCAAGGGTCAATTTTATTAATTCGCAAGTATTTTTATGGGTTTTGTCATCCTTGAAAACCCATAGTGGCATATCATGCAATTTCAACAAATTTGGAGAATTTTAAAAATATCCTATCAAGGGTCACCACTGACCCCTACGAGGGTCAAGGGTCAATTTTATCAATTTGAAAGTATTTTCATGGGTTTTGTCAACCTCGACAACCCATAGAGGCATATCATAATTTCAAAAAATTCCGAGAATTTTAAAAAAGATCCTTCCAAGGGTCACCACTGACCCCTACGAGGGTCAAGGGTCAATTTTATATTTTCAGGTATTTTCATGGGTTTTGTCAACCTCGACAACCCATAGAGGCATATCAATTTCAACTAATTCGGAGAATTTTAAAAAGATCCTATCAAGGGTCACCACTGACCCCTACGAGGGTCAAGGGTCAATTTTATCAATTCGTAAGTATTTTCATGGGTTTTGTCAACCTCGACAACCCATACAGGCATATTAATTTCAACAAATTCGGAGAATTTTAAAAAGGTCATTCTAGAGGGGTCACTACTGACCCCTGCGAGGGTCAAGGGTCAATTTTATCAACTCGCAAGTGTTTTCATGGGTTTTGTCATCGTCGATAATCCATAAAATCATATCAATTTTAACAAATTCGGAGAATTAAAAAAAAAGTCATTCTAGCGGGGGGTCAACATTGACCCCTGCGAGGGGTGAAGGGTCAATGGCAGAAAAAAATAAGGTCACCACTGTTTTTCTCATACTCGAAAACCCCTAGTTGGAAATTTTCAGACTGAAATTCGAAAATTTTTGTATTTGATTTTCATTTTAACATTGTAAGCCCATAAGGTTTTGATAAAGAACGGAAACGCACCCCCCAGAAGGGGTGAAATAAGGGTGGGAAAAAATTTTCACTGCCAGAACACAAAACAAAGGACCCTCGACTACCACTGTACGAAATTTGAAATTTCTACGATCCGAGCACTTTTGCAATTCCATTTTACGAGTTACATTTGGGACACGAATTGTGGAACACTCTGTATATATATATATATATATATATATATATATATATATATATATATATATATATATATATATATATATATATATATATATATATATATATATATATATATATATATACATATATACATATATATATACATACATATATATATATATATATATATATATATATATATATATATATATATATATATATATATATATATATATATATATATATATCCTCCTTGTTCCAGCCATGCACGGGACGAGCCACGGACCCACGGACCTAGTGTTGTAAAAACGCACGCGCACTTTACTTTAGCGCATTTTCTAGAAAATGCGCGCGCGCACATTGGAAAGTGCAAAGTGCCGAAAGTGCGGAAAGTGCGCGCATTTTCTTATTTGCGGGAAAATTTGAATTGCATTAAAAGGACCCTAAATTTCGATATTCTCTGCAAGCACTAAAGCTAAATGAAGTCCGTTAAACAAGTTTTTACTTATGAAAAGTGCATTAAAAATTAAATTCACTAATATAACTGCACAACAAATATATATTATAAAAATTTATTGGAAAATACTTCAAAACTGGAACAATTTAATCTTTTGGGAACAATTTTAATTGCATTTCAAGTGATTAAATTAGTTTTCATAGTTATATATATTTAAAATTTTTAATTATTTTTAAGGTAGAGATAATACAGATCAGCTGGCCCAATGCTAAAAAAATCCCATTCATAAAAATTATGAAAAAAATTTAAAGTGTTCTCCTCTACATCCCCTATCAGTAGGTAAAATATCAGGTATACAAAAACGAGCTAGTTTTCGAGTTATTAATTTTTAAAGTTGACCAATTTAACATGGAAGTCCCATTTCTCCATGCAGTACACGTTAAAATTAGTCAACTTTAAAAATTAATAACTCGAAAACTAGCTCGTTTTTGTATACCTGATATTTTACCTACTGATAGGGGATGTAGAGGAGAACATTTTAAATTTTTTTCATAATTTTTATGAATGGGATTTTTTTAGCATTGGGCCAGCTGATCCGTATTATCTCTACCTTAAGAAGGTACTTAGCTGTGACCAATCAGCAAGCAGAGTGAACGCGCCACTTTTTAAAAAACGCACTTTCTATTGCGCGACCGCACATTCTAACGCATTCTAACGCGCATTTTCTAATGTGCGCGCGCATTTTCTAAATTGCGCTGCGAACGTTCGCTTTTTTACAACACTACACGGACCACGGATGATCGCGCAGATGATAAACCTTCAACCAATCAGAATGTTTGTTTACATCTTCGGCCATTATGATTTTTTAGTTAACCACCAATAAACTGCAGGCGCAGCCATCTTAAGTGCACTTCATTAGCACCCTACACACTTCCTCAGTCATCTAATATGCTCAACATTTCAACAGGTGTAGTGCCACTAGTGCCTGTGCAGTGCACTATAGCTCTGTCTGCTCGGAACTGCGAACTGCGAGTGTCAAGTGTGTCAGCATTAGTGAGTGAGATACTCTGGCTCTGGAGATATGCATACTCGAGATTTCAAAACATGGAGTTAGTGCTTGTAGTAACGGTGCTTGGAAACTATAGCTAAATTGCAATAAAGTTCTCTCGTGTCGCTCTAAAGGATATTGAAAGTAAGAATAAACTAATTGAAAGCATAAAATTATCCAGAATGTAGGTGCAAAAGATGTATGCATACAGTACTGATGATTTTGTAATGAAAAGCAGTAGAATTTACCTTGGTATTAATCGTTTAACTTTGACATTTCACCATTGGCATAAACACCAAACACCTAAATGGGCAAAATAATGATTATGGTTTGTACTTGACCTATCTGCAGTACGTACAGTATGTATACAGTATAATTATGTACGTTATGATACTACTTTCTTGTAAGCATAAAGGTATGCATATATGATGCATACCTTGAAAATTGTGTGAATAAGCTAAAATACCGTACCAGTAATACTGATGTATGATACATAAATGCTTAAATAGTACGCATTCTTTACAAAACAATGTATTATATAATATGTAACCAGCAGGCCATATTCACTACAGTTCTATTAAACTTCATTATAGTGATATGAACAATTGAGATAACAAACACACCTTTGCCTGTACAATGGTTTTTCCTGTTTATACAACCGTTTGATCACCAGGCCCTCAAAAGTGATGTGTGCCTCATATGCAGGCTTTTGTTTTCTTCTGCTGCAGTCTTTCAAACCACCTTGGTTTACATCTGGAAACAGTTTAATAGTTTTTTTAAATGGAAGTGAAGTAGATAATAGGTCTGTTTGTAAATCCTGCTTGGTGTACACCTTGCCCACACTTTCTTTCAACAGCGCAGAGGGTGGGGTAGGCAGTGCATGCAAATGACGTCACAATTTTGTTTGTAAACTTGCTCAGAGTATACTGAACAGGGTTTACGAACATATCTATTTTACAGTATATGGTGTATGCATACCATTTAAGCAGGTGCTCTGTCTAATTTGTTTATTAATTTTCAGAATGGATGAAACGGACGAAACTGCAGAGCTGGAAAAGCTAATGAATGGCCACCTTGTGTTTTGGGTAAGAGAGTTATACGGATATAATAATTATGCATAATATTTTGGAAATGTAAATACATGTATTATATAATTTATTTTATCTCTGTGAGTTAACACAATAGAAAGAATGAAAGTTTTTAAATTAAATTGTGTATTTATTAATTGTTTAAAGATGATAGATTACATAGTTGAATATTTTATAGGCCTGTATTCATATACTGTATACTACAAATATACAGTCATGGGGGGAGAAACTTAACAGTGACGCTAAAAGCTGAATGTAGTATGTATAATGGACAACTGCGTGAAGTTAAGGCTTAACCTGAGAAATTTGGACGAAAAATTCGCTACAACAGATTTTCTTCAAATTAATTAATTAATTAATTTGGTGGACTTACAACAATCGTCAAATTAGCTCTGAATTTTTTTGGAATTTTTTAACCGTTGGTTTAATTATAATTAATTTATTTAAATGAGAATTTTGTATCCTTCCAATGTTAAATTTGTTAATTGGCATTGCAAAAAAACTATACAACAGATTCTTTTACTTTTTTTTTTTACTAAAACCTAATTTTTTAGACTATTTTTCTGAATTGTTTTCATATATTTTGAACCGTGGCGATGATCGTTTCCTATATGTGATGAGAAATGTGGCAACGTCCTCAAGGACTGAGGTCACCACCCCCTCCTAAAAAATTATTCGCATTCCAATGCAAACAGTGTTGCCACTATAGCCACGCCTCTTGACCTTGACAGACAAATTCTCAGGTTATACCTTAAAACATATTCAATTATTTTTTAGCAAAAAAAAAAAAAAAAAAATGCACTGTTATAGAAACATTGAACTAAAATCTATGTAAATTTATAATATTATAGCACATAACTAGTGCATGCTGGTAAACAAATAAATTACTTTTGACCAAAATGAGACTCAGAAAGATTGCTACTCCAGCCCTCACCGTCCCCATTGGTTTACATATGCATAAATGTATGGTACTTTTATTTATTTATTTTGGAACATAGGGTTGTACAAGATACACTGTTACACATAATAATATACTGTTATTTGATTTCAGTTAAAATCATGTCTTGTGGACTCAGATCGTCTACAGGACTTCAATGACTTAGTTGATGGGCCTCTTATGTATGAGGTGTTACAGCAAATGTAAGTTACCGAAAATAGAAATAATTTTTACTCATCATTGGTCTTTATTTATTTATTTATTTATTTATTTATTTATTTATTTATTTATTTATTTATTTATTTATTTATTTATTTATTTATTTATTTATTTATTTATTTATTTATTTATTTATTTATTTATTTAAAGTATTTATTTATTCATTCATTCATTCATTTGTGATTTTCCTTCTTTATTTTAGAGATCCGGAACGCAACCCATCCAATCAAATCCAAGAATCTCATGGAAATCAGTCAATAAGACTGAAAAACTTAGATATTATCCTAGAGAGCCTTAAAACAATTTACAGGGTGAGTAAAATTAGCAAATATTAATGTGTATTACCAGTAGAGATCATGTGGTTTTTATTTTATTATTGCTACAATTTATTCAGGATGATATTGGAGCACTCATCTTGGCCAGTCCAGACATTGTGACTCTCTCGTTGTACAATGAGCAATCCTCCAAAGATATGGACTCTGTGAGTCGCAATATTGCTGATGAGGCAAGGCTGCTGCTGGTGCTGCTACTGGGTGCTGCCGTCCAATGCAGCGAGAAGGAGAATTTCATCTTAAAGATAAAATCTCTGCCCCTCGACATACAGCTGTGTATTGTAGAGAACATCAAAGAGGTATTCTGTTTTAGTGCACATGAATAATTTGTTGTTTTTTACTGCTTTAAATTTTTTTATAATAAGCAAAATTTGATCAGATTCATCTCAATATATAAATTATATTTTTTAGGTCACAGAAAGTCGTACAGTTGTGGTAAGCTTAGATGGGTCAGAAACATGTCCTGGAGAGTGTCTAATGAGTGTGACGAGCACACGAGATGCTTACCTGACACGCTACGTTGAGTTAATGACACGACATGAACGGGACATGATGGCAGTGTCCAGCAAGCACAAACTGCACACCTCTGTGAGCTCCGGACACTCGGCCACCTCCCTTTCATCAGAGCAGCACCAACAGAACGCCTCCATGCATCTTGTGGTTGAGATAGCAGACTGGAAATCCAAGATCAGGAAGAAAAACCAAGAGCTGTGAGCTTATTATTTTTGTTGTTTTGTTAATATGTTGAAAATTTTGATTCTCAAATTGCAAATTAATTGGCAAATTAAGAAAAAAACAAAAACAAAAACGCAGAACAACATTAATTGTTTTCCATTGCACCTCTTTACATTTTAGTTAACATAGAATTAGTACCGTAGCACTCATGTGCTTGGCTTCATGATCAAGCTACCCACCGTTGTTCAATTTTTTATATCTTATTCGAAGGAAAATATAATAAATAAGTAAAAAAAAAAAATAAATAAATAAAAAATAAATAAATAAAGTAGATGTGACAAATTTTGCTTACACTCCCCTCTGAAAGTGAAAATTGCACAATTGTCAGCGTAAACCCCTGGCTCTTCCACTTTTAGTTGCAGTTCTCTTTTTCCCTTCCACTTGTCACAATTCCGGTGAGTGGAAGGTGAAGAGTATCATCCAACATTTACGGAATTTTTAATGACTACATTTTGTAGAGGTGGGAGTAACCAAAATTTATTGTGTTTGTAACTCAATAACCAAGCCTTGTATGCAAGTGGAACGAGTACCACAAGGCATAATGGATATCCCAGTCTCAGAGAAAAGAGGCATTTTAAAATAAATCGACTACATATTTAAAATTTCACTATCAAATTTCTCTGCAGTTGAATGAACACAATTTTTATCAATTGCAGCAATAGTAGTGAAAATCAATTAACAATAATATTATCAACAACTACTAAATTCATGTGTTTCATGTTGGTTATTTAAAGTATTTTATGTCATAATTTTGTCATATGTGTATTAAGTATTTTTATTTATTTATTTATTTTTTTTTTAGGGAGGAGAAGTGCGAGTCTCTCTTGGAATGCAGAGAAGAGTTAGAAAACACTAAAGCTCTTGTCAGCAAACTAAAACAGGAGGTAAATAAATAAATGGTTGACAGTAGTTCTCAAAATTGCAGCATGTAAATTTTTATGCCAGGAAGGGGCTCCTTGCAATTCTACTGGTTGTGAAAGTTCAACCAGAGGCATGTCCATGTTTCTAAAATTTTTGAGCTAGCATTTTTTTTTTAATTATAGTGCTCGTCCATATGGAACTGGAATCTAAAAAAAAATATTTCCCCAAGGTTCCCAGAAAAAACAAACAAACAGACTGACTGACTGAATGCATTGTTTAACTTGATAAAACCTCTCAATATACCCAAAAATCTTATTAAAAGAAAAGGATAGGAATAACCAGCAAGGCCTTACCGATCGAAAGAGTCACAGCAGGTGGAAATTCTTGCGGTCACAGAGGTTCACTCGAAAGTTTTTACATTTTTGAAACGTTTCGCATCGTGGAGATGCTTCTTCAGTCACAAGTAGAAGTAGAATCTTCTTCTTCTACTTCTTCTTGTGACTGAAGAAGCATCTCCACGATGCGAAACGTTTCAAAAATGTAAAAACTTTCGAGTGAACCTCTGTGACCGCAAGAATTTCCACCTGCTGTGACTCTTTCGATCGGTAAGGCCTTGCTGGTTATTCCTATCCTTTTCTTTTAATAAGATTATCACAACCTAAATGGTTTATTTTCCTTAATTTGAATATACCCAAAAAAAAAAAAAAAAAATGTGTAGATAGGTGGTATGAAAAAAAAAAAAAAAAAAAAAAAAATTAAGTGATGTTCTATGGCATGAGTTTAAACCAAAAAATATTTTAAATAATTTTAATATGAAACCAGTTTTCTGTAAGATATAAAATTTCAATTTTAAATATAATGGTTTTTCCTTATTTTTTCACTGAACTGGTTTCATAATAAAAATATTTGAAATGTTATTTTGGTAAAAGTTCCAGTCATCACAATATATATGTATTTATGTGTACATTTTTTTTTTGTACTACCAATCCACAAACTTTCTTCGAGTAAATTGTGGGTTGTCAGTAGTGGTGAAAGTAAGCCGGTGCGCCCCAGTGTGCCGCACTGGTATGACATTTGACGCCAGTGCGGCGCACTGGTAAGACACTGATTGAAATTTATTGAAAATAATCAATAATTTTTAATAAAATTAATAACATTTTCAAAATTAAAGAATTATGTTGTAAAACATTAATCATGTTTAAAAAATGAATGACAATTTTCTTGTACTCTCTACTTCGTACTTTTGTCTCACGAAATTTAATTTACTCTAAACTTTTTTTTGAAGAAAGAAAACAATTAAAATCAACTATTTACTTTCCTATGTCGAGCTGACAATCATTATTATTTTATTTTTTATGTAGAAATAGTTTTTAATGTTTTTCTCAATTTATAAATTTCTGTAGGCTTGCTGGTTTTACTATTTTATCTTCGATTTTTATGAAGAGACAGATATTTATTAGACCGTGTAGTATTTCTTTCAATATATATTAATTTATTTTATTTTTTCAATTCTTGAATGACTATATAAAATTAATTAAAATAAATTCAAAACAACTTTTTGCTGATGCGTTATAATAAAATAATAAAATGCTACGCCACGAATTTTATTACATGTTTTTTCTGTCTCAATCATTTATTGTATAAAATTAACACATTTTTATTCAAATTCATTTTTAATTACAATAAAGCCAGGAGGCAGAGTGGGGTGTGCCTTCCCTAGCCCACAGAGTACCCCTCGAGGTATGTAGTTTAAAGGGTTCATATACGTAAGGAGTTTAAAAAAGTATATAGGGCAAAGGATTCGGGATCGTATATAGGAGATCAATCGCAGTCAGTGCAAAATTAATAAAATTAAGTATTCGTCTTAAAAAGTTCTTCATAGTAATGAATTTTTTAGAAAAAAGCAAAAAAAAAAAATTTAATCTCATTTTTTTTAATTAGTTTGTAAAGATTAAGTGTAACAAAATTTTAGTCACATGCATGCGACTCAAGCATTGCTAGCAAGTAGTGAAGATGAGTAGCCAGTGATAAAAGTGCGGCGGAACGGTCCGGAACGCCGTTCCGGTAAAAAAAATTAGTCGGAATGCAGTTCCACCTTTGGAAGGGTGGATCGAATTGCAAGAAACTTGTATTTCATTCTTAAAATATAAAAATAAGTCAAAATTTTGTAATAAAACTAATTAAAAAAAATCGAAAAGTTTGAGAAAAAATTGCTTGCTTCGCTCGCATTAAATTTCATGTTCTTCGATCTTCTTATTATACAGATAAAATGCATGTATACACATCATGTGTAAAGAAATTAATTAATACATGCACCAAATTCAGAAAGCTCTTGTATAAAATATAATCAAAGTCATTTCCTTTTTTTTTTTCTTGTTCTTCTTTTATTCATTATTATTTTTTACAATGTATGCTATACAGGGAACTTAAAAAAATTGCATCTAAAATGGCGTATAAATAAATATTGGCGTATTATTTTGCAATGACCATTATGACCAACGTCAATAAATCCAATAAGAATTTAAAAAAGATTAAAAAAAAAAAAACACCAGCTGATGATCGAGCTTATCATTAAAATAAAGTTTTGTTGCATGCGTGTTTTGTACTCTCCGTATAAAAACTTTTAATAAATTTAATTAAATTAATTTTTTTAATACCTCTCAAGATGCTAGAGACATGTCCATAATATATAGCTAGCAACTGAGGCTCCTTGAGCACTAGCCTTAATTTTTATAATTTTTGGACCTATATATCGATCGATTAAAGAATAAAAAAAATATATCCCCAAAACTATTTTTAAAAATTCAAGTAATTTAAATTTACATGTGATTTTAAGTAAAACAAGTTTGGGGGAAAAAACAAGTTGGGGAAATTATTTTCTGTTTCGTGACAAACTGAATGGATTTTAGATTACAAAATTAACTCGAGGTCTTATATTCAAGTATGCATTGCAATAAGAAAAAATAAATAAATAAAAGCATACAGGTAGCATTCAAATTTTATCTTCTATTTGTTAATACTTTTTATAGCTTTAAATGTAGTTTTCAATCGACGAGATATTGTTGCGCATAAAACATCAATGCATAACATTTCTAAGCTAGCTGCAGATATTTATCAATTTTTCAACTGCAATTTCATGATTTAATTTTACCAAATATGTAATTTAATTGTAAAATAAACATAAACTGCCACGCCCCTTTTAAAAAAAATTGCGACTGCGGCGGGCTACTGGGTGGCTCCGCCACCCAGATCCCCCGATGTGTGTCCCGATCCGTATACTTGCCTTGCGTTCCGGCAAAAGTTCATAACCACTTTTACCACTCCCGGAATAGCTAACAATAATGCAGCAGCTATTAGGGCCGAGATGACTGCACATTTGGACTATATTTAATATGGCTAGATTTTAATTTCTATCAATGACAAAGGGGAACAATAATTGCCACAAGATCTAGAGTAAATAAAAATTAAATATCGAAACAAATATAAACATTACAATTTATAATTATAAAAAGAATTCTCTCGCGTTTCTTTTTTTTTTTTTTTTTTTAATTTTTGTTACATAATTTTTTTGAGGCATATTCAAAACATTAATTTAAATTTAAAATATTTGAGAATGTAATATTTGACGTATTGTCGTATTTGATTAAATCATATTATAGCTATAATATTTTTAAATATATATATTTTTTTAATTTAATGTGAGACTCACTCATTGCATTTTTTTTTTTTTTACAAAATTTGGATCAATATTTAATTTTACTTAAAATAAAGATGCATTCCAATATTATAAATAAATTTTAAAACCACTTTTCAATATAAGAAAAATTAAGCCACGCCCCTTTTTCCCAAAAAATCGCACCTCCGGCGGGGGGTTTGGCCCTTCAGGCCTCTATCTGAGGCGCACTGGTAAGAGATGGAAACTACTTTTACCACTGGTTGTCAGGTAGGCCCCATGTTAGACGAGATGTCAATTCCAGCTTTGCAGCAGTAGATCAGTTGAAAATGTATTGCTATATCTGTCTGAGACATTTTGTCCCACATCTGGGACAATAAGCTGTCTGCCTCCATGAATGTGTTCAAAAATGAACTTTGTCATCTCTGGTTGAGGAGTCATTCTTGCACAATTTTAGAGGCAGGCAGCTCATTATTCTGTATAAAGAATGATTTGCTAATACCTGTGTTGCGTGGCAGGTGACGGAGCTGAGTGCGGATGCAAGGTCTGCCAAGATGTACCGAGATGAGCTGGACGCTGTTCGACTGAAGGCCGAGAGGTTTGTGTGCCCTGGGTCAACTAACTTTTTCAGCTGACAAGCTTTAAGTTGAGTCAACATGCAAATATCCTTAAATAATAATATCCATCTTTAATATAATAAATGTATTCATACAACTAATAACAATTTAGATTTGAGAATCAGATGAACTTAATATTTCCAGTACATTATGTCTGCTTGATTTTATTCTTCATTATGAAATTATTGCCAACAGGCCTATATTCAGACAATGAATTCAACCCACCCTAGGTTACTTCTTAAAATAACAAAGGTACTTTGTTATAATAATAATAAAAAAGAAGTATCTGCTGTCTAGGAGCTGGGCTGCTACCCCTTTAAATATAATATTGTGCACTCAGCCTAAAAAGTTTCTGTAATGTCAGGAGTTTGGAGGGATGCTGTCAAAGCATAGTACTTGTCTATTAGATATTTCAACTTAAAATTTAAGTTTATTTTTATATTTTTGTCATTATTTTTTAAACTGTTTCAACTTCTTTAGAAATATAAGCTCCCATCTATAAAAAATATTAAGTCAGATAGATTGATTTGTCTTTGAGAGAAAATTGCCTTAAATTTATAAAATGTTTACTCGTATTTGTAATAGGATATTATTTTTGAGCTATTTAAATCAGATCATCCCAAAAGCCATTCTCCACAGCAACCTGAGACAGTCAAATGACCTCAATTTAATCTCCGTCCCACCTTTAAACAGTTTTTGTAAAATAATACACCCCCTGAGAGTATTTTAATTTTTGTAGAAAATAAGCTGAAATAGTGTATAGTCAATATATTTCAGGTTACTGTATTATTGAAAACCTAAAAAAAATCTTATAGGTTGTCCAAATGTCTTCTTGTTTTTGCCTACTGTGTCAGCTGAACTTTCTGTGTCTACAGGTGTGAACGACTAGAGGCAGAACTGGGTCGTGCCAGAGACAAGCTACGGGAGCTCGAATACCTCAAGGGACTTACCTCAGAGCTGCGTGGAGACAACAGGTGAATTGGTCCCATTCACACATTCATCACAAATCCTGATAAGAAGCTTTTCAGAGTTGGAGGCTGTAGCCTACCATGTGCAATATTGTGTTGACTATTTCTCATCTTCAAACTAAGCAAAGATACATTATTTTCTTCTTGTTCTTGTTCTTTTTTTTTTTTTTTTTTTTCTTTTTTTTTTTTTTTTTCAAACAACGCAGAATATGCCTGGTTATTCCTCATCTTCAAACTAAGCAAAGATACATTATTTTCTTCTTGTTCTTGTTCTTGTTCTTTTTTTTTTTTTTTTTTTTTTTTTCAAACAACGCAGAATATACCTGGTAAAATTCTAGTATCCAAAACCAAGTATTCACTACTCACTTCTCTAGTGGCATGCTGTGCATTTTGTCACTATCTGGGGGGGATCAAAGAAATTTCAAATATTATGTTCACTCAGTTAAGTTGTAGCTTGTGTACGAGTCCAACAGAGCTGTTAAAAGTATACTGTGAATTGAGCTATAATGCTGAACTGGTTGCTGCATTATATTATAGGATGCTGGTTGAGCGTACTCAAGAGCTGGAGGAGCAGCTATCTCGTTCTCGCGCCCGCTCTGGTACAGTCATCGACCTAGAGGCTCAGATTGCACGTCTCAAACAGACCCTCCTCGACTCTACTCAGGTCAGTACAGTAATCCCTTCTCTCTGTATGCCTCACACTCAAGCTGCATTGCTGCAGATATGTGTTGATGTATGGAGTAAGCATTATAATATATTTTTAATCATAGGTATTTGATAAGGTAATAGATAAATAATTTATGTAACATTACATGTACGGGTCTGTATTTAATCAAATTAAAATAAAATCCTAGTTGTTGGGGTAATATGTCGTGATGTGTGGCGAGCAGTGTGTGACATGAAGTGATGTTGCAGGAGCGTGAAGAACTGCAGGAGAAGGTACGTGACCTGATCGAAGAGAACACTCAACTGCAGCTGCGGCAGCTCTCCGTCTCCAAGGCAGACAGCAACAAGACCGGTAGCCAGGAGCTTGACACCAACATGGCTGCCTCAGGAGGTGTGTGTATGCCTCCCCTACTATATAAAAACATCCCACAAATTGCTTATAAACATTGTGTATTTAAAAACAAGGGTTCCAATAAACAATTAATTTCGCCATGAATCAAAATTCAAGATTTTATTCATCTTTTAAAAGACATTTCAACAAAAATACATTAAATATTCAGTAATCGTCCACTTTGTATATGTTCGTTGTCAATAAATGCAATTTTATGTTCTTTTTGCACAATATCACTTTCATTTTTTAAATGACTTGGGAGATTATTATACAACTTTGGAAAGAGTAATTTGGTCCACCTTCATACGCCAAAGTTCTATGTATAGCTGGGGAATATAAGTCCTTGTATCTTGTATTATCTTGTAAATCTTACTTTAGTAGTAAAATTAGTGAAAGTGTTATGACTAACGTACCTGTTAATAATTGTCTATTTTTTTTTCTCACCATATCTATTTATGGTTTAAATCTGTGTTGCATGTTATGTTTAATATTTTTTTAATATCAGTTTTTGACGTGAACCATGTTGTTTGTACAACTAGTTGTTCCAAATAAATAAATTGAGGTGATGTACAGTCGTTGCCTCGGAAAATTTCCCTTTGCGGTCTTGTTAATCACCATGCTCCGTAAGAATAACACAGGACATGGTGATTAACAAGGCTGCAAGTTGGAAATTTTCCAGGGCAACGAGTGTACATGATTATGGCTGAAATAATAAGAATATTTTTTTAACAAAAATCAGTGCATGATAAATATATAGTGCTGTAATGGCAAAATGTTTAAATCAACAAACAAACTTTTACAACTTGTTTGTGGAGGCACATTTGCTAAAATCCTAAATGCTCTTTTCTGCATTTTGAATACCCTCTGGGTTAGATATTGAGCTGCATTACCCCAGATTTTAATTCCATAAGTTAAAATAGAATAAAAAGAGTGCTGATGGGAAAAAAATTACTTATCATAAATTCCTTCTTTTATGCAAAATTACAAATTTAATAATTTTTTTGTCATTTTTTTTTACTTTTGATAATTAACAGAAATTTAAAGAAAGATAGAAACACATACGATAGAAAAAGATTTGTTGGGAAGGGAGATAGTTCGAGCTTTTAGCCGTCATTGACCCAGCAAAAAGAGAAAAATTAATTAAAACAACGCATTGCGTGTATATTAGGTTTGACTCGCCGCTCGTTTTAGAGAGAGAGAGGGATTTTTTGGCTTGATCAGCTAGTTTTTGCTAGCAAAATCGTCACACAAATAATACATTTGGTGCGCCACTCTCTAGCCATGGACAGCTGTTTCGGCCTACTGGGCCTCATCAGCATGGCGAGGAGAGAGAGGCAGTAGTTCCCAGCCAGGTCTACATGAGAGCAAGGCAAAGTAGCAGAGTTCGCACGGCCTTTTATACCGTCGAAATGCATTGTTTTAATTAATTTTTCTCTTTTTGCTGGGTCAATGATCAATGACGGCTAAAAGCTCGAACTATCTCCCTTCCCAACAAATCTTTTTCTATCATATGTGTTTCTATCTTTCTTTAAAAATTAATACAATAATACATCTTATATTGATTTTTTCAAATAATTAATAATATCACTAGTTCGATCTCTTCCTTTTCCTTCTTCTGTGTTGTCCATCTTTTACCCGCTATCAAATCCCACTATCTCTACCTTTTATTTCAAATCCCTGGCTTGTCAATGGTTTTTGCGGCAATAGCGTTGCATAATTAAACATTTGGCACCCACAAAGTAGCAGCCAATGAAGAGTCGCGCTATAATTGAGAGACTCGGATCGCCGGTATAAAAGGCCGTGCGAACTCTGCTACTTTGGCAGTAGCTCTATAGCCTTGCTCTCATGTAGACCTGGCTGGGAACTACTGCCTCTCTCTCCTCGCCATGCTGATGAGGCCCAGTAGGCCGAAACAGCTGTCCATGGCTAGAGAGTGGCGCACCAAATGTATTATTTGTGTGACGATTTTGCTAGCAAAAACTAGCTGATCAAGCCAAAAAATCCCCCTCTCTCTAAAACGAGCAGCGAGTCAAACCTAATATACACGCAATGCGTTGTTTTAATTAATTTTTCTCTTTTTGCTGGGTCAATGACGGCTAAAAGCTCGAACTATCTCCCTTCCCAACAAATCTTTTTCTATCGTATGTGTTTCTATCTTTCTTTAAATAAATAAATATTGCTTAGTTCAATTTTTTCAAATAATTAATAATTAACAGAAAGTGGGACAAAAGTTATGGATCATAATGAAAGGTTTTAATGGTTGTTGTTACAGTGGGCAGCAGTCTACTTGACCAGCTAGCATCAAGTGCTCAAAGCGAGGTGGTACGTCTGAACATGGAGAACTCACGACTGCGAGCAGAGCTTGATGGACTCCGTGAAAACTTATCTCTTGAGAAGGCCAGTCTAGAGACAGCGCTTGATAACGAGAAGAAGAAGTCGGCGCTCAAGGTGAGTGTGACGGAACATCTGTCCTCTTGGCAGCGACAGACAGGCTGAAGAATACATACACTTTTGGTTATGATTACCGTACCTCTACCATCTCTGAATGTATTGCTCGGTCATTCAATAATATTGAGGTAATTTTCAAGTGCAATATTTACTCTCCATGCTGTTCAAAATAAACAAATAAGCACAGATTTTGCTATCAGTACTCTGTATACATAAATTAAGTAATATTATTAGTCTTTTATTAAACACAAAAAGTGTACATACAACACAGTATTATAAATATATATTCATTATAAATTAACACTGTAATAGAACACATAAAACACACATACAAACTATTTATTAGTCTTTTATTAAACACAGAAAGTGTACATATTAACAGCACTAGAAACATACATTATAGAAAAACATTACAATAGAACACATAAAACATACATACAAAACATATATTATTAGTCTTTTATTAAACACAGAAAGTGTACATATTAACAGCACTAGAAACATACATTATAGAAAAACATATATAATAGTTACAGAATAATAGAACAATAGAAAATGATAATAAAACAATATAAAATAAAATAACAGATGATATTAACAGCCTGTTACATCATAATATATCATATATATATAAGCACATATATAAAACAAAATATGACATATAAAATAAATAGAATGAAAAACTTATTGCTTAATTGCTATTCAAAATATAGACTATATGAAGTCTCCCTTGGCATAATCGCTGATAGGTTTAATTCTAGATTTACAGATATTTAAATGATATTGGCTACAATATTCATTACATAATTTACATACACAGGATTGTTCAGCTTTATGATAACCAGAGGATTTACAGATTATATGATGGAAGCCGTGAACAGCTTGGCGAGTTAAGACATTTCTAACATTGGATCTATCCAATTGGGGCAGACATCAATGTTTACATGTCATAGCATCAGTGCTGTAAAACTCAGGATTAATATCCTGAGCTTTTTGATTCCTGACAGCTAGAAAATTGGAATATTGATCTGTCATTGGAAGTTTAAACATTTCTTTGATTTCTGTAATAAAATATTTGGAATCTATCAGTTTATAGGCCAGTCTAGTTTCGGTAAATTTTGACAGACACAATAGTCTTTTAACAAACATAGCTTTTACTGATTCTAATTTATCAAAGTCGGATACAGATAAATGAGGCCATTTGATTTCAATACCAAAAGTGGCCACAGGGGCGACTTTTAAATTGAATAGTTTGAGCCCTGTTTTGACGGATAGACCAGACAGACCTGAGATAGTGTACATAACGGTGATAGCATTCTTACATCTCTCTGTTATATGTTTAGAAAAAGAGAGCCCTGTCATTTGAAGTACTATGCCGAGATATTTAAATGAATTTAGGAATTCAATCTTTTGACCGTCACAATAAATTTCATCGTTTTTGCACAGCGGTCCGCCTCTTCTAAACTTTACAACCTTGGTTTTCTCTGTGTTAATTTCTAGACCACTTGTTTTGGCCCAGATAGATAGATTGTTTAGCGCTTTTTGTAGCTTGATTTTGCTCTTTGAAATAATAGCAAGATCATCTGCATATAAATTTAGTAAGACTTGATCATTTTCATTTTCACAGTTTATATCTCTTGTAATCTCGGTTATATCTGCAGTAAAAAGATTGTAAAGGAGAGAGCTGCTTGGGTCTCCTTGCAAAACTCCGTTAGATTGAATAATATTACTAGAACATGATAAGCGATCTTGAACGCATACATAATTGATATTTAGAATAACAGCTAAAATATTCAAAATTTCAGAAGGAATTACTTTAAGTGACTTCAGCTTTTCAATAAGCAAATTCCTATTGACCGAATCAAAAACTTTTCTGAAGTCTACAAAAGCAATGTATAAATGACCCTTTGGCTTCTCCAATGCTAATTTAATTTGATTATGTACTGTGGATACAGCTTGTATTGTGGAGCGTCCTGGCATAAAGCCGTATTGCTCTTTTGGAATAAGATAGTGGGTGGAATCAAAAAGCCTGTTTGCAATTAATCTCGAGAAAAGTTTGTACATGGTATCACCATGGATAATACCTCTGTATGAGTCGGGTGACATAATATTACCCTTCCCTTTGCATAACACCATTAGGTAGGCGATCCGCCACAATTCCGGAATTGTAGCCGTTTCAATACAAAGATTAAACATGTTGGTGATTGTTGGGGTTAACGACTTGCTTACTAGCTTCAAATGTTCATTTGTAATAAAATCTGGGCCCGAAGATTTATTGTTTTTTAGGCTTTGCATGCAATTATAAACTTCAAATTCACTAAGAGGAGTAAAATTTGAGTTACACTTATAGTCTCTTGTTAATGATAAAAGATTGAGAGTTTGGTCGGATTGTAATTTATCTGTATTTAGGATATTTGTAAAATGGTTTTCCCATTTGTCTATGTTAATTGGACATGATTTAATTGGTGGTCTATCTTTCCTAAGATATGTATATGGTTCTAGTTCTGCGTCTTTAATCATTTTATCTTCGGATTTAATTTTAAATTCTAATTCTTTCTGTTTCAATAAAGCCTTATAACAACTTCTTGCCTGAATGAATTGCTCATGCAAATTTGGGCTTTTGAATAAATATAATTTGCTGGCATGAAATTTTGATAGAAGATCTTGCCTTGATAGATAACATTCGCTATCAAACCAGGGTTTAGATACTCTTTTATTGTTTTTCTTTGCAATAGTAGAATGAAGAATAACATTAGTAATCAAAGTATTTAGACTATTTACATCTTTATTATTGATATGTGTAATTATAGTATCACCATGAGTATAAATTTGGTCATTATAATTTCTAATGTCAATTTTGTTTGAATAATTTGATCTGTAAAAAAGTTTTTCATTGGGAGGATTGCTAGGGGTAAGTTTTAAAATAATTTCACCGGGTAGATGACTCTTTAACATTGACGAGTTTGTCTCAGAAATAATGACATGCTTTATCAATGTAAAATTCTTAGGTTTATAAAAAAGCAGGTCGATTGTACTTGACCCATTCGCGTTTACAAAAGTTTTTTCTAGAGGGCTATTAGAAAGTAAATAGCCATTTGAATTTAAAATTTCTAATAGAATATCTGTCTTGTTTCGTAAATGTTTCGGGACATTTGAAAGGTCAATTCTACAATTAAAATCACCCGTGAAAATTACATTAGTATCATTTTTTGTGAGACTTATTGCATATAGTACTACCTCCATTAGTTCAAGAACTGTAAAATATGGATTAAGGTACATGGCAATGACTGTAAAATATTTAGTTTTGATGATAATAAAATCTTTAAGCCTTAAGAAATTTAAAATTGGACCATGCTTTGGGTTTATGAAACATGATATGCCTCCAAACGGTCTCCCTCTCTGCCATTTGAAAGCAAAATTGTGGAAGGAGTAGTAGCCATTTATGTCAAGTGATTCAAGTAAAAAAGTCTCTGTAAATACAATAAGATCTCGGTTTTGAAGAATATTGTCTGAGATTAACGGTATTAGCTTTTTCAGGCCTTCCACATTCCATAAGAGAATATTTAGTCTTAGTGGTGAGTTTGAGTTTGAGACTACCACCTCGTCAACTTTGGACGGGGTGGAGCAGAGAGGGTTGCGCGAAAATGCGGGCTCGGATTGGTAGAGCTGGTTATATGTTGAGGCGGGTTGTTAAGTTTGGGGAGATGGGGGGGAGAGGGGTAGTGGAAATGCTGAAGAGAGCTGGAGGGGGACTTAGAACTTTCAGAGAGCATGTTGAGCCTGTAGTAGTAGGGAGCCTTGATGAGGCGGGGAGGGCCTGATGGCATTGAATGGGGACTGTTTGTATTTGTGACACATGAGGGGCGAATGGGGGTGGTTGACTGCGAAGTGCAGAGACGAGTGAGCACGGGAGGATGGGACTTAGGGGGAGATGAGGGTGGATGGACAATTTGGGGGGTGGGGTGGGCCATTCTGGGGGGGGATAAGGAGGGGGGTGGGGCAGAGGGATTGGGGAGAGTAGTGGGTAATATTAAGGAAGTAACATTTTTTTTTTTTTTTTTTTAGTACAGACGGTAAAAGTACAAAACAAAATTGTATAAACGCAACCAATATTTATGAAAAGTAAATCACAATGGTTTCTTTTGAAAAATTTCTAAAAATTGTTCAAAATACAGTCTGCAATTCAGCATTATTGATATTAGTTCAAATCCCTCAACATTAATGGGGCTGCAGAATGGTAAAAGTCAGATAGAAAGTAATGTAGCTTCTGTACTTTCAGGTTGAAGAGATCTTGAGTGGTGAACGAGTGCATCGACAGCTGCAAGCCACTCTTGAGGAAACTGTGCGAGAGCTTACACACGAGAAGAAAGAGCTGGGCTCACAACTACAGGACTCTGCAATCAACTCGCAGCAGCTGGCCACGCAGCTACAGGTTAGCTATAATTCTCGTTGTTAAACTATATTCAGATGTGCATAGCAACCAGCACCTTGTTTCTTATGTGAAGCATAGTTTTTTACTAGACTAAGAAATAAAAATGGGATGATCCTAATTTTAAGCTACTGTATTATGTACTATAAAATTATCTTGCACTAATATTTAATCTAGTGCCACTTTGCAAGAAATGAAAGGGGCTTTGGTTTTTAAGTATTTGTATATTTTTGTTATAAAGTTAAGAATTTTGTAGTCATTTTATAATGATCTAAAGTGCATTCTGTTGTGACAGTTCACTTAATGTATGGATAATTAGAATTTGCTTGGTGAGTTGTTGTTACTGTATTGTGGGACTAATATCATCTGCTATATTTTTAGGAGTCCAAGCAGCAAATCATGGAGCTGTCAGACAAGGTGTCACACTTGGAGTCCGTACAACGGGCCAATGAGGTGCTATGGGAGGCAGAAAAGACCAAGCTGACTGCATGCCAGCGTGAACTCTCATTGGTGCGCTCAGAAAGGGACCGTGCAGTTGAGAACCTGGCTACCAAAACCTCACACCTTGAGACTGAAATCACCAAGCGCAGGGAGTTTGAGAACCGCTCCACTGAACTCAAGGCGGCACTAAAGGTTGCCAAGGAAAACGTGCAGAGGTGTGTGTAGAAATCTGAAACTTTCTTTTAACCTTCCATTATGAAAAAATGAGGAGCTGGATCAGTCTGCGATACTTTAGAAAAATCTGAGTATTATAAAGGGCATCATAAGTAATATTAAGTTCTTCTTAGTCAGCAAAATGTCGTCTATTTAGTTACAAGTAAAACCTCGATGAATTTTGATTTCACAAAATGTGCGAAGTACTTTTTTGTCTTGAACAGTAGATAGGAAAATGCATGTTAAATAACCTCGAATTTATGAGAACTTAAATTTACGAAGGGCCTAATGGCCCCTACAGAGCATTAATCTGAAATTTATGTAGAAATGTGTCATAAAAACAAGAAATTTCAAGCAATTTTAAAACTTAAAATAAGTTCACGTCATGCCATAAAAGTTAAAATTAAATGTTTTATTAATTTGGTAGGAAATTTAAAAAAAAGCTTAGCATTTTGTCTCCCACTAGCACTTTTTACAACTTAAAATTTGGCGGCGCATCCTATCATAAAATTTACGAATTTTATTTGTTATATGTAGCGTCAACATGAGGAATTTTTACAGTCAAAACAAAAAATGATTTGCTAGAACTTTTATTTGTATAATAATATCAACTATATTTGAATATACTGTACACTCAAAACTTCATTTGCATTTCCTTGTGTTATAATACTTACTAATGTTACAGATCTTCTGAATATGAACAACAACTAAAAGAGTTTGTTTCCAAGAGTGAAATGCTAGAAAATTCATTAAAAGACCTCCAGAACGAACTGTATTTAGAAAAATTAGATAAAGAAAAGTTTTCCTCGTATTATGATACTGTGTATAGTAACCTCAAGTCTATAGCTAACATTGACACCTCAGACAAAACCTGGATGCTAGACAGAGACTCAATCATTGAACGATTAGCGTCAAACTCGGAGCTCATCAAGACTTTGACCGACCACTGCAAGGATTCAACCAATGAGGTACAACATGACAATCGAATTTGCATGTTGCAAACAACATATAATTTTTGTGTCATACTGAAAGATAATTGTGTTTTTGCTCTCAGAATGGGATAGATAAGAAGGCCCAGAGCCAAGAAGAAACCTCTGAAAATACTGATGGCAACAAATTCCAAGAAGTAGCCCAACTTCAGGTAATTTAACCTTGATAGTAAATCACAACTGTAAATGATATATCGTCCCTCGTCCGCAATAATAAGCTATCTGCTTCCACGATCTCCTTGCAATAATGAGCTGTCTGCTCTTTCAGGTGAGCGCAATTATGAACCTTATTTTATATTGATTTACACCACATTATTGCAGACGAGGGACGATATATACAAGGATATGAAACTTTTCTTCAAGATCTACACTCTTGTCTTTTTTATTTTTTTTTTTTAATTTTCTAACCACTAAATCTGTTTCTTTGAATTTAAAGATATGATAGGTCTGTTTGTAAATACACAATTGATTCATGACTCATGAATCAGATGAACCGCAGAGTACATTTAAGGAAATTCTTGTTCTTGATTCCCATTTGATTCTGTGTTGACAAGCAGACCTATTTTCTTCATTTTCTTTTGTTGTTGTTGTCCTAATTTTATATGTAGCTATATAGTAGTATTCTCAATTGATAATCTATTTTGATTTTACTCTCTTAAGGGGAAGGTAACACTCCCAATGTTTAAAAAAAATCCCCTATCAGTAGCTAAATTATCAGGTGTACAAATTCGAGCTGGTTTTTAGGTTATGAAATTTTAAATTTGACTAATTTAACATGGAAGTTCTATTTCTCCATGTCAAAGTAATAAGAATAATAACAACTGTTTATTGAGCAAGATAAAATACAATACAATATTATGTGCAACAGTATTGACCAGTTAAAATAGCTCAAAGGGTGACAAAAAAAGGCATAACCCATGCACAAAAGTGATCAGTCACCCAACATATAAAATCAGAAAATAAAACTACTTCGTCAAATTAGAAAACAATACAAAAATAAACAGAAATAAAACATGTGAACATAAATAACAATATATACAATGAAAAAAAGTAACGTTATTCCATGTTGATAACAAATCCATCCTTATCACAGTCTGGTAATGCATTGTACGCTCTCACGACTCTTGGGAAAAGAGAAGAAAGGTATGCACTAGAGTAGCCACGGGGAATGGAAAGTACAGTCCCAGACCCTCTCATACCTTCTCTTCGAGTAATGACAGAAACCCTATTGGGTCCAAAAACCTGAAAGTCATAAACACCTGACAGACATTTTTTAAAGAAAGAGAGATCGGTTCTCTGCAGCATAGCTCTTATTGAGGGAATATTGCACTGCACAAGACGAGCCTCCCTCTCATCACACTTGTCAAACTTGCGATGTCCCAAGATCATTCTAGTTGCTCTACTTTGCACTCCTTTAAGTAGTCAACTTTAAAAATTCATAACTCAAAAACTAGCTCGAATTTGTATACCTGATATTTTAGCTACTGATAGGGGATGTAGAGGAGAACATTTTAAATTTTTTTCATAATTTTCATGTGAGGATTTTTTTTAACATTAGGTGCATTACCTTACCCTTAAGAGCACAATCATAATTCAGTTTGCTGCTAATTGATTACACTTCTTACTTGTATGTTTTAGGTGCAGGTTTCGATCCTGGAGTCCCAGGTTTCCTCTCTACAGAACCAGCAGACGGTGCAGCAGCTGGCTAACTCTCAACTTGCTGCCGAGAAAGAAGAGGTAGTTTGATAGTAAACTGACTTACAGACATATGTACTCCTTCCGGCAGCAGCACCTTACTAGATTTGGCCCCACGCTGTCTCATCGTAGTTACAGGGTTCACAATTGTCCGAGTACACCAAGCTCCTTATTAACAACAAATTTGATTAATATCACAATTAAGCTTGCTTATTTTTCACCCTAATTTTTTATATTTCTGCTTAATGTATTATTCATGTTTTTTTCTTTGAATTAAGTTTAATTGTAATATTGTCTGAAACCTTAAAAAATATTTAATTATTGTAATTAGTCCATAGTGTAAATTAAAATAATCACTTGCATGCATTTTCAGTTCATTTTAATTTGTGTATTGTCAGTTTATTGCTGCTTGCTTTATTTGCTACTTTCAGATAATTTCTCGTTTCCTCTAACTGCATAATGAACTAGTCTAAGCTTAAATGGTAATTGAATCTTACAGGACTGTTTCCACTCGTCGATTTTGTTGTAGTACTTCGAGAAACTTGAGCACTGAATTATAATGTTAATGTTTTTATTATTATCACTACACTTCAGGTGCACCTGTTTTCTTTATTAGCTTTCGGGAATCATCTGTTCCCTTCCTCGGATAAATCGAGACTAATGATTTCAAAAATTATGTTTACTACGTTGAGGGGGTGTGTGGACAACTACTACAACAAAATCGACGAGTGGAAACAGTCCGGTAAGATTCAATTACCATTTATTATAATGAACCCTCGTCAGAAAACCTTCTTTAATGTTAGTCTAAGCTTGTTATAACTTGGATGACATCATTTTAAAAAGATCTAAACATGATACTAAAAATTTGGGTTAAATTATTGCTAAGCAGTGTTAGTTAAAAAGATACATTGGCACCAATTTAGCCCACATTTTTTAGTACAGTATCTAATTTAGCCCTTGGATTAGGACCATGTTTAGTACCGAGATAAAAATTGAGGCGATCGTGGAGTTAAAGTGCTTTGTGAATGCCCCCCATTGTATTGTTGTTGTTTATATATATTGTTGTGCAATGCAACCCTAGCTTGCACGTAATGAATGATGGCTTGAAACTAGTAGATGAACCCAAAACTATTCCGTGAAGATACTTGAATTTATAATCATTATTTCATCCTATAAAATCTAATAAATAATGTTACTTTCTATTATTTGTGTCAGAACATACCGTTATAAACATTGGTAACATTGATGGAAACCAAAGTTGCTGATTTTGGTATATAATATGCTCTTAGGCTATTCAATCAACATGTAAAAAATATTTTTCAACAAAAAATTTTTTTCGCTCTGTTACGCGTATATATTATGTACTTGCCGTATATTACCTCACTTTTAATCGGTAAAAAATTCATAACTTTTTTTCTATAACAGATACATCAAAATTTCTTGCACCGTATTATTCCTAATTAAATTTGCTACAGTAAAAAAAAAAAAATAAAAATTTTCAAAAAAAAATATTTTTTTAGCATTTTTTTTCCAAACTCAAAATTTTGATGGAAAAAAAATTCCCACTTCGCTCAAACTAACCAGACGTGCTTTGTGGTAGCCAACAATGTGTGCTAAAAGAAACTTCAATCAAAAGTTTGTGCGTTTGAATACTTTATTTTATACAGATTTTTGAGTAACACGGTCTCACGTTTTTATGGTCTGGGTGCCGCGTGACTCACTGCCGCCCGCCGCGGACACCGCGGTAGCTCGCTCCTCTCTCACACCCTCTGCCTTTATTTTGAACAGTGGGTCCTTTGTCCTATAAGCCGTGACCATCATCAGCTTATAACAAAGTTTGATATTTTTAAAACTAGATGACGAAGGAGATTCTTAATATATATATAATAGCATCATAAATAATAATATTATTGCGGCACATAAATTCTGTCAATGTTGTTTACTAAAATATTTTAATGCATTTCGGTTGTAAAATATATTTTGCTTATATATTTATTTTGTGCCTACTACATTAAAAAAGTTAATAAAGATTTAAGGAGGCATCATTATTACTTTCAGGATCTGCAACGATTAAATTTTGTTGTTTCACCTGTGGTCATCCACTTTGAATATCTCACTTTATCACCATGATATTTTTCCAACAAATCTAATAATTCATCTTTTAAAACATCAATCTGTGGACACTCTTTGCACTCTCGTAAGTAGCAGGCGTTGCGTGGAGGATTACACATTACCCTATTAATGAGGTCCTCTCTATTTTTTATTGGATTTTTTTCCTTAGAACTATAAAAAGGAATTTTGGCTGCAATCATCATTAACTTAAGATTTTGATGTTTTGTACAAACACATACGCTATGTGCACCGGTAGTTTGTGCAAAAACAACGTGCCGTGGGCGCAACTGTGAGAATTTTGACAGTCCAATTTTAATTCCAGGATTTTCAGTTTTGTAACAGTTATAAAGTTCGTCTAATGGCTCCAAGAGAAGTCGACATTGCAAAGTTACTTTCGTTGCCGTGCCTCCTTCATTCACTGTTACAGTTTTAGCGTCCCGTTTCGTCATACCTGGAAGCGGTCTACTGTGAGGTTCAGTTAAATAGAATTCAACTACAGATTTAATTATTTCAGGGGCAAGGGGACGTCCTTTCTTTTTATTTTGCTTTGACATAATTCCTTTTTCCTTAAACAATTTTCTTGCTGTTTGAGCCATTGACCTAGTTGTGCCAAACAATGCTATAATTTCAGTCTCTGTCATTATTGGAACAACGCATGTCATCACTTGTAATTTTTCATTTTTTGTGGTAGCAGAATTGAATTATTCTAGAAAACATTTTTTTTGTTTTTCTATTTTATTACGATTTTTGTCCTTGCTTGTTACATTTTTTGACTTTTTTGTGTTCATGTAAATTAATTTTTTAGCACAAGTTGCTAACTCGAACTCGAACTGATACAGATGTAAACATGCTGCTTATATAGTGAGACAAAGATTCGAAAAGATGACAAACTTTTGACTTTGGTTTACTGTTAAAAAAATCTTGCTCTGGTGTGAAAATATTAAAATAGTGTTATAGTGTATTTCTTTTATGGCTACTGCGGTGTCATAATAAAACAAAAAAGTTATTTATCTATGAGCTATGGAATACAAACATAGAAGGGAGAACAATTAAAGGACCCACTGTTCAAAATAAAGGCAGAGGGTGTGAGAGAGGAGCGAGCTACCGCGGTGTCCGCGGCGGGCGGCAGTGAGTCACGCGGCACCCAGACCATAAAAACGTGAGACCGTGTTACTCAAAAATCTGTATAAAATAAAGTATTCAAACGCACAAACTTTTGATTGAAGTTTCTTTTAGCACACATTGTTGGCTACCACAAGTCACGTCTGGTTAGTTTGAGTGAAGTGGGATTTTTTTTCCATCAAAATTTTGAGTTTGGAAAAAAAATGCTAAAAAAATATTTTTTTTTGAAAATTTTTATTTTTTTTTTTACTGTAGCAAATTTAATTAGGAATAATACGGTGCAAGAAATTTTGATGCATCTGTTATAGAAAAAAAGTTATGAATTTTTTACCGATTAAAAGTGAGGTAATATACGGCAAGTACATATACGCGTAACAGAGCGAAAAAAATTTTTTGTTGAAAAATATTTTTTACATGTTGATTGAATAGCCTAAGAGCATATTATATATCAAAATCAGCAACTTTGGTTTCCATCAATGTTACCAATGTTTATAACGGTATGTTCTGACCCATTTTCAATATTAACTATATTTCAATATTAGAGCACTAACTGGGCTTTGGTGTACCATATATAAAACTTTTTCAGTTTTTGTTTAAATACTCTGCAATCAGATAGGGGTCATAAATAAAAGGGCTTTCAAGCAACAACTAATAAACATAATAATAATTAAAAAAAAAATATTGATGAACCTTGATTGCAGTTGAGTCGTCAGCTTGAGACCCAATGTTTCCAAACCACTCAAATTTCACAAGATTTAGCCAACCTTCAAAAGATTCATGAAAGCTTAGCATCTGAGTATGAAATGTTAAGAAGTGAGCGAGAGTCCAGTCGCAGTGAACTGAAATCATGCCAGAGAGAACTACGTTTGGCTACAGAGCAAATCAATGCTTTAAAAATAACCAATCAAGACCAAGAACTTCTACGAATGGAAGCAAAAACATTAGCAAATTTGAGAGCAGAACATTCCAAGCTGAAAGTAAGTGATTTTATTGCAATTTTTGCATGAATTGTCAATGACTTATGGAACCAAGTTGTTGTTTTATGGAATAAATATTGCGTAATGTGAAGTAATATAGCAGCTCGTTCATATAACATTATTAACTCGTCTTACTGATGCTACAGGAGGACTTCCGGCAGCTGTTTTCAGCCTCAGAAAGACTTAAAATGGAGGCTCGATCCCGTGATGACGAGTTAAGGAGAACTCGTGTAGAGTTAGGAGCCATGAGGTGAATAACTTTCTCAAGCCTTAGTTTAATATCATGTGCAACATTTTTAACTGTTGACCCATGTGATTTCAGGTTGACAGCCAGGCAGCTGTCCTCAGCATTAGAAAATGAAAAGGAAGTCAATGCCAGACTTAGTGCAAGATTAACCAGGGCAGACACCAAGTTGCAGGTATGATTAATAATTTCTTATTTGTAAGCCCAACCTAATAAATGTCAAGTAACTTAGAGCTCATTCAGTAGAATATAATAGTAACAAAAGAGTGATTTAAAAGCTAAGAACAAACTTTCCATTCCACATCATTAGTTGCAATTAAGTTCAATATTCAAGACAAGAACATGATTACTGTAGCTATATTTTAACTTCAGGCAGTAAAATTTAAAATTGTTGAAAATAAATTAAAGTCTATATATTTCATTCCTGTAATATAGTTGTCAATTTGGTAACGACAAATTTCTCAGAACTCAATATAGTGTAGTGCCCAAGTCAAATTATATGCATAAGCAGCATTTTGGGCAATTTTGTCATTGAAATCTAATATATAAATTGTACAGAATGGATCTTGCATTTGCTAAAAGCTGCACTAAAGTAATAACTTATCTTAACTTTCTAACTTTGTTAGTCGGTACTAACAAGTTGTTGTTGTGTTGCAGCTGCTAGTGGGAGTGGCGCACTCACTCGAAGAAGATCGCCGAAGTCTCATGAGTCATGTTACCTCCTTGCTTGGACAATACCATGAGTTGCTCTCCAATTCTATGGAAGACAAAGAATTTTTCCACAGCCAGGAAAAGATATTTTTGTAAGTACTTTATTTATTTTGTATTTTAATTGCATATATAGCCTCTATAATATGATAAATTTAAACAATTGTCTTGACTATTTCAGAGAGCGACTTAATGGTCTAATGAGGCAGAAGGAAAATCTTGAACAAAAGATAATGGACCATTATAGGCGACTAGATAGCTGTTCTGCAAAAAAGTATGAATTTTTTTTATTTTCAGTATTTTAAAACATTTAATTATAAAAATAACAGTATTATGTGTATTATAAATGTATTTAATTTCTGTTCAATTTTTGTTGCTTTGTTTTTTGTTTTATTTCATTTTTATGCACAATTTTCCTAAATAATTGTTACTTTAAATTTGTTTATCTTCTTTCAGAAAAGGATTTGGGTCAAGTTTTGTAAAGAAAGTTAGGAAAGCTGGTTCAGACATAATAAACAAAGTACCAAGAGTAAGTATTGCATTTAAATAAATATTCCTATCCTATTGCCTTCCTACTTTTATTAATTATTTTAGTTGCATAATTTTCTAAATATTGTATTGAATATTGATTTCTGAATATTCCTTTTTAAATTTTTACAGTTATGCATTTTTTCTCTCTAATTATTAATTTTAACTTACTGTTAGGTTAGGAAATTTATAACAATTTTAACTACAGGCACGTAGCAGATCCAGAAATGCTACAGATGAGGCTGAGACTTCTATAGCATCTGAGAGTGGTACAAGAGAATCGGAGCACAGCTCAGACGAAACTATGTCAGGTATGTCTAGCAAAAATATAATACTTTATCATGATTCTTGCAACATGAGTTATCCTATTAGAAGTATGTATGATTGTGTAGAGGTTGGTGTGTGTTAATTGCAGAGCACGGAGGGCTTGGAGCAGACTCTGACACAGATACTTCGCTGAGCCTCGGCAGCGTCGGCACTCGCAGGGCAATATACTATGACGAGCCCACTACCCCAACCTCAGCAGCAGCAACAGTGAGTAAGATAGAAAAAAACGATTTGTATTGATCCATTGAAGCACAATCATCTTGTCTGCTTGCTTTCCAACTTGTTTATTGTTGAAGCAAAAAAATATTAAATATTTATTAGACTGGTACAGGTAAAGCATTTTGTGGCTTTTAATTGATTGGTCAATTCTCTACTTAATTGCTAAAATGCTGAACTATCGTAGGAATTTGGTAAAACTTTGACACATTTAAATTATGGTAGGAGATATAATGAATATGTATATTTGCTTAATGTGATGGGGAAGAAGAAGAGCAAACCAATTTAATGCATAAAATGTTTTATATCATGGGGCTTTTCATTGTGTCAAGTTTTTTTAATTTGTTTAAAGGGAAAGAAAAAAAAGCTAGTGTGTGAAATAAATTAAATGAAATGAAAGAAATAAAAATAAATCAACATATTGCTTTCCTTCTTCTTTTAAACTTTTTGTGCATCACAATGAGGCAGTGATACTAAATCTGTTTTTACTTGTTCAGGAACCAACGAATGAAAATGCAGAACCCAAAGAGAGGTAAACATGTTTTTAATTGCCATTAATTTATTGCATGAGATGTTTGATAAAATTGCACTGATTACATTTAAATGAAATGAGTGCATCAATTTGACAAGAGAAGAATTAATTGAAGAATTGCTTTGTCGAAATAACTATGCATTATAGTGTTGACATTGAAGCAAAAGACAAATCAGATTACTTTTTTTAACATAATTTCCAAGTTCATCTTTCACAAAAGAAACTCTTGAGAACAGTTATGACAGAAATATTCTTAAGAAAATTATTTTTGTATACTAAAGCAATCCATAAACTACATCTTGCCATATCCCAGCCTAGGGCGGTGGTCATGTTCCACACCTTTTTTAATCATACCCCAAACTTCATCAAATCTGAACCATTTGATAAAATATTTAATTTATTACATGCAGCGTCATGCATGCCTACTATTTTTTGGAGTCAAAATGACCTACCTGTGAAAACCACCTATAAAAACCAACCCAACATTCCCCTTCCCTTTAAAAGTAACTTATTTTTATAGATAAACAGATGTGATACGATTTTGCTTGATCCATTGTATTCAAATTGTGTCGCAAAGTATAGAATGCTTTATGTATTTTAATGTATGTCTTATTATCTGTTTCTAGAAACTTGCTTGTATTCAACAAAGTCTCAGCAGTGATCGGCACTACAAATGTCCAGTCCCCTGGCATACCTGTCCCCGCCCAGTCACCTGCTATTGGCTCAAACCTCAACGAACAAACCAACGAGCAAAAGACAGAGAGTTCTGTCTGGTATGAATATGGCTGCGTATAAATTGTGTGTAAACCCTTGCCTCATTTTTTACCCCTTTGTTTTGTTTCCCATTTATGTGATGAATTGAACAAGCTAGTTTAATTGATCTTGAGGCAGCTATTGTTAATTTTAAATAATAGTTTTGCATTGAGAGGAGAAAAGTGAAGAAACAGGGATGAATTTGCAAGTCAATATTCCATAGTGAGGTACTTGACTGCATGCCAAGCAGGCATATATGAATCCAAAGGAAGGTTAGTGAGACCAAGTCCCTCCTAAATTTTTTGGATTGAACATGGGTGATAGAGGTTTTTCTTCAACTCAGTTTTTTTATTAATATTTACTCCCTAATTTTTAGTTAATGGATCCACACCTGTTGCCAAGCAGGTTGCTATAATTTTTGAATCTGTAGCATACACTTCACTTTTATGTAAAACTGCCTTTAAAATGACTGATTGTCAATATCGTCCATTATTTTAGATTTTTATATGCAGTATTTTAGTGGTTACATTTTATATAATCTTACATGCTTTGCCAACAGCATTTAATATACATTTTTTATACATATTCTTAAAAAAAAGCTAGGAACATGTAAAATCAAATTTGATTTTGTTAAAATAATTAGTAATTTTATACATAATATATACAGAACAGTGAAATCTTCCAAAAAAATTGAAGAAAATATATAGCTTTAGCTTAGCTCACTTTTTTCTGTTCCCTATTTTACTGGAAGGAAGAAGGAAGAAGAAAAGGATAGAAGAACAGCTTTTAGTAAGGGAACTTAAGGGTAAGGTAACGCCACCAATGTTAAAAAAAATCCCTCTCACAAAAATTCTGAAAAAAATTTAAAATGTTCTCCTCTACACCCCCTATCAGTAGCTAAAATATCAGGTATACAAATACGATCTAGTTTTTGAGTTATGAATTTTTAAAGTTGACCAATTTAACATGGGAGTTTCATTTCTCCATGTTAAAGTAGTCAACTTTAAAATTTTATAACTCAAAAACTAGATCGTATTTGTATACCTGATATTTTAGGTACTGATAGGGGGTATAGAGGAGAACATTTTAAATTTTTTTCAGAATTTTTGTGAGAGGGATTTTTTTTAACATTGGTGGCGTTACCTTACCTTTAAAATGATAAAAGCAATAAATTTAGTAATTTCACTTTGTACCGACCCCTCTATAATTTTGCATGGCCTGTTCGGTCTCTGGGTGCAGAAACTTAAAACAATAAATTAAAGAAACAGGAAAAAAAGTCTTTGCAGGGTGTAAAAGTATTTCTTTTCCTGTATTATCAGTTTAGCTGTAACTAATTAAAAGCCATGTAGTTTGTGATAAAGAAAAGCCTTTTTACAAAGTAAGCTTGTTATACTCTTTAAAAAATTTTTGGAAAAAATGAAGAAAAAAGTTAAAAGAGTAATTTAAAGGTAAGGTAACACGTATCAGCTGATCGACATAGTCCCGTTTGATTAACGTGTTAAACCTTAGCAAATTCACAAAGCAAATTCACAAATATTCTGCCATTTTTAAGCCATAGAAAACAACAACTCAAAACAATTATTTGAGCCAATATTTTTTAATTCAGTTTTTGATTTGGCTCTTTATGATAAAGCCCTATCATGCTGAAAATTAAAAATTAATTAGAAAAAAAAAAAAAAGGGACCACGAATTATTGGTTTGAAATTTTTTCTGAACTTTTAGGTACTAAATTCTGTCTGTCCAAAAAATTTCAGAATATTTGTGAATTTGCTAAAGTTTACATGCTAATCAAATGGGAATATGTCGATCAACTGATATGTGTTACCTTAACCCTTAAAAAGAAAAAAAAAATCCTTTAAGAGGAATTAAGGGGTCACAATCAAATTCAAGAGAATAATGAAATAACCTATTGAGATCGCAAGTTTCAATTTTTGCTATGACCTACTAAATTGATTTATTGAGTCCATTTCTGTTGACTGGTTCATATAACTTGAGACTTGAGAGAGACACCAGTTCTAGCTGGACACTGCATGGACTCATAAATTCAAATTCGGGAGGTTGTGGTGAGAATTGCAAGTGAGCTTATTATCATTTATTTAAAAATTCGTCTTTACTTTAATGGATTCAGACTCTATAATCTGAATCTGTGCTTTCTTTTTTCTTATATAATCTGGAAAACTTGGTGTCTAACCCTTATTGTTATTATTATCATTAGCTAGTACTTTTTTCAACTTAAATTTGTTTAAAAAAATACGATACAGTATAATATATAATTATACAGTACTTATATTATTATAAGTAATCAAGTTATAGAAATCATAAATTTCTATAAATAAATATTTTCATAAATAATTAAAAAACAGCTAGGATAATAATTTGACCTTCAACAGTTATTGTTTAGGACTAATGACATTCATAACAGTACATAAATCAACAATGCATTTTACAGCTTTGGTGTACGCGTTCATTGCTTCCAATGAATTTGAGATATTGTGAATACTTTTTCTTGTACTCTATTCTCCCCTTCCTCCATTTTCCTCCCTAATAGACACGTACGTGCCTGTTTCATCCTATGGTATTGTTAAAATTGTTGACAAGAAGGTTAGTCGTATGGGGTTCACACAAACAAATAATAAAGGTAGATTGCTACTTCTATTTGATGTTAAATGCTAATTAAAATTAATAAGATCTATGCAAGGTGAAAATACAGATCCAAAAGTCTACTTCAGACTTCGCATTGCATGGTATGACTTCGTATGATAAAAATTTAGAACCGGTTCTAAACGAGAAACTTACGATGTCATACCGTGCGAAGCTGTGTGCGACGCATGCCTGATCGCATAGTTTCTTAATTTTTTTATCATATGCTCCGAAATCATGCGATTCTGTCTGCGACTAGCCTTAAATCTAGTTACCATAAATAAGACACTTTTACCTTTCATCATTAACTACCATAAAAACAAAAGATGTAGAATGCAATGTTGGAAAATTTAAGTGTACATAATTTAATTATTGATTTACGACTGTGTGTAAGTTTACAAAATGATACTAGAATAAGTTTATGTACATTATAAGAGGCAGCTGTGGCTGTCCCTTATTTGCTGACACATGGTTACTTCCATTACACATTCTGGCCTTAACTGAAACGTAATATGTATATTTTTATATTATTTAGTGTTGGTGCACAAACTTTTAACTCTTATTAATTTGTATATGTATTACTTTCAATGCATTTTATGTGCACAAAATGTAAAAATTAATTCGTGTATGTATAGTCTCTATTATTAAAATTTAGTTTAGGCTAGAAAAAGCTACAAAAACTGCACACTAGAAAAAAAAATCTATGGTGCCTTAATTAGTTTTGTGTTTGTATGTCTATTTTCGAATTTATTCGGTCATGCACACCTTTAGTTTTTATAAATAGAAAAATCAAGTACTATTTGAATGCCTACCTTGATATTTTCTTTTTACAATTTACCATGAACCTAACTGCAAGAATGCAGTTATAAACTTTTAATAGGGGCAATGTCCTAGTGATAATTATTGTATTTGCTAATAGCATAAGCTAGCTAATAGAGCTACTCATGTCCAATTTCAGCATAGCAAAGGCTATATACTTTATATTTTTATGTGCATGATACAATTGGTGCTGCATTAATTAACGCAAATCATACGAAATTATATACTGTTGAAAATTTACACATTTTGTCACTTCAGAATGAGAGTTCCCTCAATACCACAATGGACTGTGTGCTATGTTTTGCACAAGGTCTATAATAATTGCAATGTACAAAACCTCACGGTAGTTGGGGCACTCATTCTGAGACAACAAAAATAGTATTGTGCTGCTTTTGTGGTTAATAGGTATATAGCTATTGAAACTTGTAAGTTTGCTTGTGACGTCACAGGAAAGCAGTAGAAACCAATCTGTATAATTAGCTTAATGTTTTGCAGTATGTTGCACCTGATAAAAATATTTATAATTTGATAAAAATAGCAAATTATACCTGCGATACAGTTTCCATAATAATACAAAGCCACAAAACAGCATTAGCGAAAACCTAACCACTACTTGCTATATATTGTTAGCAGATAATTTTGAAATCTCTGTGACTACATGATAACTGCAGTAACTGATATATATATTGTTCAAGGCAAACTGCTTTATATATAATTACTATTGACACTTCAATCCACTGTTGCATAGGTACTTTGAGTTTCAAAGTAACCCAGAGGTGTCAAAAAGAAAGGTTTTAAATCAGCAAATTATATACAGTTTCTTTTTGCAGCCTATAATTAAAAAAAGTGTTAAGAAGTGTTCTTTGTTACCATACTATTTTCAGTATTTTTCAAATAGCCCATACAAACCAGTATAATTATATATGTACATTTTGTTCCAGATTAAATACACATGTCATTGCATTTTTTTTTTTAATTGATATTATATAATTTTTTGCAGCGGCACATATAATTATTTTGAGTTAATTTAACTAAAGTATATTTCACAAAATGTGTCATATATATACTAGCTATATTACTTGCCACAACACAAAAAGTATTATTGTATGCACACAATACTGTTAACTTATAGTTTTTTGAGTGGATTTGTGTGGAAACTAATTCTTAAATATGCACCCATTTATGTCTTTCTTAAATTGTATTCTTATATAAAAAATATTTTGTGTCACTTTTACTCACTTTTGTAGATAAGTTGCACAAAAGTTTAACCAATTAAGGTAAAAATAAAAATTATAAAGCAGAAAATACTAATTGTTTTAAAATACGAGGGTCGTATGATAAGTTCCTTAAGTCGTATAGAAAAAAATCCAGCGAGTTAAAATTAACAACTGTACCGACTTAAGTGATATTTCAATAGGTCAGATACAAATTTTTACCCCGATATCACTTATATTAAAGCGACATTCCGGAAAAAATCTATAATTTTTTTATAAGTTCATTACCCATTGATAGTACAAATTATCGGTGAAAAAATCGCAAACTCAAAAAACAGAATATATTTGTAATTTTTTTTTATTCTGACCGTATGACGTCAAGAGGGCCAACTGGCTAGAGTTGCCTCTTCTACCCTCCCCTCCGACCCCTCTTTTGCTACCCTCTCTACCAGCTCGTCTGCTGAGGATGAACTAGGGGGTGAGGAGTGGTGGTCACGGTTAAAATAAACAAGCAAGCCAACATTCTTTTGTATAATATAGGTATAAAAAAAAAGTTACAACTTACAAGACACGATACTCTTTTATAATATATTTTTTTTTGCACTCTTCCCCCAAGTCGTAATAAAATCAAATAATAAATTAATATTTTTAAACTTTAATTATATATATATATATATATATATATATATATATATATATATATATATATATATATATATATATATAAAAATTATATAATTCTATATTAAATAAACAAAAATATTAAATTTACATAATAACAGATTAAATACACGATGTTTCGTTGCTCTTTGTGATAAATATAATAATTAGCAGAACATTGCTCCAAGTTGCAAACAAATTATATTATACAAAAAGAGAAAAATTTTAATGTAAATCTGTCAAACCTGCACTTTAATTAAAACTGTACGACTCTGACTCGCCCCCTCAAGGATAGAATTTTACCATATATATATGCATATAATAATATATAGAAAATACTTGTCCTCAACTTTCTAGGGATGGACTTCAAAAAACATGGTCTGTATCGAGCTTGCATTTTGTAAACATTGAAGTTCAGTTGTCACGGCTTTTCATAATGCCATCGTGCATTTTGTGCCGCGTATATATTGCTGCGCAAACAGAAAACCATTAAAATTTATAAAGTTTTGAATTTTATTTTCTTAAAAAATATATTTTAACAGTAATTGAATTTGACTGATTTTTTTCGTAACAATTAATATAATTTTATTATTTTTTTTTAATTCGGTCTTCAAGTAAATTGTAATATTCTTTACTAGTATATATTGAATTACAGAGTATTTATTGTTTTATAACTATAAGGCTAAATTATGAATTGTTTTACTTACGTAAAAAAATATCTATTATATGGGTCAAACTTTATACATTCGATATCTTGTAAATATGACTTATATTAAACGATAAAAAAATACGTTCAATTGTTCTCAATATACATGGAAGAACTATATATATCTATAATAATACTATATATTCATCATTCGATTAGAAGTTAAATTTATATTATCTATGTAGAACTTTCAAGTTTTACAAGTAGAAATTTATAATAGAAATGTCTTTAAGGCTCAAATTGTTGCAGTTGTTTATTTAAAAGAAACGTTATTCTGCTATCCGTCTTTTTCTTTAGTCCTCCTTACAGCATTGTTACCTCCCGATTTTTTTTTTTTTTTTTGTAAAGTCCAGGCAAAAACTACCCTCGCCGCCTCGCCACGTGTGGCACCCCGCTCTTCCGCCTTCTCTTGCGAGCAAGAGGGAGGTTGTAGTGGGGGAACCTTGGCGGCTTGTTGAATTATTACGTTTTATTGCAAACCTTATAACTTCATTCGAGGCACTCCGAAAATATTGACACTAGCCAGTATTTTAGTCCACATATTAATTAAAAATTCTGTGAAGTTTCAACTCCCTACGTTAAGATTGGGCACTTCCACAGCATACCAAACAGAGTCTCTTTCAATTTTCCTTTGTAATCCTTTGTAAATTTACAAGTTCCGACGTTTAGTTGGCCCCGATGAGACCCAAGACTTTAAATTTAAAAGTGCAATTATGCACGTAAATAATTTTTTAATTTTTTTTTTGTTCTTGTAGAACTTACTACAATGACGCTAGGAGTAGTAATATTATATTAGTTTATGATCGAGTTTTTCTCCGGAATGTCGCTTTAATTTCTGGGGGTCAGTTTTCGTGAAGCTCCCTCAAAATTGACTAAATTTGAACTTTGAACCGGTATAACACCCACTGCTGTGATATTCCAGGGATGTTTTTTTATCTTTGGTATTGCGCCGTGATCCAATGATCTATTCTGTGCCACCAGACACCGCAAATAGTTTGATTTTTGCTTTAAAAACAAGCAATTATGAAATTTCATGGACCGTCACCACCCTTTTTTTGGGCCTTAAAAAGCTCATTTGCGGCACCCCTAACGCGGCAAGTTTTTTCGTCGTAATTTTTCATTGGAGATGTAATATAATTATATCATTAGAAAGCCCATAATCTCTGCTATTTGCTGATGCTACATAAGACTGTCTGTATTCAAAATTTTGTGTATTTTTTTAATGAAATCTTAAATGACAGATGATTTTGGCCAAACAGTGAAGGGTACACTTCAGTGAGGCATATATCCTATTAAAAATTTAGGTAACAAATAAACAGCACTAGAGCCTGATAGAGTAAGGTTTTCTGATGTTTTCACGAGATTTTCATGAATTTCCCATGCATCAACTTTTTTCTGCAACAGATATTGAAACTGGTAAAAAGTACTAATTTTTGGTCAAATTTTAATTTCCCGACCGTGCTTCACGAAAACTGACCCCCAGAAATTAATATAAGTGATATCGGGGTAAAAATTTGTATCTGACCTACTGAAATATTACTTAACCTGGTACAGTTGTTAATTTTATCTAGCCGGATTTTTTCTATACGACATAAGGAACTTGTCATACGACCCTCGTATATTGTATCATTCATTAATTAAGGGTTTATAATGTCAGAGTGCATGGTATGAAAAATATAGACTTAGTAGATGGTACAGCTCTCTGAAATTTCCAGCAAACCTCACGTCCCTCACACCACGAAATTATTTGTTATGGGAAAAAAAAAAAAAAAAAGACCAAATTAATTAAATTGGTGAAAATTTTGAGATATTCAGCATTGAAAAGAAGCATTGTTTTAAATGGGAACTGCTGTGGTGCTGTGGTTTTGAGTCAAATTAGTGTTATTTTCACACGGAAAAATTAATTTCTCAAAATCTACACCGCAATTGTAGTTCTTTTACATCAGCAATTAAACTAATACATAATTATTTTGTCCTTTTATTTTATGGATCACTAAAAATAATTTCAGTTTGATTAATTACCATATATATATATATATATATATATATATATATATATATATATATATATATATATATATATATATATATATATATATATATATATATATATATATATATATTAGTATTGATCACATTAATATAATCCTTATAAATTATAATTACATAAATAATCATATTTGATTAGCTCGGTCCAATTAAGTTTTATCCAGGAGCAATATAAATGTATCATATATATATGGTAGATTTAGAAATTGAAGCATAATAAATATGTAAATACTCTGGTATAATATCTCTTTTGCAAAACTCCTGGAACGCCTGGAAGCTTCCATCGGAACCAAAAAGGTGTGCCCCTGAATATAGCACATTAAACTCCCATAAGGAGAGGGGCACATATGGCTTCGGCTTTTTGGTTCCGATATAGGTGTTCATGCAAATATTGCTAATTTATATGAATTTGCGTAAAGTTACGAAAGACTTTTGCCAAGAAAATACATGTCAATTTCTTCGTAACTTAATTTATCATGTCAATTCCTTAATTGGCGATATTTGAACACCCGGCCTTTAAGGGACGTAAGATAACGCCACCAATGTTAAAAAAAATTCTGAAAAAAATTTAAAATGTTCTCCTCTACACCCCCTATCAGTAGCTAAAATATCAGGTATACAAATACGATCTAGTTTTTGAGTTTTTTTTTTTAGTTTTTTGGAGAAATGGAACTTCCATGTTAAAGTAGCCAACTTTAAAAATTCATAACTCAAAAACTAGATCGTATTTGTATACCTGATATTTTAGCTACTGATAGGGGGTGTAGAGGAGAACATTTTAAATTTTTTTCAGAATTTTTGTGTGAGGGATTTTTTTTAACATTGGTGGCGTTATCTTACCCTTAATATACATATTTTGTGTGCAAAAATGTTATCAAGACTCGGAAATGTTATTAAGGCCGGGTAAGGTAACGCCACCAATGTTAAAAAAAATCCCTCTCACAAAAATTCTGAAAAAATTTAAAATGTTCTCCTCTATACCCCCTATCAGTACCTAAAATAGCAGGTATACAAATACGATCTAGTTTTTGAGTTATAAATTTTTAAAGTTGACTATATATATACTTTATTAACATGGAGAAATGAAACTTCCATGTTAAATTGGTCAACTTTAAAAATTCATAACTCAAAAACTAGATCGTATTTGTATACCTGATATTTAAGCTACTGATAGGGGGTGTAGAGGAGAACATTTTAAATTTTTTTCAGAATTTTTGTGAGAGGGATTTTTTTTAACTATGACTACGTTTACATGACGGTGTTTAATGCGCATTCGTTGACGACGGATACTGTTATTCTTATGAGGCGTCGTCAACGAATACGCATTAAACACCGTCATGTAAACGTAGTGATTGGTGGCGTTACCTTACCCTTAAGGTAGAGATAATACGGATCAGCTGGCCCAATGCTAAAAAAATCCCATTCATAAAAATTATGAAAAAAATTTAAAATGTTCTCCTCTACATCCCCTATCAGTAGGTAAAATATCAGGTATACAAAAACGAGCTAGTTTTCGAGTTATTAATTTTTAAAGTTGACCAATTTAACATGGAAGTTCCATTTCTCCATGTTAAATTAGTCAACTTTAAAAATTAATAACTCGAAAACTAGCTCGTTTTTGTATACCTGATATTTTACCTACTGATAGGGGATGTAGAGGAGAACACTTTAAATTTTTTTCATAATTTTTATGAATGGGATTTTTTTAGCATTGGGCCAGCTGACATGTATTATCTCTACCTTAATAGACATTTAAATTTTCCCACCAGTTTTTTTTACGAACGAAAAAAATAAAAAAAAAAAACACCCGAAACACCTGGGAAGTTAAATCTGGCGGGAAAATATTGAAAATAATGGTCAGCAGAGCAGAGCCTGTCAGAGGCGCGAGTCGTCCAGGTCAAGTTGTCGTCGTCTCTGCATGTCGCATGTCTCAGCTGTTGATCGTTAATGTACAATTATGGAAGGATCTGGTAATGAACTAAGAAAACGTAAAAAATCTCAAGAGGAAGACGGCCCACAACCAACTCGGCCGAGGATTTCAATCTCAATCAGAACGGACTTCACTGACGCCAACCCAAGTCTGCAAAATCGACAAAGCATCATGGTCGATGCACAAAGTTTAAAGACGTGGGGCTTGCCAAACTCTGTTGTTACGGTAAATTATTTTAAACTAAATGAGTAAACACTTAATTAATTTAATGTATGCATATATTTTATGCCATGCATACTATTTGCATATAAGCTGTATCATATCATGCAGTTGTACAGTCCTGGACAATTCTTTTGCGAAAATCTTGGGGGAGATGCTTCTAGCTTGGCAAAGCCATTGTGATAAAAAACCGAAAACGAATGAAATCCTGACACTAATCCATTACTCCATTAATTGTTATCTCAAGTGGCAAGGGTTGACAGGCAGCAACAATTGATGTGAATAATTAGTTATTGCAATTAATTTAAGTTTAATTAATAAATTAGCTAATTGCGCTTTCGCTGCGCAACTGTTTGTCGCTAAGGTCCATCTGGCACTTGAAAATGAAGCAAAGTGTTTTTTTAATTTTTCTCGGTTATAAATCAAGTAAAAAATCTAAATCTTGAATTATCTACTTTATTTTTCAGTTTGGACCAAAGTTCCGTAAAGGAATTTTCCTAAAAAAATCTTATTCTTAGTGAAAAAACGAATTCACGTTTTTTTTTTACATAGTTTTGGGTTTGGCATAGCGGGTGGGAACACCGAAAAATCAGCTGACTTGAAGCCTCAATTATTTAATTCATTGCTTTAAGGGTAAGGTAACGCCATCAATGTTAAATTTTCCACTCTCATTTGTTCCTCCGAAAATATTTTAAAATATTCTCCTCTATGTCGTTCATTAGCTCTTAAAATATCGTCAATACAAATACGATCTAGTTTCCGAGTTTCGTGTATTGAAACTAAACCCATTTATTGAACAAGCATACGCTGCCACAGTACAGGAAAGATAGTAGCCAAACTCCCATACCTGCGCTACGGGGGAGCTGAAGTCAATTTTTGACACTTTTTGAATATTGGGTTAAGAGCTTACTTTTTTTTTTGTAAAAAATACTAGATTTTTTTTCTAATATTTTAGTGAAAGTTCCACTGTGCTAGCTTTAATAATTTCCGAGTTAGAGCAGATTATAGTTGATTCTCCTATACCATAACATTGCAGGATGCCCCATTTGGTCGTGCCCCTTTCCTATGATTTTAACATTGCGGCGGACAAACATGCCGTTGACGCGAGCAGTTTTCGACTTCGATTCTAACATACGACTTTCTCTACTATCTTCTCTATACTGTGTACGCTGCATTTCAGTGACATTAGAAAAATTCTATAATCCAATCGTCCGATTTTTTAAAAAAACTAGAAACAAACTTAATACACTAAGACAAACCTTCATAGCAAAAAAAAAAGACAATTATGAGAGTGGGAGCGACGTAAATTGATAATAACTGCACGATTTTTGACACTCGCACGTCTCACACACCCCTTTTTGGTCGGCCATTAAACAACTGGCGAATGAAACAGGCTGACTAATGAACCAAAACAACGCTTATAATCCACTCACCTAAAGTAAAAACTTTCCAAAAATGTTTTATAGTAATGAAAAAAAGTTTTATAAATAAAACAACCATAACAGTTATTATTTAACTCATTATTTATAAATAAATTGAATATAAAACTGCCGTGACTTGCGTGGTATCTTTAGAGTGGGACAATTTGAATATTGATATAGAGGCGCTGCAATCGCGGCGCAACTCTGGCGTTCCCTTTCCCTTAATTACTTTTTTACTGCAATGAAGATTCAATTGTAAAAACTAATTATTCAAATCAATATTGTTGCTGCCTGTCAACCGGGCCTTGTCACTTGAGATGACAATGGAGGATTAGTGTCATGATTTCCTTCCTTTTTGATCAAATAAATGGCTGTTGAAAGCAGTAGGTAGCTTACCCCATGATTTTCGCAAAAGAATTGTCCAGGACTGATGTATGTATGCATATGCATACTATGCATGCATATGATATTGTATTTTTTACAGGTATCATACTGTATACAGTAAATTATATATATACACTGTATAATAATATAAATATATATAAAATACAGACAGCAGGGCCAGAAATGGTGTTCCGATCGTACATATAACGCTAAATTTTCGGCGGGAGGACTTTCAGCTAGAAAGTTGAAATTTGGCATACGTGGCATAAAACCAAGGGTTTTAAGTTTGTTTGAAAAGTGTTAGAATTTTTTCAAAATCCTTCTTTCATGCTTTTTTAGGAGTAGATTCACGATTTACACTACTTCCTTATGGGATTTCCATGTAAAATTAAGTTGTTAGAAAAATGTTGTCCGATCAGCACCAAATTTTATTTCTAGGGGGTTCAAAACACGCTGAATCTAATGGTGTAATTTAAAATGTGATAAAAACAATCCCTAACGAGATTTTGACCCTTACTACAGTACATTATTAAAAAATAATTGCATCCTAATTTTAACATTACCATTGAAACGAGCTAATTTTTTTACCCCAGAAAACACCTTTGAATTTTTTAAATCGGAGACATTTAAAGATTTCAACATTAGGGGTAAAAATATCAACCCCTCAAAATTGAATCCTTCACTAACTGATTTAAAAAATTTAAAGGTGTAAAGGTGTTTTCTGGGGTAAAAAAAAATAGTTCGTTTCAATGGTAATGTCAAAATTAGGATGCAATTATTTTTTAATGTAGGAAGGGTCAAAATCTCGTTAGGGGTTGTTTTTATCACATTTTAAATTACACCATTAGATTCAACGTGTTTTGAACCCCCTAGAAATAAAATTTGGTGCTGATCAGACAAAATTTTTCTATCAACTTAATTTAACATGGAAATTCCATTTGGAAGTAATGCAAATCGTGAATCCACCCCTAAAAAGGTATGTAAGAAGAATTTTAAAAAAATTCTAAAACATGCCAAAAAAGCTTACAACCCTTGGCTTTATGTATGCCAAATTTCAACTTTGTAGCTTTGTAGCTGAAAGTCCTCCCGCCGAAAATTTAGCGTACGATCTGAACACCATTTCTGGCCCTGTCTGTATATATAATGTATTATCTGATATTTAATGACTCAGACAATTAATTGTATGTGGTAGTTTACACTGCATAGCTTTCTTCAGTATAGTACAACAAATATTTGGCAAAACAATAACTTAATCATACAGTAATTATAATTCAGTACAGTACTAAAAGTTACTGTATATAATATATATCATATACATTACATACATGTATATTTTCTTTTTTTGTACAGGCATATGCCAAAAAGGGTGTCAGTACCATGTTCGAGTGGCAGCATGAATGCCTTAAACTGGAAGGAGTGCTTCAGGGATCAAACTTGGTCTATTCTGCCCCTACGTCTGCTGGTAAGATTGTGTTGTTTTATAGCCAAAAGTGCTTTGATTGGTATTTGCTGGTAATTACCGTATTGAAAACCTTGTTAAGATAACTAGGTTACTGCCTTAAGAGAATTAAGACTTTTGTGTCTAGAAATAAGTATAATATAGTAGTGTAATAAACCTGTACAAAGAGAATCTGCATGTGCCCTAATCAGTTCCATAATATATACCATGCAGGTGGCACTGAAGTTGAACCTTATCTCTAGTGTTGAATAAAACTAATACAATACAGTAAAAACTTGTTATTAAGTAACTTTTTATAAGGTAAAAACTCGATATTGAGTAACGGAGTAAAGGTCCCGTAAAAAATAATTAGTATTGCAGGTATAGGAAAAACTTGATAAAAGGTAAACCCAATTTCCTGGGTCCCTTGACTTTACGTAATAACAAGTTTTTACTGTAATTAATTTTTATTGTATTTAGATTTCTTATTTTTAACTAACCTTAGTCTGCATCAATGGTATGTGAAATTTAAATATCTATAAAAGAAAAAAAAAATCATTGTTGCTATCATTATATTTTATCATTACAACCGTATGGCAGTCTGGAAATCATGGAAAACCTGGAATACTCCTGGAATTTTTTCCTCTAAAAAAAATCCTGGAAAACTCCTGGAATTTTACAAATTTTGCTAAAAAATCATGGAATTTCAATGATTTCAAGTAAGCACTCCTGAAAAATAATTTTACTTCCACTCTTGACTTTTACATGATGAATTTTTGGGATTAGTTAGTAAAAAGTGAAAAAAATTTCTCGCTCCGCTCGAATTTAATTCTTACATAGTATTTATTATTGGTTGCTTGGTGTTTTTCCGCCTAAATCTATTTTTTTACCCTCATCTCATGAGTTGTTGTGATAATGTAATTAAGGTAACAAGAGTCCTTGGAATCTACAATTTTGCTGTAATTTTGGTATGCAAATCATTGCTTTTTGGTAGTGCTGTCGAAATTTTTCGGATTTTCGGATTTCTAAAGCTCCGGAATCCGCTTTTATAGGAGATCCGAAAAGCGGATATCGGATTCAAAGCGGACATCGGATTTTATCGGATATCAGATTCAAAGCGTATTTCGGATTTTATCGGATTTCGGATTTTATCGGATATCGGATTCAAAGCGGATATCGGATTTTATCGGATATCGGATTCAAAGCGGATTTCGGATTTTATCGGATATTGGATTCAAAGCGGATTTCGGATTCGATCGGATATCGGATTTGTAAAAACTTGTAAAAAAACGAATACATGTATTTTGACTCGAAAAAATAAATATATTTTGCTGTGTTACGTAAACTAAACTCAATAAAACTGTAAACACTATATAGCTGTTTGTAACTAAATACTGAATAAAATAGTTTAATTAATAGTATTAGTAAATACACTGCTATTACGCTATTACTGCTATAACATAGAAAATCTGTAATAAATATACGTATATACTAAATAGTGTAAATAGAATGGATACTATATTAAATATCGATTTTTGCTGATGAATTAACCTTTCAACCTTATGTCCCATATATATTTTAATTATGTATAATTGCAGTACATTGTATAATTAATGTATATGATCATATATATATCTATAAGTATCTAGATCTACAGGCTACACGTTCACTATAACTATAGTATCTGTATCTACTATATAATATATATATTATAATATATATATATTTATAGCTAGCATTTCATTTACGCATTTATATAGCCATTTACTAAAGAAATGTATAATTTTTATTTATTTTAATATTTGTAATGCGAATTTGATTCTGAGCTATAATATTGGAGGATTTTCGTTGGTTATATATATATATATATATATATATATATATATATATATACTATATAGTATAGATAGTATAGAAAATAAACTATATTTAATATTTATATTATTATATATATTAATATATGATATATTATATGATATAAAAATATATACTATATATTATATAAGCATATAATATATATATTTAAATTTAAAATATGCGATTATGCGAATGAATATACGAGCGGTCATTATATTCAGGCGCGCGGTGGGCAATGAGGGCGATCGCCCCCCCCCCCCCCCCCCCCAAGTTCCCAAAATATACATTCAATGTGTTACCACCCCCACCATCCTCGCACTCAAAATTTTAACATTGCGGAATAGGGCAATGCGAGCTGGATCCGCCCCTGATTATATTTAGAAATTAGATTATTTAGATTTTAAGCTATTTACTAGTTTATTAATTTATAGCATTTCATTTACGCATTTATATAGCCATTTACTAAAGAAATGTATAATTTTTATTTATTTTAATATTTGTAATGCGAATTTGATCCCAAGCTATAATATATTGGAGGATTTTCGTTGGCTATTTTTTAGCTCGCATCAGGTTGGGCTGTGCAGGTTCCAAAACTTGCTGCTAGTGGAATTTGTTTGCTTTATAGCTGCTATAGTGCTTATCAACCTCGTAATATCATCATGTGTTTATTAGGGTTCAAAACTCTCTATTATTTTTGTCATGAAATTTGCAATCAAATTTGTAATATAAAACATGAAAACTAAACAAACGTAACACAGTTAAAGCACTTTAAACATCCTTTATTTTATGGTCCTTTACTTTAATTTTTAATATTTTGTAAACAAATTAAAAAGCACCAATATTTAAAAATTGTTAAAATTTTAAAAACGTACCGTATTCCTGCATCATTTCGTCCGCTACATTCGACAATTTTACTATTCGACGTCTACATCAAGCACGTGCAGTGATTCTGCGGGATTTGGTCTTGCATTTTTTTGCAAGCTAGTCTGTTGAAATTTTAATAGAGTTGAGTTTAAAATTATACTTGTTTCGTTATTATACAAGTTATTTAAATATTAATGAATAAAAACTAAAAACTGTATTCCGATTGAATCCGATATCCGATATGAATCCGAAATCCGTTTTGAATCTAAAATCCGCTTCAAATTCAGAATCCGAAATCCGATTCAAATTCGGAATCCGATTCAAATTCAGAATCCGAAATCCGATTGAAATTCGGAATCCGATTGAAATTCGGAATCCGATTTAAATTCGGAATCCGTTTAAAATTTGGAATCCGAAATCCGATTTGAATCCGATATCCGTTCGCAAAGATCGGATTTTGAATCCGCTTTCCAATGATTTTCGGATTTCGGATTTTTTAAAATCCGGAATTCGGATATCAATAAAAGGGGATTTCAACAGCACTACTTTTTGGTAATTAAGTTATAATTTTAAAAAGAGAAACTCAACTGAAGTGATCATTTGTGACAATTTCAGTTTACATTGCTCTGACATCAGTTTTTAGTTGTAAAAATGAGCACTCTTTTCTCAGTCCTTTGTCTAGTACAGTACTACATGTATATGGTATGAGTGCATAAATTTATACCGTTTTGATTAAAGGACTGTGAAAAGGTTCATAAGGCGCCTTATGAACCTTTTCACAGTATTAAGTACACGGTTAGCTTTGCTTCAGTGTGATTCGGCTGCATAATTTTTTTTGTTTCAGTAGCACAAATATCAGAGATAATAGCCGATGAAGAAGCACCTGTGACGTCACTCACGCTCATTCAGCGGCAACAATATAGGGAAATCCCTTCAAAAGATAGGTTCACTCTCGCTGCAACCACGGCCACAATTTTACTTCTGGAATTTTGAAACTTTACCAGGGCAGTCTTGATAGTATTTGTCAAATAGACTGAAAGAATTTTTTTGGTGGCATGTGTACAGACTGAGTTATTGCGGTAGAAAGATAAGCCAAAGATTTAACATTGTTTTCCTATACAACAATTTTGCTCCTCTTTCTACCGCAATAACTTGGTTTGTATGAATGTCATAAAAAAAAAATTCAGGCTATTTGACAAATAATACTATCAAGACTGCCCTGGTAAAGTTTCAAAATTACAGAAGTCAAATTGTGGCCGTGGTTGCAGCGGGAGTGAACCTATATTTTGCAGGGATTTCCCTATATTGTCGCCGCTGAATGAGCGTGAGTGACGTCACAGGTTCCTTTTCATCGGCTATTATCTCCGAGATTTGTGCTGCTGAAACAAAAAAAAATTATGCAGCCGAATCATACTAAAGCAAAGCTTACCGTGTACTTATATAATATTGTGCAAAGGTTCATAAGGCCTTTAAATCCCATGCATATTTAAAAAATAATTAGAATGACCATGCTCTAAAGAGGAAGGTAACACACCCAATGTAAAAAAAAAAAAAAAAAAAATCGCATGAATTTATGAAAAAAAGTTAAAATGTTTTCCTCTATATCCCCTATCAGTAGCTAAAATGTCAGGTATAAAGTTGACTACTTTAACATGGAGAAAACTTCAATGTTAAATTATTCAACTTTAAAAATTCATAACTTAAAAACTAGCTCGAATTTGTATACAGGCTGATATTTTAGCTACTGATAGGGGATGTAGAGGAGAACATTTTAAATTTTGTTCATAATTCTCATGTCAGTTTGTTGTTGTTGTTGTTGTTGTTGTTGTTGTTGTTGTTGTTGTTGTTGTTGTTGTTTTTCTAACATTGGGCGTGTTACCTTCCCCTTAAATGGCATGCAATAGAAACTCCCAATTTTTACTAGCAGATTCTACTGCATGCCATTATACAGCTATAGGCAATTTTAAAAACATCTTTTGTGACCGGAAAACTGCATGGTCACTTTACTTAAGTGTTTTTTTAGTATTTTAATGTAGTATCGACCTCAATTTTTGTTATTGCAGAAATGGATAGAGGGTGCAAAGTTATGCTACACTGATTTTTTTTCAGATTTTTTACAGATCTGGAAGTATTTTTAAATAATTATTGAAATTTCTTTTTGTGACGTCACGAGTCCTTAAGAAAAGAATAGGACTTGCCGCCTCATGACGTCACAAAAAAGACTTTCAATAATTTTTTAAAAATACTTCCAGGGCTGTAAAAAATCTGAAAAATATCAGGGTAGCATAACTTTGCACCCTCTATCCATTTCTACAATAAAAAAAATTGAGGTCGATAGTCCATTATTGGTAAATGTAAATATTTTCATACCAAAATTACAGCAAAATTTACTCTTAAAATGCTTAGACATTCTGCTGAGGACTCTCGTCCTATTTTTATTATTTTTTACATGCGTTTGTTTCATTTTTTTATATATTTTTTTATTAAATTTTTAACCAATATCGGCAAATACATTTCAATAAATCCTCAAAGGAAAATAAAACGTCTTCGACAGCACCAATATGTTGGTCAGTATTCAGCTTGAAATTTTTCAAACACTCCTGGAAAAATCATGGAAAACTCCTTGAATTTAATTGGCCATGATGTGCCATACACCCTGCCGGAATCGCATTGCTGCATGAATGGAGTACATTATATACCTCAAAACTTCATTCAATTTTAAATTTTATTTAATAAATTATTAATAGAAAATAAAAATTAAATAAATATAAAAAAAATAAAATAAAACGCACGTCGTTATGGAAAATTAACCGCGTATATGAACAGTATTTTTATTTTATTGGCTACGCGAATAGAAAAAACGTCGTTGACTGCATTTCAAATAATGTCGATTGTGAATTGCGAAAATAAAAATAATACGAGTTCTTTCATTCTAAAAGACCTAAAATACACAAAAATGAAGTTTTCTTTTTCTTTTTCTTTTTCTTTTTTTTTTTTTTTTTTTTTTTTTTTTTTTCCACCCCTTCAAGTCACGTCCGCGATGTTATGATATTCACGTAAAAATTGCGATTTCCTAAGAGATGTAAATTTACATCGCACCGTTAATTATATTTTTATATGGCATTATTAATAATATATTAATGCCATATATTATGTTTCTTAGTAACGTTTTGATTATTTTTTATGTTTTCACGTCGTCCCGAATTACCGCGCGACTTATATATATATAAATAATACGCGATCGATCACTCGCGTAAATCGCGATCTTTTTCTCTCACGCTATTTCATATTTTTTACTGTTTTAATCTCTTTTACCACTCGAATAAATCTGAATCAATTATAAAAACGAATTTTTATTGCAATAATTTGTTAATTCATACGTTTTACGGCATTTTTTAAATTTTTTTTGAGGACCTCGAGTTTACGAACCTCGAATTTACGAAGTCCCGATTTTTCGGTCCCTTCAATTTCGTAAAATCAAGGTTTTACTGTTTACAGTAAAAACTTGTTATTAAGTAACTTGTTATAAGGTAAAAACTCGATATTGAGTAACGGAGTAAAGGTCCCGTAAAAAATAATTAGAATTGCAGGTATAGGAAAAACTTGATATAAGGTAAACTCGATATAAGGTAAACCCAATTTCCTGGGTCCCTTGACTTTACGTAATAACAAGTTTTTACTGTAATTCATTTTTATTGTAATTTAGATTTTTTTTTTTTTTTAACGTACCTTAGTCTGCATCAATGGTATGTGAAATTTAAATATCTACAAAAGAAAAAAAATCATTGTTGCTATCATTATATTTTATCATTACAAAATATCTAATGAAAGAAAAGAATACTGCAGTTGACAAAACCCATAAAAGCACAAGACAAGATTATTATCTTCCGATAATGTGGGTATTTACGGGTTTTGTCTACCCTTTTTATCATTAAATAATTAGCATCATATACAATAGACAATTTTTCATAATAAAATAAATAACCAGTATAACTATAAAAAGGTGTTTATTTAATACATACAGTATATTACTTTCTTGTTAGTCTTTTCATTTTCCATATTTTAGTACTGTTCTAACAAATTTTAAGCTAATTTTGGAAAGCGAAGTATGTGGTTATATTTGATAATGTAAATTGCAATGTTGACTACACTTTGCAATCTTGACATGGGCTTGTTTTACAGGAAAAACTCTTGTTGCGGAGCTTCTCGTACTTAAAACTGTCCTTGAACGACGTAAAAAGGCTATCTTCGTGTTGCCTTTCAAGGCTATGGTGCGAGAAAAAACTGCATATATGCAGGTAAATATTAAGCTGAGTTGCACATTGTGTGTATTTTGCAAAGTTTTAACTTAAGGTGGATTTCTGTGAAGCAATATCGAGCAGGAAAATTGATGCTACAAAATTGAGCTAATCAGAGAGAAGATTCTTTCTCTCTTTTTCCTGCACTGCGGAGAGTGGTTTCATCACCAACATGGCCGTCATATTCTACCTTTCCCGCACAGCTTCAATTCACCCTTCTTGACATTGCTCCTTGGAAATCCACCCTCTTGCTTATGTTTATTTCGGAAAATAACCAACTATTTTTACCTCTCATTTTGTACAAAGTAAAATTTGTCTTGAAATTCGCTTAAATATAAATGCAGTAATGCAGTGCAGTCGCACAATATATACATACTATATATATATATATATATATATTATATATATATTACTCGTAACTGTTATAACTGAAGTGCATGAACTTCTTACTTAAAATTTATCCTGGAACTAGGCAGTTTGGGAGATTTAGCAATACGTATACTGCATGTGAATGTTAAGAGTCTTCATTATCCTGATCACGATATCAATATTTCTATTGTAGTTAAGGTACAAAGGTAAGTTCTTCTCAGTGCTGCATGTTACAGTGCTCTGCTATTCATCCTTATCTCATCAATGCATGCTCACTCACCCGCCTGCTTGATCGGCCTTTGTCTCTGTCTAATTGTAAGTAAAATCTAACATTCAGCCTGCTTGCCTGCGAGCAGGCGTACATGTTCAAAAGAGCAGAGGACTACTATAAGACTGAAGCAATTACTGACCCTCGTACCTTAATTACAATACATCGTTGTCCAGTATTCTCTAATATATCATTTCTATACACATAATTGTAGTTGCAATGGGCATGCTACTGCAAATTTTATAGTTTTACAAGAGGGAAAGAAATCAAAATATTAATAAAAGAAAAAATAGTAAATGATCGAGGGCATGTTATTAAATGATGATTATTATCTGCAGAACTTGACTCGTTGCCTGGCTACATGGAGAATCCTTTCTCTGTTGGTACTAGAAGTATATTAAAAGTACTAGAATATTAAAATTTCTCCTTGGCTTTAAAGTACTGCAGTTATCTGCAGTAATCAACACCAAATTAAGCTTTAGCTATGACCTTCTGTAGGCTTTGAATCAATGAATGTATTCAAACATGTTAGAGCCTAATACACATTTTAATAACAAATTAGAGAAGTGTATTGAGAGCTGCTTGGTGTTTTTGCAGGATTTGCTACAAGATGAGGGTTTGAAGGTGGGAGCTTTCATGGGAAGCCACACACCACCAGGGGGCCTGGCCAGTGTGGATGTGGCCATCTGCGTCAATGAAAAAGGCAATAGTCTGTTAAACAGGTAATCTTGAGTGTGGCTTCATATTCATTAAAATTTGGCTTGCTGCTCACCGGTAGCTAAAGTAACTTCATATTTTAGTGATCATTTTCCATGGCCCCTCTAAATGTAGCAATTGTCATTTTTTTGATAATGTGTGTTTTTATGGGTCTTGTCTATCCTTTTCTTTAATTAAATAATAAAGAAACATTGTATTTTTTTTTCACACATTGAGTGATACATTTAAAATATTTTATAGATAGATAAATATTTTATAATTACTGAGGAAAATAAATAAATTGTGCTTGAGCATTAAAAAATTGTAAAGTTAGTGCAGCATAGTTATAATTGCAACTGATAAAATAAATACTTATTGAGGTATTTTGTGGGGAAGTAACAGCATAGGTACTAATAGAAGCTGAAAAGCATAAATTTTTCTGCATTTTGCTGCTTGAAATATGTTTATTTATTTATTTATTTATTTATTTATTTATTTATTTATTTCACCCATGTCAAGAAATACAGAAATACATACAATAAAATGAAAAAAAAAAATATATATATATATATATATATATAAAATTATATGTATATAAAATTGACATAATATCGTAGTTTGGAGGGTGAGGACAATACTGAAGCACCAAAGTGGCACCATAACACAAAAGTGGTATTGTCCATGAAATTTTAGTATTAATAGCCAATAGGCCTTGTCATACATTATATTATTAAACAGAGTTCTGTAAATGTCTCTTCAAACACAAAGAAAAAGAAGAAGGTGGTTGTGATTTGACCTCCGCAGGTAAATTATTCCATTGTGTAGTGCAACGGTAAACAAAACCGTTTTGATAGAGTGACGTTCTTACTTTAGGGGGGATAAGTCTAGCTACACCAGGTTGTCCACGAATTTCGCGACCACTCACAACACTATCCGTTATGGTAAGATCATTCATACCATTACGGCACTTATAAAAACAATTCAAATCAGTATAAAGCAAGAAAGATTGGAAAGAAATAAGTTTATTGCTACTAGCATTAGAATAGCTTTTCCCATTAATAAATTTTAAAGCTTTTCTTTGAATTCTTTCCAACTTTACCAGATTTGACTTAGTTGTAGGGTGCCAAGAGGGAGTGCCATATGACATAACTGGACGTATGAGGGATTGGTAGGCTTGACGTTTCACCTTAGTGGAACAGCCGCTCAGATTTCTAGACACAAATCCTAAGAGTTTGGCTGCTTTATTTCTAACACTTTCCACATGAAAATTCCACTTTAAATCACAAGAGATATTGGCACCAAGAATTTTTGTAGTATTACAATAAGTCAATGTTTCATCATTTAGTACATATGGATACAAAAATGGAGATGTCAAAGTTATATCCATGGCAATACATTTTTTTTTTTTTTTTTTTTTTTATTATTATTGTAATATCTTAATTTTTTAAAAAAAGTATTACACATTGTTTTTTATGTCAATTTTGTGTTCACTCTTGTAATATATTAATAATATATATATATATATATATATATATATATATATATATATATATATATATATATATATATATATATTATATAATAAACTTTATCCACAAATTTGGAACAAAGATTATGTTAAAAATTATAAGTTTATTTATCATAAGCTTGTTAGAATTGCAAATAAACATAAAAACACAACATGTATAAACAAATCTGACAATAAATCCAAAGCAATGTGGGAATTAATTAAGAGTAGGCATGGTAAAACTCAAGTTTCTCATAAAATTAATAAAATCTCACAAAATAATAATATTATAAGTGATCCATAAGAAGTTGCAAATATATTTAGTGATGATTTTGAAAAGTGCATTTCTGACTGTAAATCTGGCATAGAAAATCTGACAAGGGAATCAAATCCTACACAAAATATTCCATTTAACTCCAAGTCAATGTTTTTAACTAATGTAACTAGAGAGGATGTATTTAAAATTATTCAGTCACTAAAAAATAAGCATTCCTATGGATTTGATGAGGTGTCAAATTTTATATTAAAGTCCTGTTCACAGTCAATTATATGTAATGTTCTCACAGTAATTATAAATCAGTCATTTGAAGAGGGCACCTTCCCTACTTTGCTAAAACAAGCATTACTCAAACCAATACATAAAAAGGGGGATATTCAAGATATTTGTAACTATAGGCCAATCAGTTTGCTCTCTGTTTTTTCTAAAATTTTTGAAAAGGCTTATTTAAACAGACTTCTGCCTTTTTTAAACAAATATAATATAATCTCCAAATCTCAACATGGTTTTCAAAAAAATATGTCAACTGAAACTGCAATGTGGGAGTTAATTAACAGTGTGCTTGATAGTATTGATAAAAAATATAAAACAGCAGGTGTCTTTTTAGATTTATCTAAAGCATTTGACATGGTGGAACATGATGTCTTGTTAAATAAGCTCTATAAGTATGGCATAAGAGGTAATTGTTTAAATTGGCTAAAATCATTCTTATCAAATGGGACACAAACTGTTTTAATAAACTGTGAGGGAGCTGATAAAGATTCAATTAAATACTCAGACAAAAAAGAAATTAAATATGGCTTGCCACAAGGAACCTGCATTTCTCCAATATTATTTCTAATTTATGTAAATGATTTACCCCAAGTAATAATAAATAAAAATGTTATGTCAATACAGTATGCAGATGATTCAAATTTAAAAGTAACTGGCCAAACAAATACTGAATTACATGATAATATTGAAAAATCATTAGTACTAATAAGCTCTTACCTTCATAATATTGGTTTAATTTTAAATTTAAATAAAACAGAAATTTTACAGTTTCAAAATATAAGAAATAAAAGTCCTAAACTCACTAATATAAAAATGGGAGATAACACATTAAAATTAACATCAAAAGCAAAAATTTTAGGTCTAATTATAGATGATGACTTAAGGTGGGTAAGTCATATAGATCATATTTGTAAGAAGTTGGCCTCAGTAATTTTTGCACTTGGAGAATTAAGATATGAATCTGAGCTACAATGCCTAAAAACCTTATATTTTGCAAACTTTCATTCTATTATTAAACATGGAATTTTTTGCTGGGGAAATTGTACAACAGCTCATAAAGTATTTGTACTGCAAAAAAAGGTAATAAGGTCAATATGTTTTGCAAGAAAATCTGCTTCTTGCTTACCTTTGTTTAAAAAATTAAATGTACTACCACTCCCATGTATTTATATTTTAGAGTGTGTAATGAATGTTAAAAAAAATATGTCACTGTATAAGCAGCATGAGGTAACACATGAGCATAATACAAGAAATTTAAAAAATAATATTCCCTCATTGTGGTGTAGACTTGAAATGTATAAAAATGGTCCCTTTTTGAGCTGCTTAAATCTTTATAATAAACTACCTCTCTCAGTGAAGTGCATAAAAGATATCGGTCGATTTAAAGTGAATGTGAAAAAGCTGCTCCAAGATAAGTGTTTCTACAGTGTTAAAGCTTTTTATGACTGTGATTTTGTTGAATAAGAATGAAGAAAATTAACTGACATGGATTGATTCATTATGAACTTTTCCTAACATTGTTCTTATTGACTTGTCCTATCAACCTCAACAAATGTTATTGTATATTATGACACTTTGATTGTAGGAAAAATGGAAATAAAAAATTTATTGAATTGAATTGAATTGAATTAACACAGTTTCTATATGTGTGCAGGATGATGACTGAGAGGAGCCTGGACCAGCTGGGCATAGTGGTGGTTGATGAACTTCACCAGATTGGTGATCGATCCCGTGGCTACATCATTGAACTACTGCTCACCAAGCTTAAGTTCCTGCAAGCCACGTGAGTTTCTTTTCTGATGCTTAAAAAGGGACTTTTAAAATGTTTAAATACAATTACGTTATTCCATTTATCCATGCTTATCTTGCTCAAACTCGGACAGAAAAAAATGTTGATTTAGTGTTGATTTAATATTGTGAGATGTATTTTTGTGTGTTTTTTGTTTACAGATTTGTTCCATGCATTATTGTATGTCTTTTTTGGTATTAATGAAACATTCTATTTCATTCTAGTTGGTACCGGTACCTAGTCTAGTCTATTTTATAGTGCAAGGGAACCTCTCTGAACATCACACTCGTCAGTTGAACTCAGTTAAATATGTAGTAAAAGGCTTTTTAGGGTTACATTTTTGTTGTTTTGGTGGTGCCGCGGCCTGACAGCTTTTACATGAGTACTCGTACTGACTTAAAGCAAATGACGAGAAGTTGCTAAAAAGACTAACAGCTTTTAAGACCTGGTGCCAAAAAGAATTACAGATACAAGAAAATCCGGTATATAATGCACTGTAGTTCAGTGCATTATATACCTAACAACAGGGTTGCCGTATTTCTGGTTTACATATTTTTTCCACCAAAGCTGTAACATAGTTACTTTGGCATTTTTTTGTCATTTGCTATAAGTCAGTTTGAGCAATTGCAGTAAACGCTGTTAATTAGCCAACATTGCTGCAGCATCATCAATATATTCTTAGCTATGACAGTAAAGTAATCAAGCAAAGTATTACTGTGTCAATCAGATTTTTCATTCTTTATTAAAGGGGTACCAAAGTGAATACTTTTTTTACATATTCGGGCAGCTAAGAATTATTCTGATATCGCTTTGTCTCAATATTTCCGTACAATGCATAATTATTTTAAAATTAATTATTTAGTTTGAAAAGTGAGTTCAAAAGCCGTTGGTTGATTCAAGACGGTGCGCGCCCGCAGCAGCCGCTGATACGACGAGAATTCGCGAATCATGGGAACCTCCTCCCGTCCCCTTCTTGTCGTATCATCGGCCGCTGCGGGCGCGCATCAGCTTGAATCAATCAACTCACTTTTCAAACTAAATAATTAATTTTAAAATAACTAGGCATTGTATGATTGTATGTACGAAAATATTGAGCCACAGGGATGTTAAAATAATTCTTAGCTGCCCGAAAATGTAAAAAAAGTATTCACTTTGGTACCCCTTTAAGTGAAATACAAGCAGAGGTATTAAATGTAACTGTTTATATTTACATACAGGTGAAAATTAAAATTTAAATTAATTGTTTGTATTCCTGTTTACAAGTTGTGTGAGAGTTGTTGTTGTTGCAGGGAGTTCTGCCCTGACAAGATCCAGCTGATCGGCATGTCTGCCACGCTGCCCAACCTGGAACTGCTTGCTAGGTGGCTCGGAGCTCAGTGCTACAGCACCTCTTTCCGGCCTGTTCCACTCACGCAATATGCCTTGTGTCAGGGTGCAGTATGCGACGTTCAGATGATTCGCCTGGGAAAAATCAAACCTAACATCAAAATCGAGGTAAAATAATAAAATAAAATGCAAAAAAAAAAAAGTAAAGAATTTAAAGTAAAATCTAGACGGATTCTTAAGACATACATATAATACACAGTATATTATTATTAATAATACACTTGACATCATTTTACCCTTTCGGGTGTGGCCAGGCCGATATTTAGCCTTGTCAGTAAGAGTTATCTTGCGACCGTGCTGGGGCTTACCAGGCTCCCAGAACCCTTTCCTGCACCCTTCTGGGCTCCTACTACCAGATCTGTGCAGCCTGCAGTGGCAGTGCAATACTGCAGGGCAGCGGAGTATAGACAGCTGTAAGCTGCCTTCCTCCTACCAACTCCATAATCTAGTAACCATCCCAAGTCACGAAAAGTCTGCCGTGTTCGGGAATCGAACCGGGGACCTCTCGGACCAGAGCCAGGGGTACTAACCACTACACTACAGAGCGGATTAATAATATTAATAAAAATTAATATCCTTGATGCCATTTTTTACCCTTTTGGGTGTGGCCAGGTATTTAACCTTGTGTGTAAGAGTTATCTTGCGACCGAGCTGGGGCTTACCAGATAACCAGAACCCTTTCTTGCACTCTTCTGGGCTCCTACTACCAGATCTGTACAGCTTGCATTGGCAGTGAACGACTGCAGGGCAGTGGAGTATAGACAGCCGTAAGCTGCCTCCCTCCTACCAACTCCATCATTTGGTAATCAGTCACACCCATCCCAAGTATTATTATTATACTGTATATGTATTTTTCTACATTTTTGTATGCATATAATTTATAATTTAATGACATATTTTAATGAGGTTCCATCCAATCAGTTATGGTAGCTTTACCACAAAACTTTGAAGAGTTGAGTTTTTAAATGTTAGCCAATATCTCTGTGGATCTTCTTGTAAAATACAATTCTGTCACCTCAGAATTGAAGTTTTGTAATGTCTAAATTTTTAGCAGGAATTTGAACCATCACCCTCTTCAGATAAGGTACAAGGCATTGCATCTTACTCGAATACAATTTTCTAGCAGTCATCACCTTTAATTCTAAAACAATGACTTCCGAAATTCTGTATAAAGAATCACTGTCAACATTTAGATTTAAGGATGAATACAGACAGGACTTGCAGAGAGCTTTGAGCTTGCTATCAATAAGTAGCAAACTAAATTTGAAGTGGATCTGTCTTGTCAGTTTTGTGAAAACTGAGGTAGAAGTTTAACATGGGCATTAAGCTTATGGACGGAAACCAGAAATGGAGCTGTCGTAAGAAAATTGTCAGATTGAATTTACTCAAACCATAAGCGATCAAGTTTTGGGGCATTCTTGATTTTTTAAAATTTATTTCATTTGATTCAGTCTAACAAAAATATTCTTTAAAGGTGTACTGAAGGGAACACTTTTTTAATATCATCTTATCAACAAAAATAAGACCGATTCACTGGTAATAATCATTTTCTTGTTGAGGCCCCCAAATTTGAATTTCAGGGACCAACGGCTAAAAAGTGAAGTTGTGACGTATCGGTCTGGCCACACGCGATGTCCAGTAGAAATTTTATGGCGAGATGAGAGCAGAAGCTGAGATGAGAGCAGAAGCTGTGATACCGGATGTTGGCTGTCATTAAAATAAACACGAATTTTCAACGTCTATGAGAAATCATCTTTCGTCTTTTTCATCGATTGGGATGAAATCACAATTCAATTCCCTATCTAGCGGTACAAAAATTATTTTTCTGTGATGATTAGAACAATTTATAGTAAAGTGCAATTGCATGAAAATGCATTGATGCAATTCTCAATCTCAGCTAATATGCATCGCACAAGAACGAAATTTATACTAATCGATTGGAAATTTTATCATCAGTTACGCACTATCATTAAAAATTACAAAAATTGATAATTAACAAAAGTTGAAATTTTATATTTTTATTTTATTGTCAGGAATGTAGTAATATGGGGAAAAAATTGCAGTGGCGATGGTGATGTTAGCCGTCGCCGGAGTCGCCGCGCTTCACCGGAAATCATAAATCTTACTGGTGTCAATAAAATAATAAAATAAATATAAAATTTCAACTTTTGTTAATTATCAATTTTTGTAATTTTTAATGATAGTGCGTAACTGATGATAAAATTTCCAATCAATTAGTATAAATTTCGTTCTTGTGCGATGCATATTAGCTGAGACTGAGAATTGCATCAATGCATTTTCATGCGATTGCACTTTATTATAAATTGTTCTAATCATCACAGAAAAATAATTTTTGTACCGCTAGATAGGGAATTGAATTGTGATTTCATCCCAATCGTTGAAAAAGACGAAAGATGATTTCTCATAGACGTTGAAAATTTGTGTTTATTTTAATGACAGCCAACATCCGGTATCGCCGCTTCTGCTCTCATCTCGCCATAAAATTTCTACTGGACATCGCGTGTGGCCAGACCGATACGTCACAACTTCACTTTTTAGCCGTTGGTCCCTGAAATTCAAATTTGGGGGCCTCAACAAGAAAATGATTATTACCAGTGAATCGGTTTTATTTTTGTTGATAAGATGATATTAAAAAAGTGTTCCCTTCAGTTCACCTTTAACTCCAAAATTACAGAGATTAATCGTTAAATGATGATATTATACATTCATATATTATATCGTCGACTGAGAATAGAAGTGCCCTAAGCACCACAAGGTTTTGATGCAGATGTGACATGTAGAATAAGGCTCATATTTGCATCAAAACCTCGTGGTGCTTAGGGCACTACTATTCTCAGGCGACGATATTATAAGGTCAAAATAGAATATAAGCTAATACTGTTTTGTAGTAATTGGAAAATGTAATTCGTATAATAATACACTACTGGTGTGTTTATTACTCTTTTATTATTATTCATTTAATTTGTTTCAGTAAATACTGAGAGTATTAAAATTTGGTGTATTCTGTTTCCAGCATGATGACAGCTGTGTTTCGTTTCTATGTCTTAAAACTGTGCTGGAGGGTTGCTCAGCTGTAGTTTTCTGCATGTCCAAGGCACACGTAGAGTCTCTTGCAAGTAAAATTGCATCAGATTTCAAAAAGTTGTGTAAGTATAAATGTATAAACTATGTGTTTTTGTACTTTTTGTTATGCTTTGTAAGTGTGGAATCAATTGCCCATTTTATAAGTTGTGAGTGAAAATTAAAAGAAGGAAGACCTACGAAATAAATATATTACAATACAGTTTTATTTACAAGTCTAGTAAGCATCATTCTATAATTATACTAGTATTATTTTACAATAGTTGCTGTCAATGTTATACATATTAACTCATGTTTTGATGTCACGCCATTCTTCTTAGAATTTTTCTAAACTCTGGCTGATAGTACAGTTTGAATTGCTTTCAATTAATGAAAGTTATTGCTGTTATTTTTGTTGTTTATTTTAGTACTTGATGTAAATAATGTTAACATTTTGTTTCTTTCTATGATTACAGTGAAGGGCAACGAAACTCACTGTCAAAAGTTGCGGGAGCAAATTCGTAGAGAGTCCATTGAAGAATTGCATGAGCAGCTGCTGCGTTGCCCTGTTGGTGCCCACAAGTTTATGATCAAAGCTATTGCCAGCGGCGTTGGCATTCACCATGCAGGTATGCTTCTAAGATGGTAATTTTGTACACCTCCTCCCACATGTTTCTTTCTACACCTTCCTTATTTGCATGGCCCATCCAGATACTTTATTTGTATAACTAAAGGCTTGGCATTCAGTCTGTGAAAGGTTGCACTTTCTGGCAAACACAAAAGTTAATCCCTTACCTGTGCTATCCTTCAACCCTTTGCAACCATTCCAACTTAATATTGGTTAACTTTATTTTTTTTTTAGTAACTTACAGGGAAGACAAATATGAATCCTTAATTGATAGAATCCTTTTGTTTGTATATTATACATATGTAGAAATGTGTTATTTGTATAATGAGGTGATTTTTAATACCACATGCTAAAATTTCCACTTACTTGAGTAGGAAGGTCTCTCAGATGTAGTTTGTTTTTGCAGGACTCTCTGAGGAAGAGCGAGACATTGTGGAGTTGGGTTTCCGGCGTGGTGCCTTGCGTGTCATGGTGGCCACCTCTACCCTCTGTTCTGGCGTGAACCTACCAGCCAGGCTAGTGATTGTTCGCTATGGTCCATATCTGACAAAACAAATGTATCAACAAATGGTGGGCAGGGCTGGTCGCATGGGAATAGACACAAGAGGTAAAAAATACTCCAAGCAGACAAGTAAATATTGGGATAAAAAAGCTCTGTGTCAGCTCAAGTATAAAATTTCAGTAACTTTTATGATGTGTTGAATGCCTATGGTTACAGAAAAATAACAACTAATAAAAATTAATTTGCTGTGTTGTGTTTTTAGCCAGAGAAGCCATACAATAGGCATTAATTGTTTAGTTTAAAACTAAGGTGCATATTATATTCTGTGATTGTTACACAATTCCTGCTACGAGAAAATGCTTTCCTAGTCGAGTTGCCAACTGAAAGATATCATAATAATTATGCAATTTTAAGTGAAACTAGCTCTAAATAGTCTGTTGGACAGGAAAAATATTTTCTCAGGGCAAAACTTGTCAATGAAAGCAATCTGTAATACTGCAGCTCATTTGCAATAGGTTTATTCATAAATAAACACTCAAATACATATCAAGAATCAGTTTTTTCTTAAATTGTGTTCCCTCAACTGGTTGTTTGATTCATGAATTGATTTTTATATTTACTAACACAAATTATGATCAAAATGACAGTTACTTTAAATTTCACTATAAATAAAATAAGTGCTTTCTTTTCCTAAGTTACCTATGTGTATAAAACTCAGCCATGAATATTTAAAAATTGTAATTAACGCTTTTATGTGTATATATATATATATATATATATATGTTAGAAAAATATATTTGCAAGCGAGGTATCATATGGATGAATAAAAAGTAATTACAATTACCTTAAAAACTGGGCTGTCACCCTCGCTGATAGTTTACACTTCACACGATGCACTTAAAATCACACACACACAGTCTCAACGTGCACAATTAAAATATATAAAAACCACACAAAAAATCTTTCAACAACAAACCGTTGTCCTCTTCAGTTGTACCAACACTGACTAAAACTTCACATAAGTTGCTTGTGCTTGGGTTCTCCCCCTCCTCCTCCTCCTAGACGCTCTAGGAGATTACAGCACAAGCAGCTTATGTGAAGTTTTAGTCAGTGATAGTACAACTGAAGAGGACAACGGTTTGTTGTTGAAAGATTTTTTGTGTGGTTTTTATATATTTTAATTGTGCACGTTGAGACTGTGTGTGTGTGATTTTAAGTGCATCGTGTGAAGTGTAAACTATCAGCGAGGGTGACAGCCCAGTTTTTAAGGTAATTGTAATTACTTTTTATTCATCCATATATATATTTATATATATATATATATATATATATATATATATATATATATGATTCTTTTTATTTATTTATTTTGTTTTGTTTTTATTTTTTATTGAACCAACTTTCAATTTAAACTTAAATTGCAGGAGAGAGCTATCTTGTTCTCAACTCGAGTCAAGAGGAGTCCGTGGCCAAAGTGGTGATGAACCCTCAACTGCCGAGCGTCAAGTCGTGCATGTGGCACCCGGACCAGCACATAGTGGCAAACGCTCTCAAGCAAGCCATTCTTGAGGTGAGTCCACTGTGATTCCCTTCCCTGCTGCACCCAGCTGGCTATAGAGTATGTTGTATTGTGATGCTGCTTCCAAAACTTTTCAATTAAAAAATATAATATCTTATTAATTCAATTAAATAATTAAATTGTAATAACAAAATTAACTAACAAATTTAATATTAGAGTCTCTGATGTTTTTATAATTAATGCTGAGAAACTTTTTCAGCGTCACGTTTCAAGTAAAGTGGAAACAATCTTTTTAATATTAATAAATATTGTTTATATACCTTATATTATACTAAACTTACATTTTAGCAATAAAATATTAAATATTAGCAATAAATGAAGAATGCCCCTTAAGTTATTATATCATTTGATATGAATTTTTTTATAAAAATAAAATTATAATAGCTTTGCGTCAATTATGGTTGTGATGGTTACAGTTTATTTTGTGTGTTCAGATCATTGCTAGCGAGGTTGCCACCAGCCGGGCTGATGTCTTACGTTACATGTCATGCACGCTTCTTTACGCTGACATGCAGAATGACTTTGCTCTCAACGTCATCATAGAAACATGTCTGGAATATCTTCAGGATAAGGAGTTCATCAAGTATGTACTAAAATTTTAAAACAGTATATTTTCTTTCTTTATAATTCTTTCACAATTCTTAATCTACCACCAGTATGATTTATTCTGAAGCCAGTATGAGACAATTCTACAATTTTTGCTGTCAAATATTCTTACAGGAGTATATCTCTGTTGAAAATGACTTTTAAAGTGACTTACATTTTAGAATTTTGCAAGCAAGAATATTAAGAAATATATTGTGAAATAATTGCAAGCAAATTCTTGTATGCAAAGTTGGTTGAGGGATTAGGTGAATTTTTATTCAAAGCAAAATTGTTTCATAAATTACTTAATTTACAACTACTGAACTTGCGAACTGTTCAGACTTGTTAATACATAAGTCTTTTCTACATTAGCTGTCACATTTAACTTGATCATGGTCGTGTGTGGTGGTGTCAAAATTTGTATTTTACGATGTTGCCGCTATGTGGGGCAAAATTTCAAACAACCAAATCTGTTTTCGAGTTTCTCACTCTCTGTTGTGCGAGCTCACAATGCAATGCTGCTTCGTTGCATTACCAGCTCAAATTGAGTGTACCGCAGTGTCAAATTTGCATTGATTTAATTGGAAGTGTGGCAACATTGTATCTAGCCTAGAAATATGGGGGGGGGGGGACAAGTTAAATGTGACGGCTAGCGTAGCTATGCTGGACTGAGAGTTTGAGCATAATTACATAATGTAACAATTATTTATATAATATATTTATGACATAATATATGTGTCATAAGAATTACAAATAAGACAAAACTTGGCTAATTTCATTAAAAAAGTAAAATCTCAGCACGCACTTGCTATAGTTTATTAAAATATGCTCAGAATTAATGATATTCAAACCTAGAGATTAATATAAATTTTAGAACTTATTAAAAATATTCATTAAGGGTAAGATAACGCCACCAATGTTAAAAAAAATCCCTCACACAAAAATTATGAAAATAATTTAAAATGTTCTCCTCTACACCCCCTATCAGTAGCTAAAATATCAGGTATACAAATACGATCTAGATTTTGAGTTATGAATTTTTAAGGTTGACTTCCATTTCTCCATGTTAAAGTAGTCAACTTTAAGAATTCATAACTCAAAAACTAGATCATATTTGTACACCTGATATTTTAGCTACTGATAGGGGGTGTAGAGGAGAACATTTTAAATTTTTTTCATAATTTTTGTGTGAGGGATTTTTTTTTAACATTGGTGGCGTTATCTTACCCTTAAGGACTAGTAAATAGTACTTTAAATTTTTAGGCTTAGTGACACTCGACTGATTCCCTATCGACTCGGCAAGGCGTGTTTGGCAGCAGCTATGAAACCTGATGAAGGTTTGGAGTTGTATGTTGAGCTGGAGCGTGCACAGAGCAACTTTGTCCTCAAAACTGAGCTGCACCTACTGTACATGGTACGTCTAACTGTGGTTATGAAGTCCTGTACTGATTTCTGTTTTGCTGTGTCTTCAGGCCGTACCCGAAGATGGAGTGGCAGCCACAAGTGACATTGACTGGTTTCGTTGGCTTAATAAGTTCAGTAGTCTCTCTAACTGTTCCAAACATGTGGCCAGCATCGTTGGTGTAGAAGAAAGTTTCATCTTTGCATTAGCTGGCAATCAAGTCAACCGAGTAGCTCAAAACACAGTAAGCAAGCTTAGTTTTTCACATTTTAATTAATTAATTAATTAGTAACACTAGTACTTTTAAATTTGTAGGTTTAATGAATTAATTAATTGATGTGTCTCCTTTAATATGTGTTTTGTAACAAGTCAATAATAAACTAATCTTATCTAAATCCTTCTAGTGATTTATGTATATTTGACTTTTTGCTTCAGATGATTCGTGTGGCACGTCACATTCGCTTTCGTAAGGCTCTTGCCTTACTAGAATTGGTGAATGAGACGCACCTGGACACGGTTGCCAATGAACTTGATTGGCCGCGCGGCAAGCTGCAGGCGCTCCAGCACTCTGCAGCAGCACAAGCAGGTATGTAAAATCACTAACCGCATAAGGCTACATTACTGCTTCACTTGGCAATCAAGAAATGAATATCTCCAAGCGGCAGAATTCTTGAGTACATTGAAGTTGTTGGACCACCCCCAGTTATTTACAACAATCTATTTTCCTTTGATTTCATAAATATAATGAATGTTATTCCTTATCAACTTAATAATACCTCTATGAAAGTTCACATTCGTTAATGAACTTTTGTGTAATCAAAATATATTTTATTTGATCTGTTCATGTATTTATCTATTCATAAATACAGTTGAACATGTACGGTATGCCGTGGCGAAAGTGGCTTCCTCAACAATGCAATGCTGTGGCGTACTGTACTTAAAAACTACTTTAAAATTATTAATAAATAATAAAGTTAGTATCCTTGACGCCATTTTACTCTTTCGGGTGTGGCCAGGTATTTAACCTTGTGTGTAAGTTATCTTGCGACCGAGTAGGTTCTTACCAGACACCCAGAACCCTTTCCTGCACTCTTTTGGGCTCCTACTACCAGATCTGTGCAGCCTGCAGTGGCAGTGTAAGACTGCAGGGCAGCGGAGTATAGACAGCCGTAAGCTGCCTTCATCCTAGCAACTCCATCATTTAATAAACATCAGTCACACCCATCCTAAGTCATGAAAAGTCTGCTGTGTTCAGGATTTGAACTGGGGACCCCTCGAAAAAGAGCCAGGGGCACTAACCACTAGACCATAAGCAAAAGGGTTAAAATTATTACAATTATTAAAAGTATTGAGGGAAAACTAAGAATATTTTTTAATATCAAACTTAGAATTTAAAAAAACATTCATTTGATAAATGGATACCAAAGAAAAAAAAATAATAATAATAAAACAATCTCGTATAAATATATCAAATTATTCTAATAGCAGAATTCACCATTGGTACTAAACTAGAGAATTTTGTTACTACAAAATAAGCATACCGTACATTTTTTGTTGAATACTGTAATTCACTACTACTTGATTAAGTTTTTAAATTATCCCCGTTTCTATTTGATATTTTATTTTTAATTTTACATTTTGTTTTGTTTTAATAAAGTATTCCAATCTATTATAGTGAATATGCATCAAGCAACTAATTTATCAATGTAAAAACTTGATGAGATGTGAAAATATAATTATGCTACGGCAATTTCAAATTTATAGATTTTGTTTATTATTATTATTATTTATTTTTTTACTAGATGCTCTTGATACCAGTATGTATGCTAAAGATTTTTGTTTTTGTTTTGCAGGTCGAGTGACTGCCTTCTGCCGAGCTCTGGGCTGGCATTCGATGGAAATCCTCATGTCTGGTTTCCAAGAACGCCTGCAGTTTGGAGTTCAGGCCGAGCTGTGTGAGCTTCTGCAGGTATCCTTGTTGAATGGTCGTCGAGCCCGCGGCCTCTTCACTGCAGGGTTTACCTCTCTTGCCTCGCTGGCTCAGGCCTCAGTTGATGATGTTGAGCTGATCATCGTCAACTTGATGCCATTTGAAGCGTAAGTGTCTTCAGTCTTTGTTTCCTCCATAGACCCAATGCTTTGCTCAATATCAAAATAACAAATGTTTTTGATGCGCTTCTCAGTCATAGTGAATATAATTAAAACGTGACTATGAGGTCTGCACAAAGTCTAATTGAAAATTATAGTAAATGTGTAACCTGCCTTACTGGGTAGGTTAACATAATTGATAACACCATCAATTTAACGTGGAATAGGTGTTTATTATAATATACGGTAACAGTCAGGATGTAGTACGCACACAGCAATAATACAGAAGAGACAGTCAAGTAATCTTGTGAGAGTGTGAGTGAGTGAAGACAAACAATGCACTCCTATTTATAAACAAATGATCAGTGAACTATGGAAGGCTAGATAATGACTCGTGATCAGTATAAATGTTTATCCTTTAACTAGAAATACTATGGTCTGTAATTATTTATACAGAAATGAGTAGAACTAAGAATAATATAATAATATTATTTGCTATGAAATCATTGTCCATACTTCCAGAGAGATTTGTGTATGTAATACATGAATATTCTGGCAGCTACAAATGTATGCAATGAAGTAGCTGAAGGACCTAGACTTTCCAATTCTTATACCTGATACTTACTTTACTTTGCATTCAAAAGTGCAATCAGAGCACAGCATTATTACCTCCTAGTGGTGAACATAAGCAACGCTGACCGGACCTTTGAGTCAGTTCCTGCAGCAGGAATCCTGACTCAAGGGATTGAGTGCATTGTCTCTGTGGGACGGTTGCTAAATTAATCCCAAAGTCTGGTTGGCAGGGCAAGCCGTTAGCAATACTGTATTTCCTTGATATGTGTAAAGTTTTACTACTTAAAATAACATCGAAAGAAAAGGACAGAAAAGAAGGGTCTTCTGTCCTTTTCTTTCAATTTAATACATATCGCATAGATGATTTTTCATATTACATAAATACATGTTACTAAAAAGTAGGGAAAAATTGCCTTGTACATCGACGACCATTGGCTTACCCCGTAAAGGATATGGCGTCTCGTTATGTATTATGTTATGAGTTCACTTTAATTTGGAAATTTTTAGAGCTCTTTATAGGTGGAAAAATTCTTGCAATGGGAGGAAAATGTTTTTTTTTTTTTTTTTTTTTTTTTTTTTTTTTTTTTTTTTTTTTTTCAAAAATAAAATTGAAATCTTAAGAAAAAGGCTGAGGAAGTCTAAATAAATAAATATATATAGAAATGTGGCTCAGATTTGCAGGTAGATGGTGGGATCAAAAATTTTAATTATTGTCTAAAAACTTTAAATGTTAAGAATTTTTGTCACGCCTTAAATAAAAATTATATTGCATTCATGCATGTGATTTGACTGATAGGTAATAAGTAATACAGTACAGGTAAAATTCATAGAAAACTACAACACAAATAAAAATTATTTTGTAAGAAAAGCGTTGAGAGATTTTATTGAATTTATTTACAGTAACTGTGATTTCAGATCTCGACCACAAGAAAATGAGACTCCATATGGAGCCAAGACTCGCTACAAGGAGAAAGCCTTGTTTGTGACTGGAAGAGAAGGCCTCACCGAACGAATGGCAGCAGAACGAATCATTCTCGAAGCTCAGAAAATCCTTCAGGTACGCTTCAGCAGCACTCTTGTCAGATCCTCATCATTTCTTGATTTTCTAACTTATCAAAATCTTCCTTTTATAAATTTATTCTACTTGGTAAAAAAATGTACAAGACAGCACTAACTTAACACCTGTCTGAATTGCTGGAGCTGCAGAGATTTGCAATTTTCAGTAAGGTATGTACAGTTTATCCTTATCAAAAAGCATGGTTACATCCTCAAGCAAAGCAAAGTGGTGCCGTCTTGAGTTGTACATACAAAGCAGGGAAGCGTGGCATATAAATATATTGCCCACCATACTAGCAATCCTCCTGCTTTAGTTTTTAATATTGCATATTATAAACTATTGATATAACCATTTCCTAATAATTCCTGTAACTTAATGCGAAAAATCGTCGCGGTTTAATGTGGCCGGTCCACAGCAAGCTTAAAAAAAAAAAATAAATAAATAAAATATTAAAATAAAAATAACATTAAAGTAACATTTACTTGCAAGCAAAGAGAAAATTAAGCATATTTATCATCTCTTGATATTTTGTGTTTTCATGGGTCTTTTCTGTCTTTTTTCTTTCATTATATAACTTACTTTCAAAGTTTTGTCTGAGTTAAAAAATTGTGATAATGTTTCAGGATTCTCTCGGAGTGGCAACCATAGACTGGAGTAGGGTCAAACGTCCCAGGCTTGAAGTACCCACGACGAGTAATCAAGTTCTTATAAGAGACGAGCTAGAAGACACTGAAGTACTACAGGATGCTCAAGTTGCACAAAACCCTCCAGCTCCTCAAGATGCTCAAGTTGCACTAGACTCTCCAGCTCCTCAAGTTGCACAAGACCCACTGAATGTTCCACCGAATGCTCAAGCTGCACTAGACTCTCCAGCTCCTCAAGATGTTGCATTTCTTGAAGAGACTGACAGTCTCATAGAAAAAGAAGTACAACCAATAGGAAAAAGTAAAGCTTCATACTTAAATGGTTCCCATCACAATGGAAGTGTTTCTGCCACTTCTATGAAAGTAGTTAAAGAATTGAACTCTTCAAAAACACAACCACCTGTTGTTTATGATTGTTTCTCGGAACCTGAAGAATCAGAAAATCCTTTACTTCATAATCATTTACTCAAAGCAACCACTGAATTCCAAGCCACTACTTCTTCGTCTCAATTAAAAATTAAAGTCGAAGGAAATAATAACACAGATTCTGAATTTGAAAGATCCAATCGTGACTCATATAGAACTCCTAAAAGTTCTAGTACTGATAAAGTTTGTCATCCTGTCCGTAAGCATATGAACAAAAGACAAACAAAGCAATCTCCAGATATATTCAACTGGTTTCCTGCTGAGCATAAAAATCCTAACTTAGAGGTTGAAATCGCAAATAACGTACAGCCACAAGAGAACATGTCCCCAACTGTGATAGAAAATTCTCCTGAAAGATTTAATACGACCTCTAATTTGTCTCACTCGTCGCTTCATTGTGGCCCAGAATTACTAGAAGTGCTTCAGAAATTTGACAAATCCTTCAAGCCATCACAACACCGTCACACCATCACAGCAGATGAGGAGGCTTGTGGACCCTCCAGCAAGCCCGAGGAGACAATTCCTCAAAGTCAGGTGCAGGAAGATTCGATGTATGACGTAGCATTCTTATCTGTGTTTGAAGAATCATCATCTTCAATAGAACAAAGATTATACACTAAAAACCTATCACAGAAGAAAATAATCAGTGAAAAATCTAATGTAAGCCATCAGTGTGAACAAAATACTACCCATATTTCTCATGCTAATGCTTCGAAGTATAAAAGTAATAATGAAAGAATGCAAACAGAAAGTAAAAAAATTGATATCTTAAAAAGTTTGAAATCTAAACCAATGGCAAAAAGTAATAATAGAGCTTATACTAGTGATCTGACCAGAGGAAAAGATATTGAAATTAATGCTATAACGACCAGCTTGAAATCTAGACCTGTTACTGATAATATCAATTCTGCTACTGCTAATACTGGAAATATTAAGAGCACAGAAACAAATATGAAAGCTAAGCCTAGTCCTATGAGTGTTACAAAAATCACTACTGCTACTAATAGTGAACTGAATGGTAGAAAAGAGATAAACGTTAATACCTTAACCAGATTAAAATCTAGACTTGATAATCCTACTATTATTAATGAAGAGAGAAGAATGAATGTCATAACCAGTACACAAAATACTGAAACTGCTAGAGATGGCAATCTGAGTACTAGAAATACACAAATAAATCCTGTAATAAATTTGAATTCAGAAGAAAACTCTAATCATTCTGCTATTAATGATGTAAATATGGCTGACAGAGAAAATTTTTTTATTGTTAAAGTAGAGAGTAGAGAAGTTTTTGATAGCTTTGCTCATGAGTGGAAAAGGCAAAATAGCTTCAGTCTCTCTGTTAGCTGTGAAAGCAACAAGCAGTCAACTTGTATCGGAGAGCTTGTTGTGGGCTCTGCTGCAGCCAGGATTCCGGGAGCAGCCTCAGCACCGCCCCAGAAGTATGATGCAGATTGGGAGTACCGCCACATGAAGCTTGCTGGGGTAGCTGTGTGCTGGGGAGGGCTTACCTCGTACTACCTTGACCTCCACCACAACATAGGTGAGCAAGCAATATTTGCACTTCTCATGTTTTAAGCCTGCAACTATATAAAAAATAAGACCCTCTATTTAATAAATTAGTTCTCGTATTTTAACAAGATTTTTCACAGGCACAGATCAATGCTAAATCTGAATTTAACCCTAAACAAAGTTATAGATAAATGATAATTTAAAATAATTTAAATGGTTTATTTATATATTTTTTTAATTGCTCTTATTTTTGTTTTATCCTATTTCGCATGTTATTTTAACTTATTGCTTATATATATATATATATATATATATATATATATATATATATATATATATATATATATATATATATTCTTTTTTATTTACTCTTACCGTAATTTTTTATTATTATTTAAATTTAAATAATTAGTGCCAGCTGATTTTGCCTTATAAGTTTAGCTACTTTTTTGAACAGTTTAATTGTTTAGTAAAGCATATATAGTTACATTTATACTTAACTTTTTATTTTCATTATTATATACAGAAAGTCCATCCTCTGATATTTTGTTTTGGCTAATTAATATAGTGGTTATATTACAATTTTATAGCCTCCAACGTCAGCATTGGTGAAAAGCTGGACCTGCTGCAGAGTGTCCTGACGAGTGATGAAGTCCATGTTCTCATCAACAACTCAAAACAGCAGCTCCGGATGCTCAGGCAATGGACTGAAATATCATTACATGAATCAGGGCTTGCCGGGGACCCACTGATTGCAAGCTGGCTGATAGATCCAGATGATCAAGAGACTTTGCCTGGCCTAGTAAGTGAGGGTTCTATGTACAATACTAATGTGTCTATTGCCCCAAAATCAATCAATCAGTACAAGTCAGTTCTTTTGCCTTTTGTGATCATGATGTTATTTATTATATAGGCAAAGTTACATAGTTTAATTGGTAACTGATAGACTTGGAGACTTAATTCTCTAGTAAACAATAACTGAATTTAATTTATTTGTATTTTATTGAGTTAAAGAATATTATTTATTTTAACTAACAAATTTGGAATTCAGGTGATTTAAAGGAGGGGAATAGCTTTGAATTTTATAGTTTTATAATGTTGTTGAGGCAGTGAAACGTAATTTCGCACCATAACAGTTGAATGGAGTCCTCGAGAAGCTCAACCTGTAAAACCTTTATACTCGAGATTGAGCACTGCCCTCCTTCTGCCCTGACTCCCAGCAGTTGAAATTTAAGGTATATAAAATAAAATTGTGTCAATAAGGTATTTGTGGCACTTGAAAAAATTTGAAATCACAATGCCCATAGCAGCGCTCCTCTCAAGAAAACCCCTTGCGTGATTGACTGCGATTTTCAAATAAATTGTTCCAGCAGCAATAATATCAGAGATAATAGCCAATGAAAAGGCACCTGTGAAGTCATTTGTACCCATTCTGCGGCGACGGTATAGGAAAATCCCTGCAAAAGATAGGTTCACTCTAGTTGCAACCACGGACATAATTTTAATTCTGGAATGTTGAAATTTTACCAGGGCAGTCTTGATAGTATTTGTCAAATATCCTGAAAGAATTTTCTTGTTGACATTTACACAGTCTGAATTATTGTAGTAGCAAGATAAGCCAAAAATTTAACATTGTTTTCCTAGTAACATTTTTCTCTTCTTGCTACTGCAATAAGTCAATCTGTGTAAATGTCAACAGCAAAATTCTTTCAGGATATTTGACAACTACTATCAAGACTGCCCTGGTAAAATTTCAACATTCCAGAATTCAAATTATGTCCGTGGTTGCAGCTAGAGTGAACCTATCTTTTGCAGGGTTTTCCCTATATCATCGCCGCAGAATGGGTACAAATGACGTCACAGGTGCTTTTTCATCGGCTATTATCTCTGATATTATTGCTGCTGGAACAATTTTTTTTTTATGCAGCCGTATCATACTGAGGCAATACTAACTGTGGGCTTAATACTGTGAAATGGTCATAGGGCCTTTAAACTTCCACTGCTGGAAGTTGGGGAAGGTGGGAGGTGTTTCTTTTGGTGCAAAATTATGTTTTTTTACATCAACAATGCTATAAAATGATAAAAGTCAAAACCACTCTCTTCCTTTAATGAGATTTGGTAACTTTTCTATACCTTAATGATAGTAATTTATGCAACAAATTGGCAAATTGGCTGAAAATTACACATTACAGCAAAGGTCAAGCAAAAAATACCCCCGAAGCACTAAAACTTCTTAGTACAGTGCACTTTTTAGTTTTAAGATTTAGCTTTAAATTTTAAATTTTGGGCTCATTTCTTTTCCTCCATCCCTACCTATTTTTCCTCCAAATAATTATGTAGTTAAAAAATGTGATTGTCACAATATTTGATATGTAGTGCGTGTTTAATACTATTATTTTTTTTATTTTTTTATTTGTGTCTATTTTTTTTTATCTGTTTATTTATGTGTGTGTTGTTGTTCCTATGTCTATATAAATACATATACCTATACCCTTTTCCTAATAAATATATATGTTCAATAAAAGACTTACGGAAGTGTAGATGGAGAGATTGATAGGAAAGTAAGTGCTGGCAGGAGGATTGTGGGTAGTATGGCAGGGTTGTGTCACACTGAGCTGTTGTCTAATACGGCTAAGCTAGCTGTGTATAACTCTGTCCTAATACCAACTTTGATGTATGGGTCTGAAGTATGGGTGTGTCAAACAAAGCATAGGAGTAAGTTGAATGCTGTTGGTATGAGTTTTTTAAGGAATATGTGTGGCAAAACTAGGATGGATAGAGTGAGAAACACATGGGTGATGAATGAGTGTGGAGTGAAAGAAAGCGTAATTGACAAGTATGAACGAAGTACACTACGTTGGTTTGGACATGTTGAGAGAATGGGTGATGAACTAATTGCAAAACAGGTGTTAATTAAAGGTAGTGTACAAGGCATGAAAGGATTAGATAGACCTAAAAAGGTTTGGTTGGATGTGATTGCAGAATGTTTGAAGAACAGAAGTGTTAAAAGTACATAGTGTAATAGAGAGTGCAGAAGGCAAAAGAGTGTTATGAGTATTTCTGAAGCAAGTGGAGTATGCAAGAATCGAGTGCTTTGGAGGGCAATTTGTAGACGGCCGAGGTAATAATGCTGCTGGCTTACCCCGTAAAGGGATATGGCGTCATGTTATGTATGTATGTAAAAGACTTATAATATATAAATATTATTATTAGTCTTTTATTAAACACAGAAAGTGTACATATTAACAGCACTAGAAACATACATTATAGAAAAACATTACAATAGAACACATAAAACATACATACAAAACATATATAATAGTTACAGAATAATAGAACAATAGAAAATGATAATAAAACAATATAAAATAAAATAACAGATGATACTAACAGCCTGTTACATCATAATAATAATATATCATATATATAATCACATATATAAAACAAAATATGACATAGAAAATAGATAGAATAAAAAACTTATTGCTTCATTGCTATTCAAAATCTATAGACTATATGAAATCTCCCCTGGCATAATCGCTAATAGGCTTAATTCTAGATTTACAGATATTTAAATGATATTGGCTACAATATTCATTACATAATTTACATACACAAAATTGTTCAGCTTTATGATAACCAGAAGATTTACAAATCCGTGAACAGCCTGGCGAGTTAAGACATTTCTAACATTGGATCTATCCAATTGGGGCAGACACCAATGTTTACATGTCATAGCATCAGTGCTGTAAAACTCAGGATTAATATCCTGAGCTTTTTGATTCCTGACAGCTATAAAATTGGAATATTGATCTGTCGTTGGAAGTTTAAACATTTCTTTGATTTCTGTAATAAAATAATTGGAATCTATCAGTTTATAGGCCAGTCTAGTTTCGGTAAATTTTGACAGACACAGTAATCTTTTAACAAACATGGCTTTTACTGATTCTAATTTATCAAAATCAGATACAGATAAATGAGGCCATACAATTTCAATACCATAAGTAGCCACAGGGGCGACTTTTAAATTGAATAGTTTGAGCCCTGTTTTGACGGATAGACCAGACAGCCCTGAGATAGTGTACATAACAGTGATAGCGTTCTTACATCTTTCTGTTATATGTTTAGAAAAAGAATGCCCTGTCATTTGAAGTATTATGCCAAGATATTTAAATGAATTTAGAAATTCAATCTTTTGACCGTCACAATAAATTTCATCGTTTTTGCATAACGGTCCGCCTCTTCTAAACTTAACAACCTTGGTTTTCTCTGTGTTAATTTCTAGACCATTTGTTTTGGCCCAGATAGATAGATTATTTAGCGCTTTTTGTAGCTTGACTTTGCTCTTTGAAATAATAGCAAGATCATCTGCATATAAATTTAGTACGACTTGATCATTTTCACAGTTTATATCTTTTGTAATCTCGGTTATATCTGCAGTAAAAAGATTGAAAAGAAGAGAGCTGCTCGGGTCTCCTTGCAAAACTCCGTTAGATTGAATAATATTACTAGAACATGATAAGCGATCTTGAACACATACATAATTGATATTTAGAATAACAGCTAAAATATTCAAAATTTCAGAAGGAATTACTTTAAGTGACTTCAGCTTTTCAATGAGCAAATTCCTATTGACCGAATCAAAAGCTTTTCTGAAGTCTACAAAAGCAATATATAAATGACCCTTTGGCTTCTCCAATGCTAGTTTAATTTGATTATATACTGTGGATACAGCTTGTATTGTGGAACGTCCTGGCATAAAGCCGTATTGCTCTTTTGGAATAAGATAGTGGGTGGAATCAAAAAGCCTGTTTGCAATTAATCTCGAGAAGAGTTTGTACATGGTATCACCATGGATAATACCTCTGTATGAGTCGGGTGACATAATGTTACCCTTCCCTTTGTATAATACCATTAGGTAGGCGATCCGCCACAATTCCGGAATTGTAGCCGTATAATATATAAATATATATATTATATATGTTCCAGTTAACTTGATACTATAGTATACTATTTGTGTTCAATAAAAGATTTACGTATTTATAATGTTGTCAGGGCAAAATGTGCTCTAATTTGCATACATATCATCAAGTTGTAGTTATTTTATATCTCCTCAAGTGAGGGCTGCCTGTACCTCACATGGAGGTGAATACTTACGTCATTGTATTGGATCAGGCAACTGCCTGTTGTCCTCAGGTGCTATCAAAGTGCTGCAAGTATGCAGATCTTATGGCACGAGATCTCGGACTGTCACCATTTAGTCAGGCAGCCCCCCATGTGCAAGCCAGCATCGATGCCAGTCTCACCTTCTATGTCTGCGAGCATCTTCATCAACAGCTCCAACAGCTGGACCTTTGGCAGCCCTACGTTGGTGGGTAAATTAGCTACACAATTGATTAGGAAATAGGAGCATAACCTAAAATATAACAACTTAAAATACACTGTTGAACGGCTTCTTCTTTTTCTTTTTGTGCCCCTCAGGATTTAAGGAAAGACCCATTATAAGTTTGATTTCTGTCTTGGCTCATGTTATGCATAAAATTTTGTATTACTGACTCGCTAACAGTACGAGTTGATGTAAAATGGTACTGACTTTGCTGGGGTTGTGATGAATGCTGACTTGTGAGTTTTTTTTTTTTTTTTTGTTTACAGAAATGGAGCTTCCCCTTGTGCCCTGTCTGGTAGATAGTGAGGTGAAAGGTTTTTGCATGGAGAGATCTGCAGCTTTGAGGCTTGTGCAACATCTTAAAAACCTCAAGCTCAAGGTAGAAAAAGAAGCATGGAGACTGGCTGGGACCCAATTCAACCTCTCCGCTTGGAAAGAAATTGCTCAAGTGAGTGTCCCTGCACTCAAAGTTGTGGTTTGTTCAGTAAGAGGTTGCTGTTGCAGGTTCTCTACAACATCCTAGCTCTGAATGCCCAGCACGGCAACTTCAAGGCGTGGCGTACAGACAAGGAGGCACTCACTCGACTCAGTCGGCAACATCGTGTGCCAAAGCTCATTCTTGATTTTCGCAGTCTCGAGTTCATCATTACGCAGGTGAGATGCGAGTTATTCTTTCTCCATGGCAACCCAGTGGTTATAACAATTCTCAATTGTTCCTGTCACAAGACTTGCACTGCTGTAATAAACTTTTTTTTACCCGGGTCATAGAACGTCCCTATAATTTTTTCACATGACGACCATTCCACAAACTTTTTCGGAGTAAATTTTTTTTTTTATTTATTTATTTTTTTTTCACAGCTTTTAATTAACTATTTCTCCTGCAGGTAGACTTATTGTTAACAGTCGAAACAAATTAAAGTAAACAATTAAACTTTAAGGTAACCTCTAACCAAAATAGTATTGGTTGTTGTTTTATTGGGAGGGAGGAGGGGATTCAAACATTTTTAGATTCAAAACCAAGCAGTGTGGCACAGCCATTTATGTTTCAGACTTCTAATCTGGATTGTTACCAGATCTTGCTCCATGTCTGCATATTAGGCAGGTATGGGTAAAGTTTCACTATTATTATAAACAGTAATGTTAAAAAGAGGCTTCAAAAGGTCAAATTTCAGGCCTCAAAATTATTCTTTACATTTCATTTTGAGCCAACTAGTAAAGTATAGGAAATAGTATTCATCACAAAAACTTACTTTTTGTCAAGCAATGACAGAAAACATTGCTCTATAAACAGTAAGAGGAGCATAGAGAGAGAGAATAATAATATGCCGTGGATCCGCTGAGCGATTGGCGGATGCCATGCAGAAGGCAGTGTTGCTGGGCTCTCTTCGTCTCCTTCGCGCGCATGGGGAGGTTGGGTGAGGTGCACCCATAAAAAACAAAAGGCAGCCTTGGAGTTTACTGCACGAGAGTGCGGAGCGCCGAGGTCGAGTTTCTCTAGCTGTTGAAGTTGTTAGAAGAGGAATACTCCGTTTTACACGGAGCCTGTTTTTTCAACTTTGGCATGCTGGGGATAAAAAATAATAATAATAATTGTTTATTGGGTCAAAAAATTACATATTTGGGAGGAAACAAAATAACCCAATTGGTGGCTGAAAAAGGCAAATGCCCATACACAAAGTGAACAACCACTAAAACACATATTTTTATGTACATGCAAAATTAAGATACTACAGTACTTATATCACTAACCTTAACATAGCAATGCTATTACTTTTGAAGAGCTAGTTTGTTAGTGATATTTCATTCCGTTTCAGGTGTTGGAGCCTCTGACTCGAAAAATTCAAACCTGTAATGAAGATCTATGTCCTTTCCTGCCTTGCTATACAACCAATACAAAAACTGGAAGAATCTATATGCAAAATCCTAATCTGCAAAACATACCTCGTGATTTAGAGATCCTTGGAGAGTTGGTGAGCCCTCGCTCAGTCTTCAAAGCACGTCCTGGCTGCATTTTGGTATCTGCTGACTACTGCCAACTAGAATTGCGTATTCTTGCTGGCTTTTCTAAAGATTCTGCTTTAACCAGCGCTCTCTGTTCGTCTCAAGATGTCTTTAAGGTAATTGCCGGAAGACTGAACAATGTTGCTGTTGAAGCAGTGACAGAGCAGCAACGTCAGAATGCCAAAAAGGTATGCTACGGCATCATGTATGGAATTGGGGCTGACTCGTTAGCCGTGGAACTTGGTGTCAGTGACCAAAGAAAAGCTAGAGAATTAATGAGATCCTTCTATGCTCATTTTCCTACTGCTTTCAAATACATGATGAGTATCAAACAGAAATGCCTTAGAGAAGTGGAAGTTAAAACGCTCATGAGTAGACGGCGCATGCTTTTTGAAGTAAGGTCTACCAATGAATATGAGAGGGCCAAAGGAGAACGCCAAGCAGTGAACACCGTGCTGCAAGGCTCAGCGGCAGATCTCACGAAATGTGCCATCAGTATGATGCAGAAGGCCCTCAAACACTACAGGCTCGACTACAACACAACTCTTGTCTTACAACTACACGATGAGCTGATCTACGAGACTACAGAGTGCAACATAAATAAAGTTGCCTGGATTCTGAGGAAAAGCATGGAGAATGCCATTGTCTTGGATTTCCCAGTGCCGGTGAAGCTTCGCTGTGGCAAATCCTGGGGTAGCCTATCTCCAATTAATGTTGGCACTGAAACGCCTTGAGCTGTCATGTCATTCAATTTTATCAGATTAGTTTACTTCTTTAAGTCTTCAAATTTCTGTACTTTATCTCATAGATGTTGAATATTCAGTTTATAAAACATTTTTTTTTTTTTTTTTAATTATAACAAGTCATGCACTCTATTTATTCAGTTACCTAATTTTTGTTTTGTTACAAAAAATAATAATTATAATATGCCAATATGTATATATGCATAAAATGTGCCTGTCATTTAAATGATTTACATTTAATACGACATACAGTAAAAACTTGTTATTACGTAACTTGTTATAAGGTAAAAACTCGATATTGAGTAACGAAGTAAAGGTCCTGTAAAAATTAATTAGTATTGCAGATATCGGAAAAACTTGATATAAGGTATACTCGATATAAGGTAAACCCAATTTCCTGGGTCCCTTGACTTTACGTAATAACAAGTTTTTACTGTATTACATTGTAAAATTCAAAACTGTGTTTCATGCATATACACATACATCTTTGGAGAATATAAGTTAATGTATAATTAATTGTTTATGATTACCAGAACTCACTAAATATGATTGTATATTATATGTCAACTTTAAGCCATTTACATATTGTTATAGCATGCCATGTTTTGTTTTCTTTGTTTTTGTGTTTGTCTTTTTTTTTTTTAGTTAACTCAGTAGCTTCTTTATTTATTTCTAACTAACAAGAAAAGCACAAATCAAATAGTGAGATGGTATTGTTTTGAAGTAAGTGCAAACACATAATATATAATACATGTAATTGTAGGGCTTATGGGGAGTTTGTGGCCAAGAATTTAGTTTTATACATGCAATGAAGATGTCACTTAAATGCATAAAAATGTGTTTTTGTGTCGAAACATAGAAAAAATCCCCACGTGTTTTGCCCGCCACGGGGATTCGGCGGCCACTCGGCTTTGTAAATTCATTGTTTGATTTGCTACGCCAGTTGCTATGAAGGTAGCGATGCTAGTGACATCTGTGAAGTGTGTACAGAACTTGTCTAAATGTTGGCGACACATTTTAACATGAAGCCTACAGGGGCCTGGTGCAAAATAATAACATTTATAAAGTAAGCAAACATAAATTACATTTATCAATATCTCATTTGCTGTGTTATTTAATTTTATTGCTTACTTTTATATTTTTTCATCCTTTAGTTGTTCATTGATTAATGAAAGTTATCCAAAGTGACTCTTAGAGATTAGTGTTTTTCAAAGTAAAATTTCAAAGTTTTTCAAAGTTTAATTTTTTTTTTTAATGTTCAAATAAAATGTAATGTAATTAAATGTCCTGAAAAAAGAAATGAAAAAAGAATAGTGTACAATTATAAAAAGGCAGATTGGAATCAGTTAAAAAGTATGTTTGATATTTATTTGCCCACAGTTCCAAGTACACAAAATGTAAATATTGATGTGGATATTGCCTGGAGTCAATGGAAGGAAACATTTTGGTGGTGCATTGATCTATGTGTACCTAAGTGTAACATGAGAACAAGAAATTCCCATCCTTGGATATCTAAGTTAATTATTAAATTAATTAGGAAACGAGATGTGTTATTCAAGCAATGGAAAAAGTCTGGTTCTGATCAATTGCATGTTAAAATTATTGAAGCTAGAAATAAAGTTAAATATGAAATAAAAAGAGCCAAGGAGGGGGGTATTTGTGGTCTCTTGGTACTGGAAATAATGGTCAAAAAGAGCTGTGGAAATATATTCATGCTAAATCTGGAAATGGCTCCTCAAAGATTTTTGAAGTTAATGGAAAAATGACAGAAGATAGTAAATTAATAGCTGATTCTTTTAATGATCATTTTAAATCTAATTTTAATAATAGTAAAAGCGACATTGAAGTTTTACCTAGAAATTCTGAATCACGTCAGAAATTATCTACTGTCACAATTACTCCAGTTAAAGTTTGTAATGTTCTGAAATCTTTGAGGACATCTATAACTGCAGGCCCTGATGGCATACCATGTAGAGTTTTAAAGGAGTGTGCCCTATCTGTGTCTGAATCTTTGTCAAGCATTCTACAGCTGTCAGTGGACCAATCAAAAGTTCCTGAAATCAAAATTTTAGGTGTCATGCTGACTCCTGATTTGAAGTGGAATCTGCAAGTTGAGAAAGTTAGATCTAAATGTGCAAAGCTTTTAGGTTTTATGCAAAGGAATCTGAAGGATTGCACACAAAAAGTTAAGCGTATTTCTTACCTTACGTTAATCAGATCAATTTTAACTTACGGAGCTCCAGCATGGCACCCAACAACAAATGAAAACATTAAAAAATTTGAGCAAATTGAAAAGAAAGCTCTTAAATTCATTTATAGAAATAATGTTCCTGTTGGAAGAAGAAATATTGTTCCAATCAGAGATCAATTTAATGTCATTGATTTGTTATTCTTTGAGAAGTGTCAGTCAGGTCGCACAGATCTGAACATTACAAATGATGCTTTAAATGGACGGCCCATTAGAGGCCAAGAAGGAGCAGTACTTCTTATTCCTCCCAAGGCTAGAATAAATTTGTATAAAAATGGCTTTGTGTGCAGAACTGTATCTGAATGGAATAAGCTCCCTGCTCACGTAAAATTGATGTCTGGTAAACAATTCTCCAGTGCAGTTAAGCTGCACTTTATGTCTGGGAAGTCTAGTTGATTATAGGCTATGTGTTGACGTTTAGCTCTGGTTGCTAACGAAATATATTAAAATTTCAGTATAACTACCATTATGTGATATAGTGTTTTTACGCTTTTGTATGTTATCCACACCCTTGTATGCTTTGTATATATATAATTTTTTTTTTTTTGTATTTTCTTTGGGTGAAATAAATAAATAAACAAATGAATTTTTTTCAAGTGCATTGACGTTTTTTTTCACTACTTATTTATAGTAACCCTATTTTCTAAAATTTCTTGAATTGAAAAAAGCAAAGTCCGATGAATATTATAGCTTTAATTATTTCTGACTTTTAATCAATTTGATAATTTTTAGTTTTACGCATTTCATGAAAACAAAGCCCAAAAAGTATCAATAGAGGCTGCAAGTCTGTTGATTATACTGTGTTCCCACCGTCCTATCCAAATCTATGTAAAAAAAAACTAAACTAAATAGCTATTTTGGCATGTAAGAAATCTTGTAGAGGTAAATAATTTTTTGATTCATTATCAAAAGACCCCTAAATGGGGGGGGGGGGGGTCAAATTAATATATAGCTTTAATAATAACAGAAAAAATTCAAATTTTCTAACAGATATATTTATATGGAGAAAATTTTCCCGCCACGGAACATTTAATTAAATGAAACTGATCATTGATTATCCTTGTTAGATATTTTCATGAAATAATATTAAACTTTTATTTTATCAGTTATAGCATTGGATTTTATATTTTTAACAAACATAGTCCATATTCTTAACGAAATATTGATGTGTACAAATATCTGGCTTTGCTAAAATATTATTATATAATACATATTATATGATTGTTTTTTTTTCATCTCCGTATTCTTGTCCCATCAAGACTGCATGAGTCCTATCGACAGGTACTATAGTTTGCACTGCAGCCATGGCCGACTTAATTTAAAATATATAATTATATTTACTTAATATATGTAACAAAGTTATATATAAATTAAATTATTGTATTATGCTGTATATCTTGCAAATTAATGACAACAACAGGCATTAATAATTATAAAAATGATTTATTTATGTCTATAAATATTTTACATATACATATATTCACAAAAATCAACAATTATTTACAAATAGTGCTTTGACTAGATTGTTATATTAATATCCATGTATGATTTCAATAATGTTCCTCATCTCACACAAAAATTGAATAGGCACAGTACAATTTTCTTTTTACCAACTTACCACATTCAAATGATTACAAAAAAAAGTTTGCCATATATGCAACAAGTTAGTTATATCATTATATATAGATGGGTTATTTGCATAAAACAAATATTAGTATGAATTTAATATCGCGATAATGACAATGATATATTCAGATCTCTCTTATAATAAATTTATTTCAAAATTTATAAAAACAATAAAATCTTAAAATATAGTCTTTTTGATTTGTTTTACGTTAGAATGTTAAATCTGTAAAAACCTAGGGTAAAAGCGTCACAACCTTTTGTCTGATTGATGGTAGAGACATTTTCACTGATGGGAAGCTTTTCAAACTGCTTGCTTCTTGTTGGTGATTATGTTGACAATATCATTTCAGCCCTGCAAAAATAAAGTTGTATAAATACAAATATACAGCAAACTCTACAACATTTTACAAAAAGTGCAGCCTATATATTTAATTTAGAATTATAGTATATATTATATATTTATATATATATATATTATAAATTATAATATATATTCGTAAAATTATTCAATATTTTATTTCATGAGTTCATGCTTATTATATATAATTTTATATCTGTCGTGGGACTTATATAATATATAATTATATATTATACGAATGACGTGTGTCCGTTATTCGATATCTCATCATAGCTTGAATTAAGTTTAACTTTAAACCCTATTATATATTAGGAGTATACAAAAAAAAACAAAAAAATAGTAATATTTAATGTACGTACAGTTTTGTTCAAATAAATTAATGGTATATGTACCGCGCGTTAATTGTACTTTTATTGCTGTGTATTCCATAATAACATATTATTAAATAAAGATATATATATATATATATATATATATATATATATATATATATATATATATATATATATGTATATATATTATTCTATTCTATTATTTATGATAAACTGATGTACTATAATTATGTCCTATAAACATTTTATATATATACATTATAATGTTACGTATTTTAGATGCGTATGTATAGTTCCAAAACTATGACTTCATTTTTACTATTTTTAGATTCAATGAAACCAAACTGCCGTTCTAATAATACAAATATTAACACTATAAAACAATTTTAATATATGCGGCGCAATACCTGCGTTGAAAAATATTGTATATTTTATTTTAAAAATGCTGTGTGTGTGTGTGTATATATAGATATATATATATTAAAATATGTGTAAAAACCGTTAAGATATATATTTTGCGATCTGTGTGGTATTTCTCATTCCCCCGTTATTTAATCATTTTGTATATATATATATATATATATATATATATATATATATATATATATTGTACGACATATTTGAAATTTTTACTATTCATGAAAACGTTCTGACAGTACGTTATATATTATAATACATATTAAATAAATAAGAGTCTATACTAGGTGCAAAATCCGATTTAAACAAAAAAACAAAAAAAAATCAAATTTGGAAAGTTATATATATACTCGTTACAATACTTAATTTGTTGGTACCAAAATATTGGTCCACAAAAAAAAATTACTTTTCATTCTAATTTGGCTTTGAATTTAAGCTAGGAAGTTTGTTGCAAAAACTCATTCGTCAGCTTTAAATTCTGGCTTTCTGAGGCCTATATCCTATATCAGTATGGCCCATATATATATTGTAGAATTAAAACATGATTATAATATTAACAGTATATTTTGCTTATATACACATATTCTTCTCTTTTCTATCACTCAATTGTATCTTTTGGGTTACGGATAATTCCAGTATTATTAAAATGTTCATATTGCAAAAAGAGGTCAATTAGGAAAATAAAAAAAACTAAAAGCACGCGTGTATCCTGTAAAACACATTTTTCACATTTATAATAGGCATTATGTCAATGCCCTGCATATATAGTACATAATAATATATTTAATCTTATATATTAGGGTGCGATTCACAAAACAGTTAACCAGGTTTCTAACCACGTTTAGCTTAACCACGTTTAACCATACCTGTTTTACGTGTTAAACCACCCAGTTAAACGTGGTTAAGCTAAAAACGTGGTTAGAAACCTGAATAACTGCTTCGTGAATCGTGTCCATTAGTATTTTGTTTACACTAATCAGTATGAGCTTGTCAGTTTAAGCAATCATGAATATTAAAGCATAAAATATTTTTATTGATTGAGTGGTTTTTCAGTTTCAATTAACTATGCGAATGGAATTATGGGAAAGCCTCTAGCTGTCTTTTTATCATTTAAAACTAAATTGTATTTTCCGCATCACTGATTCATATGAGCTACCTTTTTAATTTTGCTTTTATGAGTTTTTTCTCTTTATCACAGCGGTAATTACAGCTATCATCAGCATACCTTACTAATTCTGCATCCAACATATAATTAAGCCAAATTTAATCATTTTGTATCAAATGCAAATAAGCTTGGGGAGTGTTTCCTCCTTATGGCACCCCTAACAATGGAAGTACTATGTTAATTTTGATTCCTACTTATATAGTTGGCTATCTTTTAACTGGTTTATTTCAACATGCTGACGATCAGATAGATACGAATGTATTAATATACTCACTTGAGGGTTTTGAAGCGTTCCTTTTCAGTATTATTTTCTGGTGGCTCGCATTCAAAGGAGGCTATCTCGAGTGCTGTAAAATGAGTTATTATTTTATAAAATGATTATGAACTATGCAATATGGTTTGAACATGAAATTTATAGAAATTTATTTTTAAATTTATGAAATTTATAGTTATGAAGTTTTATAGAGTTAATTCAAATTTTGGTTATAATTAATTAGCATACACCAAGAAGTTGTTAAACTCGGCAAAAATGAAGTACAAGTATTTTTTCCCATACTAATAGACCGTGAAAACGGTGAATTAATTCTTTGTCACAAATTTATGTGTACAAAGTTGCAATTATAAACTAATAAATTTGACATGTTTCTTTCTTGAATTTTATTGTAGAAGTACAAATAAAAAAATATATGTATATATAATATTATTCAAAATTTAACAATGTTGTTATCATTATTATTTTTTATTGCATGTCATGTCAGTTTCCTAACAAAAGTTCAATTTTTAATAATTTTAATGATTCGCTTTGAAATTGGAACATGTATTATTTGACATTTGACAGTATTATAAATATGTCATCACGATGGCAAAATTAAAACATAAATAGGTATTATAACCATAATAGCCTTTTCTCTGCGTTGCTGATTGAGAGAAAAGAGAACCTTTAGCCATCTCATTACACTTTTTTGAGCAACTGCGATGATAACAAAAAATATACACGTATTTGTAGGTAATCAAAATATATCGATTTACGGATGAATACATTTTTATTAAGGTTAATCAGGTTTTGCTCACGACAAAGCTTTTGTATAGCTAGAAATGAAGGATCATAGAATAATTCCGGATCTTTAATCTTTAATTTTGGATCAGAGTTGATAAAACGTTGTTTTTAGTTCAGAAAAAAAGCAGTTCCTGCAATGCAGGCTGAACCGATGATGGTGGAAGCACTCTCGGCACTTGTTATTTATACATATATACACGGGCCCCAGGCCCTAAGAGTAGAACCTGGCATCGGAGCAGCACTTGTAATTTACATATACAGGACCTAAGTTCTAGGAGTAGAATGTGGTATCGTCACAGCACATACACCATCATCGAGGGAAATGCTTTTTTTTTTCTCTTTTTCTTTTTACTAAAAACTCGTTACTGCATGAATTTTGAATATATGTACGGTTTTAATAAAGCCTCAAAGCTTACAACTGATAGCACTGATACCAAACGTGTCGTCGATGCACTCGATTGCACCTACCGTTCTCGGAGAGCACTGGCGAGGCCTGCAGCATGGTGAGCAGCTTCTGATCCTTCTCGAACGGGCAAGTCGTCTGCTTCCACGCAAGGAACTCGGTTACGCGGCGTGCAAGCTCCCAGAACTTGGAGAAGTTCACGTGGCCGTTTGGCAGTCTGCGTGAGTAGAAAACATAATTAATATAATTATTATATATGTACACGGAGACGCAAAATCGCCATAAATTTAAGTTGTGGAATTGTGCATGTGAAATGTTTACACGCCAATCCAATTGCAAACTACTAAAACAAATTGGCAACATTTGCTGCTCATTTGAAGTTCAAACAATTTCTTGGTTGAAGTTAATTTTGCCCCCTGCAACAGTATAAATTTTATCGTAAAGGTAACGGTGGGTGAACGACATCAGGCGCGGATCCAGGGGGGGGGCTGGGGGGGCTACAGCCCCCCCCCCCGAAATTTTGGAGTTAACATGGGCAATATAGGCGTTTCCCCCACTCCAATTTTTTTTTTAACATTGGCCTTATGGAGGCAGCCCCTCACGAAATTTTTTTCTGGATCCGCGCCTGAACGACATGCATAATTAATTAATACCTAGATATACAGTTGAGTGTAAAAAATACAGTGTCAGAACTTGTATTTTAAAATGCAGTTACATTCTCGACGATTAAGGGCATTGGGTGTAGCACCGGTAGTTGGCAACACTGACGTATCTTCACCATGTTAATTTTTGATCATTGCTCCTCGGAGTTATTTTTATGATGCTAGAGCTAAGCTGATTGCTGTAGTATCAAGATAATTAGTAGCCCAAGTGCACAATTTGGCTAAATAAAGCCTGATTTAAAGAAAAGTTTTTTTTTATATTTTAGAAAAATGCATGTAAATTTAAAAAATTACTAAAAAAACTTTTCTTTAAATCAGGCTTTATTTAGCCAAATTGTGCACTTGGGCTACTAATTATCTTGATACTACAGCAATCAGCTTAGCTCTAGCATAAAAATTACTCCGAGGAGCAAGGATAAAAAATTAACATGGTGAAGATACGTCAGTGTTGCCAACTACCGGTGCTACACCCAATGCCCTTAACAAAGACCTCGATTCTTTTTGAAGTCTTGATCGAATGAGAATCAATCAGGCCCTGATGGCTACTCAATAATTAAAATCCTGTTTTAAGACGCTTGATGGTATTATTAAGTATAATAAGTGAGTCAATTTCAACAACAAGCAAGTAGAATGTGAGCTTCTTCGTGACGGTATTACAAAAAAATTAAATATTGGAATGTACAGATAATACGCGGTTAATGTATTAATTTACTCGTTTGTGCTTGTGTAATAATTTGAAACGACGCGTTTAATACTGTTATAAAAATAAAAATATTAATGTGAAACAGCGTGTCAAATTTAATGTGATAGGATAAATTACAGAATTATTTAAATCTAATAATATAATTTTATTAGCGTTTTTATCAGAAAATGTAAACATTGTTTAAAATTTGTATATAGTATATATTACAATTTCTAAAAAAATATATCTCCATCGAATGAAAAAAATATCAAAGTTATATTTAAAAAATAATAAAACCTGTTGATAAAAAAAACAACAACATTATTTTACAATAACTGCTGTCCTCTTTAAAACAGTAGTGAAATATTCTGCATATAATTATGTGTACACATTAATTATATTATAGTAGTACTTGACATAAATAAATGCAGAAATGTGTCTGTAGTTTTATGTTACGAGTTCTCATACACAATTACTATATACAGCTTAACTTTGCTACAATGTTTTTATGGACTGTCCGTCGACACATAATTTGGTATTACAATGTGTATAATAATATAATAATAATATTTTATAATGATTTTTTACTTTCCTTCTTTGGAGTCTTTACAACATAATTATTATGCTGCTTAATACTATTCTATCATCTATGATGATCTATGTAAATACCACTTGAAATAACGTAATTATGTTCATTATTTTGACTGTATTAACTGATATTATCAAACGCAAAAGAAACTGGTGAAAGCTATAATACACGTCATACAGAGGGATAATTCCTTTCCTAATAAACTCATCTGCTCGATTGAATTAATAACAATTAGTTTAATGTTAGCTTCTTTTCACCAAGCACGTGCTGACTTGCTCACAAGACTCACTTGCTGCAACAACCCTCGTTCAGGAAGTAGAGGTCCTTAAGCAGCAGCGAGAAAAAGGGCACCACGATGCGCTCGCGGTCGTCTGTCGCGCCTGCCGCTCGCCACATGGCGGCCTTGAGTGAGGAACGGTACGACGAGAAGTTGGAGGACGGGTCCATCTGGCGCTGGAGAACCTCCAGTTGTGGCGACGACACCTTGGACCACTGGAAACAGCAGGTGAGTGTGAGCCAAAGAGAACCATGTGGCCAAATATCGTTCACACACGTTACACAATGTGCAATCAGCTTCAAGTTTGTATCGAGAGAACCATATGCATTCGAAAGTATAGAAATTAAGACCTGATGTCCTTATCATTATTGGGCACGATTCACGAAGCAGTTAGCCAGGTTTCTAACCAAGTTTAGCTCAACCCCGTTTAACTAGGTGGTTTAACACGTAAAACAGGTACAGTTAAACGTACGGTTAAGCTAAACGTGGTTAGAAACCTGGCTAACTTCTTCGTGAATCGCACGTACCCATTTAAGACAATATTAATAGATAATATTGTCTGCAGTAGTATATACACACACACACATATATATATATATATATATATATATATATATATATTCATAATTTTACAATTAATGTTGTCCAGCAGAGGCAGAGATTATAATATTATTAATTTTATTAGTTGGTGAAACATTTTACAAGGATTACAGGATATAATGTATAATTGTGTAATACTCGTATTATTGTTTTGATGTTATGCATGACATTAACAATTTCATCCTTATAATTTGTAAAAAAAAAAATAAATAAATAAAAAATAATAATAATAATAATAATGTAGTTAATATTAGAAAATGTGATTCTGTTAAATGATAAAATGCAATGCGATAAATTTATCGTATTTATTTCCTCTTACTTTTAATACTGTACATCGTAAGGGTATTTAAATCGCATCATATAAACTAATATAAAGCCACAATCTGTAAAATGGAATTCATTCCAATTTAGCTATATAACGAAGTTTAAAGATTTTAATAATGACAGTGTGAAATCTCCCTTCCCCTCGGGGCTTTCTTTCCCTCGGTCTCCAAGTGTATATACAAACTTAAACTTCATTAAAGATTTTGTCTGACCATCATTATAACGCTATAATACTTTAAACACTCTGTTGTATATTATAAGCATGAATATTTGATATAATTATACGTAATGTACATTTATTTCATAGAATAGGTATCCCAATAAAAAATTATGTGAATTTTAGATTCGAGTGCTTTTTTAAATAGAGAATTTTTGTTTAATATATTTTCTCAATTTGAATCTTCTCTTATACTTAAAGAAAAAAAAAAGATTTTGGAGTAGAATACAGCTCTCGCTGTTCATAATCGCTGTTCAACCAACAAAAGTTAAAACAATTAAATATTAAATGAGACCTAGCTTTGTCATGTTTGCAATTAACGTCTTGAAACGCATTAATTTTGTAACATTTCTCCTGATTAACTTGGTACGTGATATACTACAAAGGCTTATATATGTAATACCTAACGTGGAAACGGACATTTGAGTTGTATATAGTCACCTTTATTAGTTAACATCATGCAAGAGGCATGCTTTCGTTGGCTAATTACTAATTACTATCCTCTATGTTACATAAAAATATTATAAAGTATATATATATATATATATATATATATATATATATATATATATATATATATATATATATATATATATATATATATAGTATAAAGTAAATGTGTCATCCTAGCTCATATAATTAAATAATCATATTATAATATAACATAATTATTATTGATTCAGTATTAGGACCACTGCTTTTTGTACTATTTATTAATGACTAGTGAGTATGCACTAGGATGTTGCTGTAAAATCATTCTGTATGCAGATGATATAGTATTATACTATTAATAACTGGCAAAAAGTTGAGTGAACTCATTGCAAATAAGAAAAAGGCTATGGACCTCTTACAAGTTTATCTTAATCAAAATAAATTGATCATGAACCATAGCAAAACAAATTTTATGTTGTTTAATAGATCAGATGACACAAAAGCACAATTTGAAGCACAAGCTCTGGTGTGAAACTAGTAAAAAGGTAATATATTATAGCCTAAATATTATATTATTTTTTTATTGTATAATTGCTTATAATATCTATTTTGTTTCCTGTATTTCCGCCATCAAGTCAGTTTAAACTTATTTCTTTCTTTTTCCCTCTGCTCGAGCTTAAAGCTCATAGAGGACAAAACTATAAAATTGTATTGTATTTAAAATTGTACTATGTATTCTATAATGATGAATAAAAAAAATATACAGGGTGTCCCAAAGATCTTTAGATTTTTCAAACCCGAATAGCAACCGTTTAGTATTTTTTAATGTTCACTTTATATACATCAAATTAAAGCTCTGAATTTAACATTTTCAAAAATGTGAACAGATTTTTTTGTTTTAAATGTCATTTTTCTTTTCTAACCGTTAGAAAGCAAAATAGTCACTTATTTTCGGAATCACGACTGCTCCTGCACCTAAACATTGATCGCGTCAATTCTTATGCTTGTTGATTTTTTTTTCAATGCAAATGCAACAAGGCCTCTCTAAATGGGCTCCGTTGGTGGCTCAGAAAACATCCAGTCCCTCCTCGAACTCGATCACGCCACACATTGCGCAGCATGGCAGGCATGGTGGACTGGATCGTGGTGGTGATGCCCTACTTTAGCTCCAACGAGTCTCACACTGGAATTTTGAATACGTTGTCCTCCACATAGACCCGTAGGAAAAATTTTGAGGGAGTGAAGTCAGGGAACCTGGCCAACCTGGGGACCTATGCTGTGGGACCCCAAGTCGATCCATATGCCTTGGAACACCTCGTCCAAAAAACGATGCACGAAAAAGTGCAAAAAGCTCTCATTTTGCCTTCTAATGGGTAAAAAGAAACATCACCTTTCAGATTTTTGTTTCTGTTCACATGTTTGAAAATGTTAAATTCAGAGCTTTAATTTGATGTATATAAAGTGAACATTAAAAAATACCGAACGGTTGCTATTAGGGTTTGAAAAATCTAAAGATCTTTTGGACACCCTGTATATTGGTTTAATATTTGATGATAAACTCAACTGGAATTTACATATTGAATATTTGAAAAAGAAGCTGCATTCTGTAAATTTTGCAATGCAGCAGCTTAGAAAGGTATGTAACTTGGACACCCTAAAAGTTGTATATCACAGATATGTTGAGTCTAATTTAACATATGGTATACACTTCTTTCGGGATCATCAGATCAGTGCCAAAACAATTCAGTATTTATGTGTCAAAAAAATATTGTACGTTGTATGGTTAGAGCAAAATCTAGAGTAAGTTGTGATAGCTGATGGCAAAAACTAGGCCTACTAAATTTTCCTTGTTTATGCATATTTTTCATGATAATGTTTGTAAGGAAAAATATTGACAATTTTACGACAAATAAAAAAATAACAGGCCATAACACCAGAAATTCTCAAAAAAATTATATAGATTTTTCTAAATCTGAACAAGAAAAGCGAAGCTTATATTTATTAGGCTCAAAGCTGTACAATAATCTTCCTGATACCTTAAAAACAACTACCTAGTAATCAACAGTTTCGGTCAAAACTGATTGAATTTTTACTGCAGAACAATTTTTATGCCTGGAATAGAATACAGAATTAGTTTTCAGATTGTTTTCTCAATTAAGAAAAATGTTTTTTTAATATAAAATTGTTATTTTCTCAGGTATTGTAAACTGACTAGATAATACTATAATATGTATGATTGTAATTATAATAATATAAAACTGATGAAAATATGTTTTAATTTTAATGTTTCTTTTACAGGTATTGCAATACTAAAATATTGTAAACATGCACTATGTACCTTACGGTTCTTTATGTGTAATAAATAAATACAAATCAATACTCTTTACCAATGTAATTCCTAATGAATTTTATAAAAAAGCATCATAGCTTCTTTAGAAGTATACCAGGGATAGCTTGGAGGATCTTCAAATTGTATTGACTAGAGGGGGTGGGTGGTAGGAGTGACTGCATTAAGAAGTTAATATATTAATTAATAAATTAATATGCACGCTATATATGTGATATTTTTTGACAAGACTCATGCAGTATTGTAACAATTTGTTGCTGTATTACCGCCAGTGGTCGAATAAATATATTCTATTCTATTCTATATTCTAAAATTATCTGAACTTCATCTTAACTAACTGGGATTTTTTGTAATTAATTAATATTTAAAAAAAATCCCTGCAGGCTTCAGTCGTATATTAAGTTGAACGTACCGTCTTTTTGAGACGAGCTACAGGAGCGATGTTGAGTCCCGCAAGGATTGCCATCAGCGAGTTGAAGTTTCCAATATTGAAGCACTCACGCGCAACTTGAACCCAGTAGTGCAGTACATTCACCCGTGCCTTCCGCTTGGCGTGCTGAAATCAGCGAGTATATGTTAATTAATTAACACATTTGCTAATTATTGCATCACGTTCCATTCGTGATTAATTGACAGTATATCGTGTGATGAAGTGTTTAATTTACATAGTTATAGACTAAATGCAATTTGCTCTTAAAATAGATTATATTAATTGATTGAAATCAGCCAAACTGACCTCTTTGCAGTGGCCTCAAGTATAATGAAAGTAAAACAATTATGAGGACAGTGTCATATAAGGGCTACATAAAACGATGCCACCACTTATGTACCTTGCAGACCTCAGTGGCGACAAAGTAGCTGAGCCGGTTGAACCACTGCACGTAGTTCTCGAGGTTACGCGTGCGCTTCACGTCCCTGAAGTTAGGTTCGAGGTGCGGTCGTTCCTTGGCAAACGCTTGAACGAACTCCTCGGGTCCGATGTACGACAGCCGCTCCAGTTCGATGTGTGTCAGCTGCTGCGCCAGCCGCTCTGCACTTGGACATAACTCCGTCACGTCCGTCTGCAAACAAAGTGCGTCATGTACACTTGTGACCTCACGACAAGTGGCCGCAATATATTCATAAAAAAAAAACAGTTCAAGGACCAAGCTGTACAGTGTATACTGCATATATATATATATAGGTTATAATCTAAACGAGAACCATTTTCATTTTGTTTATTTTGTGCAATTATGGCTAATGAACTTAACAAATGAAATTTATTGCATATTGACTTTGGGTCAATATCTATTATCTATTGACAGCAGACCTGTTATTGTATAGGAATTATATAACAAATATAACAAATTTACAAACTACAAACACACACACACACACACACACACACACACACACACACACACACACACACACACGCACGCACACACACACACACGCATATATATATATATATATATATATATATATATATATATATATATATATATATATATATATATATATATATATATATATATATATATATATATATATATATATATATATATATATATACATATACATAATGTAGGTCTAATAGTGGAGCATTTATAACAGACGAGTGTTGATCGAGGTATGCAAATTGCAAATGCTGGGTGCCGATGTTGTTACATTAATTAATACTCATATAAACGGTTATAATATTAAGTCAATATAATATATATTATATAGAAATAAATTTTCATTCATTTATAAATGTATACTTAATAACTTAATATTTATATATTATACTGAGCTGCTTTTTATACACCCACATTTCAGCTGCTTATATAACAGCAATAAATAAAAGTCGTGACGGAATGTGCTACCATTTTATTGATAGATTTCACAAGAATAAGCTGCAATGTGTCACCATATAATAAAGAGTGTCACATCTGATTTTCATGTAATTTGGACTTAACAATTAATTATCAGCAAAAATTGCAAGGTGTATATAAATATGTCATAATATATGTAGTAACTACATATTTTATGTTACATAAAGTATACACCTCAGAACAGCACGAATAATAATAATTTTATTTCGATTCTGGTTGTACAAGTCAACATCAATCATGTCATCATAATCATAAGAATTTGACACCTGTGTTACGGCTGCAATTGCAAGAAATGCAGATATGTAATTTTGGGAAAAAGGAGAAGAGCATCTAGTCTATAATCACAAAAAATAAAATTAATTCCATCCCTCCATAAACTGCGTGGCAATTAACGTCAACAAACCAACAAACATAGCAGCTGGGTAAAATAAAAATGTCCGAGTTGTCCCGAGGTATGTGGTAAACATCACTAATAATGTCAACAATTTATATGAGAACACTCTGTGGGGGATCAAAACAATTATCGGTTGCATATATTCTCTGCAAGATAACATAGTGCATTTGAGTTACCATGCAGTGAATATAGCACTCTTGATCCCCAGGGACTCGTATGTATACGTTAAAAATTCAGACAGTTTTATTCTAAATTTTGGATTTGGAACAACCTTTAGTAATAGTAAGAGTAATAAATAGTGAGTTGTATTCCTACAACACAAGAGGTTGTAATAACTATTTTAAAAATTTTGTTAAAAAACAGAGTTCTGAAAATTCTATTTACAACTGTGGGAAGACTCTATTTAATAAATTACCTGATAATATTAAAAATTGTAAAAATAAGAAAATATTTAAAAGATTTTGTATAAATTTTGTGAAAGATGTGTTTCCGTACAGCAGGTAAATGAGTAAATAATTATTTATTTATATATAATTTTATTATAATAATATAATATGTAATAGCTAGGTCTGCTTTATGGCATATGAAATATGTAATAATTCTATATAATAATATAATATGTCAAATATTATTGCCAAGGATGTTTAATTTATGTCAAAATTGTATAAATATAATATGTATGTTATTTTTTTTTTACCAATGTAATATAATTAGCGCAAGCTATATTAATAAAGAATATAATTAATTAATTAACCTTTCCTAGTAGATGAATGATTGCCAAATTTTACAGGCTAGAGCTGCACACCAGAATAACAATTTTTTTTAAAAAAGTGATAATTTTATATTTTATTACCACCAGTCTTATTCATCGCTTAATTTTATATTCATAAAAAAGAAATGTTTAATACGATGCAAAATTATCGATGCTGAGAAAGTGCTCAACATAAACCTAAAAGTTGCTGTCAATGGTAAAAGTATGGTGGCTGAAATATTGTATAAAGGTTTTATAATGGTAGTTGATACTGTGCTGTCACAAGCATGTTGTAAAAATATTTTTATTCATAATTAAAATTACTCATTACCATCGTATGCATATATGGTATGAAAAGTTTTTGACAAGATATTAATATGCATCATGTTGCGAGCTGAAATTGCCTCGTAGCTGGTACACAATTTTTATTACACTCTAATGTAAACACGGGGAAGCTTTTAACTTTGAGGCTTTGGTTTGGCTGCTTGCTTGGTCCGCTCGGCCATGCAGCAGGGCTCAGTAGCACGGCAGGGGCAGGACGAAGGACGTAGGACGGGAAAAGTGGGGGGGAGGGGGGGTGCTCAGTGTGGTCCCGACTAACAGCGTACTGCCTCCGTGGTGAGAGGAAATTGAATTTTTGATGTCGACGAAGCGAAGGGCATGTAGAGAGAGAGAGAGAGAGAGAGAGAGAGAGAGAGAGAGAGAGAGAGAGAGAGAGAGAGAGAGAGAGAGAGAGAGAGCGTTTGCTTGTTTAGGCGAAAGAGAAAGGGAGTAAGTGATTTGAACAAAGAAAGTGAGATACAAGCTTAAATGATTGATGGTATAATATCAAACTGATATTTATAAAATATAAAATGAGTGAATGACGTCATAAAATACGTATATATAGTATACCTTACATGATCATCGAACCAATTCTTAAATATATACGTACTTACGTAGCTTTATAAATGGTATAATTATATATTTTCAGAATAATCTGTTTGATCCATAACATAGCTAAATAATATTATTAATTTTTCTCTTTGATCTTTTTTTAACCCTCAAAAGTTAAAGCAAAACTCACTCGAGTGATGCTTCACTATTAGGTAAACGTTCGACAATAACTTTTTGCTAGTACAGCTACGTACGTACAATATTATATACTATTTATTTTTATAAATATAATATATCAGTGTGTTTAATATTAATATCTGTAATCGCCAGAAAATGCTTCAGAATTTCAGTTTTCTACTATTTTCCATATTTATATCGCTTCTGTAATTTAAAACCAAAATTTAATCTTATGGAGTGTTATCACAATAACATGGGTACATTATCTACGTAGTTAATTTATGTTTTCATTTCATAGCAGCATCAATATTATAACTATCAATTATGTGTACAATATTTTCCAATTAATAATAATATAGTTGGTTTGCTGTTTGATATAAAAACAACCTGATAGTTTGTAGCAAGTTATAAAGCTTCTATTTCTTCTTACAACTTAATTAAGACTTTGAAAAATATTAATGAGATACAAAATTACATTTCTTACACGTTATAACATTTTTTTAAATTACATTAACTTTCCTTGGTGTCGTAGGAAAAAAAAAGTGAAAAAAAAACAAACAAACTAGTAATGCAAAGTTTGAAAAGCTTAAACCAATAAAAATTGAGGAGGTGCGAGCTACGAGCAGCAAGCTGAAGTGTGCAAGTCAAGGGAATAAATGGACATCAAAGTGGCTTGCTTGCTTGCACTCGGAGCAAAGGCTATATAAGAGGGTCAGGCAGAGGTTAAGAGCTCTTCACTAGTAGCTCTTTAGGAGCTTTTAGCTATCTTGCTTGCTTGCTCGTCTTGTGTCTCCGATAAGAAGGTATGTGTACGTGGTTTTGTTGGCCCTACATACAAACACCCAATACCATGTGAATACCTGTGTGTAACGGGGTACAGATCACACCTAAACTACATACATCTACCCCTGTGAGATTCCCTTGGGTAAAATTTAAGAATTATTGGCTGTCATAAACATCACGGTGGTCGTTCTTATCTTGTCAACAAGCGATTATAAACAAGATAGGATTATGATGAAAAAGTTTCTATTTTTTTTTTATCAAGATATGTTTAGCTTGATTGACACTCAGATTATGAAGATAAAGAGATGAACTTCTTGTAATATCTTTCGAGAAGATAGGGGGAGGAATGTTTGTACAGATTTTACTGTCGAAATTCCATATGAATCATCCCCGAAAAGATATTGCTTTTTATTTAAAAATCTTTTATGTCATATATGTAAAAAAAAAAAAAAAGGCAGCAAAGAGCAAAAAAGGGGTACTATACCAAACTCTGATGGCTGTGTGTATAAAAGCAAGTACTTTGTTCCATGACTTACATGTTTGTTATGCTAGCATTTTTTCCAGTTTTTTTATAAGTAAAGAAAAGAATCATACGTGGACAACGATTAAATCACTTGAGCCTAATGATATGTGAGAGAAAGAGAGAGAACTATTGTCAATTCTAAAATATTGGAACTTCGTCAATTTAATTAAGTGGATTTAAATACCGCCAATTACCTGCAATTTGCGTAAAGTTACGCAAGACTTAAGCATAGGAAGTATATGTTAATTTCTTCCGTAACTTTAAGGAAATTCTTAATTAGAAGTATTTGAACACCCCCCAATTGGTGTACTACCTGTGAAACCCTAATACGTCAAACGATACATTTTGTAGAAAATTTGTCTTGTCGTGGTGGTTAACCAAAATGGTTTCCATTACATGCATGCACGTATAATCTATACTTCTTATGATGGGTGACAAATATAGTGAGCTTAATGTCTGCATGCAAAAAAAAAACTTGAAAATGCATGCATGCACTCTACGTTTTTGCCGAGAGAATAGAAATAAATATATATATATATATATATATATATATATATATATATATATATATAGAGAGAGAGAGAGAGAGAGAGAGAGAGAGAGAGAGAGAGAGAGAGAGAGAGAGAGAGAGAGAGAGAGAGAGCACAGCTCCCAGTTTCAGGTGCTTGGATTGTAAGGTGCTAACATGGTGTAAGATATAGAGGATATAGAGACCCGTGAGGCGTATAAATCATGTCAAAAGCCATATTACCACCCATTCATCAAACCATTTCGATGCCATTTCCGTTTGTAAAAGCCTGACTATATTTCTCTAGGGCATATAAGCCCCGTAGTATATCATTCACTTTCCCAGTTTATACGTCCTATGGGATTTCTATAGCATGCTGAAAATGTCTAGAAGCCTGTTTTGTATTAAAGTTAGCATACAAAAAGAAAAAGTATGTATATATTATATACATTTTAAAGACATCTCTTTTGCTTTGTGAACTCAGAAAAAGGAAGTTGATAAATACAATTTTTAAAGAAATAATATTAATTCTTTCTTTGCATTAATAAAGTGGAATACTGTTGAGAAGTATCAAAACAGTTTTGAAACATGAAAATTCATCGGCTATAATGACATTACGTAGAAATGATTATGTTCTTTGTTATAGGGTAGATGCACACGTTGGCACGTACAATGTCACAATAATCGGACACTTTTCTTTGTAAATTACGACTAAAGGCGGATTCAGATGGCGACAACGGCGATGCGACGTGATTTTGTCACACAAGCTGTAGAATCCTATGCGGCGAGCGAATTCGCCACGCTGCGGCAGCGAAATCGCGTTAATTGCGATGCTCTTTTTTTTAATCGCTAAATATGGCCACCAATGGATGTTACAGCAAGTGCGCATTATTCGCGTCGCGTCGCTTGGTAAAAATCGCCATGTGAATCCGCCTTAAGCAGAAAATGTGCGTCCGGGGTAAGTTACATTTCATCATGCACTTGAGAGAATTTATAATGGTCTAAAATTGCTGGTAAAATTTAATATTGAAGGTATCTTTGAGGCACCTTCAGAGGCTTTTGCTGCCTCTCCCAGCTTTATAATCCTATTATATTGTTCAACATCAAGTGATCACCATTTGCCTTCAGTGTGGGGTTAAATTGGAATAAATTGTAAATTGAAACATAACTGTTTCATCAAACTTTAAAACTTTTTATTTTTTTTTTCTCTCTTTATAGAACTAATCCTTTTTTAATTGAGTCAAAATCTTTAGTAATCCTTTTTCTTGAACAAATTCCTCGTTAAATTTCACTTATGCAGCATTACAAATCTCCATGAAAAACGTTTTAAATAAACCCTTTTACCGTTCTAGTATTTATATTTATAAAAACGTTTTGTAGTTTTTAATTAAGTTTTAAAAAGAATATAGTTTACAGTTGTATATGATATATGTGTCTGAGTGTTTTGCTCTAAAACCATATTGCTGTATATTATGGCGTTGAACTTGGTTTTGTTGGATCTATAAATAGTTTTGTTTTTTTCATGCATGTATAATACCACCACGGTGTTTCCGCGACATGTACAGCGATCGTTGCAATACGTGTTTCACATAATTTAGCAACATGCTTATTAAAAAAAAAGTGAGTGTAATGATTTATAGCTTTGGTTTTGTCCACACAAATATTGTAATTAAACGTGGTATAATATAATAACACTTTTTATGATTGTTCCACAAATGCTCTATATATCACTTAATTCATTATAATACCCACGACATAAAAAAATTAAACTAGAGTATTATATCGGCATTACGTTATATCAGATTGTACATTAACGTTCAGACTTAAATACATTTTGTAAGTTACACTACGTTACACTACGTTACACTACGTTACACTACGTTACACTACGTTACACTACGTTACACTACGTTACACTACGTTACACTACGTTACACTACGTTACACTACGTTACACTACGTTACACTACGTTACACTACGTTACACTACGTTACACTACGTTACACTACGTTACACTACGTTACACTACGTTACACTACGTTACACTACGTTACACTACGTTACACTACGTTACACTACGTTACACTACGTTACACTACGTTACACTACGTTACACTACGTTACACTACGTTACACTACGTTACACTACGTTACACTACGTTACACTACGTTACACTACGTTACACTACGTTACACTACGTTACACTACGTTACACTACGTTACACTACGTTACACTACGTTACACTACGTTACACTACGTTACACTACGTTACACTACGTTACACTACGTTACACTACGTTACACTACGTTACACTACGTTACACTACGTTACACTACGTTACACTACGTTACACTACGTTACACTACGTTACACTACGTTACACTACGTTACACTACGTTACACTACGTTACACTACGTTACACTACGTTACACTACGTTACACTACGTTACACTACGTTACACTACGTTACACTACGTTACACTACGTTACACTACGTTACACTACGTTACACTACGTTACACTACGTTACACTACGTTACACTACGTTACACTACGTTACACTACGTTACACTACGTTACACTACGTTACACTACGTTACACTACGTTACACTACGTTACACTACGTTACACTACGTTACACTAGCTATATATACGCAAACAAAACTGATAAGAAGTGTTTTTATAGTTGCATGTAGAAGAGAAAAAGGCAACAATGTATTTTTTGAGGGTCAACTAAAATATCCAACTCAAACTTTCATTTCTTTAAAGGAAAAAAAATCCTAAGGCTTAGCATTATATTAATTGGACCAAAATTTTTACCCAATCAATTGTCTCAGATATAATGTTTTAAATATTATTCATTATTGCGGTATTTTAAGCTATAAGGTGAGTCATTTTTACTTCGACGTCTAACGATCACCATCTAGCCTGTTATACTGAACTTTAAAATACATGCATAGAGTTTGCATATTTGATTTGTGTGCACAGCAAGAAACAAATTATATATTTAAGTCTATTTTAAAGTTAATTAATTTGAAATGACAAATAAGGTAACAAGTGTAGTAAATCTATGCCTATATTTCGTGTATACTTTTCTATATATAATGCGTAGCTTAGTCTTTGATACTGATACTAAGTGAGTGACTGACTGCTTGAGAAAGACTTGAGGGATGAGTTTACTTAAAGATGACTTATGAGTACACGCCAGGTGGCACCGAAGCTATTAGTTAGTGAGGGTTACGAGCTAGCTACCAGCCATCAGCTATAGCTAGGTATAAGGACGAGAGAGAGCAGCTAGAGAGAGAGAGAGAGAGAGAGAGAGAGAGAGAGAGAGAGAGAGAGAGAGAGAGAGAGAGAGAGAGAGAATGGGGGGTGAGAGAGGGATGTACATAAAGGCGATATAGGACAAGAGATGCTCTCCGGACCCATTAATTTCTCCACTAAGCCTCTGCGCAAATATCTAGCACGCACCGCTACACCAAAATATTAGGCTCCACTAATGTGACTGTCGACTGGCTGGCCGGCTGGCTGCATACTCCACGTATAACGCGCTGCATTAACATTCGTGCTCGTCGCTGTCCACCCATATATACATGCAATAATTACAAATGTTACACTGCTCATACTTTAGTTCTTACTCAACCCTGTTTTCAGTCTACGCTTAGCTGTGTTTTACAATTTAATCTTTACTAATTTGTTATGTTTTAATTGTAACTGAATTATAGGTTTAATCCTTAATTTAAAATAATGTTTAGTGTGCTCTAAAATGCAAATAAATCAGATCTAATAGGATGCAGAAACGAGTACATATTATATATAGTACTTTACATTACAGTGTGTAATAGTAACATTGCTATAAAGCTATAAAGTTTAAACAGTACACACAATATCACATAACTCATATTTTACATTATATGTTGGATAATAGACGGACCATTTAAATATTTATTATAAATTCCATGTGTATATACATACATTTAATGTGTGACGATTTGCATTTGCGGATACAATGAGAACGAGGTGATACTCATTTTAGAATAGTTTGATAGGTTACTACTAAAATCATTATCTTTCAATTCAGTAGCGAATAACTGGGTGACCACGTAGAATAACACTATAAACCTTTCAAAATTTTAAACTAAATAAGGAGACGATTTATACTGGCCTGTAAGGAGTTTATATTAATTAAGCTGTCAATTTTCCAACTAGACTGAATGTAAATTAGTGGAAATTACAAATAATAATAATAATGAATTTTGAAATTAAATTATCCAATGATTGATAGCAATCAAACATATTTATTTTGTTATATATATATTATAGTAAAATATACAAATTGTTCATCTGAAATTGAAATATTAAATGTTAAATTGTATGTATATACCACGACTCTTTATAGAAAATTAAAATATTACCCACAATGATCTTAACTTATGCACTGGCACAGCAGTTTCAATAACAGGTTAAAATTTCAGATTTTACCTTTTTAATTTGTTCTCAAGTCCATCTCACAATCGCAATGTTCAGTGCCAAGCATTTGTGAGGTTCTTCTGGCTTCGCTCCATGAACATGCAACAGGAGTCGCCTGATAGTTTTACACGACTTTTTCAGTCGCATGCAGGTGAATGCGCTTGGCTATGACCAGCTGATGAGCTCGTGAAATTAGGGTGGTAGAACTACCTAACCTACGTGAAATGGAAAAGAGTGTGTCGACGGTGTCTGAGAGAAGAATATTATACATACGGGTTGAAATATTTTTAGTAATTATTAGACGATGTTACGATTGTATGTTTGTATATTGCCCTCGCAGGACTATATATATAGGCAAAGTTTGTTTGGATAGCATATATATGATCATCTTTATTAATTCAGCTGCAAATAAGTAAACTCAATTACTACGATTCTGTTAATAATACTTAAAGAGTCACACTGTGAGTTTGGTAAAAGAAGAAAGCAGTGCTCCCTAAACTATATATGTATTTATAAAGACAATAATATACGACATAATTAATATAATACAGCATAGGAGATAGGAGTGTGGGTCGGCGTTGGCCATCCTCAGCTGTAAGCAGATGTGAGTGTCTTTCTGAAAACTTGTCTGGAAGTAGAGGCATGGACAGACAAAGGGGGGGGGAAGGGGGGGGAAGTAAAAACAAACTGCTTCTACTCACCAGACTGAGCGCCTCGATGTTCCTGGTGGACGCGTCTGCACCGACGCGCTGTAGGAACTCCTCGTACTTCTCCAGCGTGGTAAGTCGCTCCAGCAGGGTCTGCAGAAGTAGCGACACGTCACGTCGCTGCCCGGGCTCCGCCGTTACGCACTTCTGCGTCAGCGCCCGCACGTGTGCCATCACGCGTTCGTCGCGAAAGTCGTACGGGAACGTGGTGGTCCACTCGGCCAGCAAGCGCACCGCGTGAGGCACGAACGCGTGGTCGACCTGCGCAAGCAAGCAGTCCTCGGTTAACCACATCACTCGTCAGTCGTTGCAAAAAAAAAAAAAAAAAAAAAAAATTATTTTCAGTCTGCTGTTTGCATAAGTTTGTCATAGTTAACAATCATAACTTTAGGTCTATCCGTAACTGCAGTATTGATTTATGAATCAAGAATCAATTGAACTTTCTGAAAAGAGAACAGATCGAAGGAAAATCTGAATCTTGAATTTCATTGGTTTGTTAACATATCTTTGTTTTGTAACTAAATTAATAAATGTTTGTAATAACCTTTGAATTTATCGTTTATGATTTTGGTTTCCCAAATATAACTGTAGCAGATAAACATCATTCATTGTATGCAGGCGCGGATCCAGGGGGTGGGCTGGGGGGCTGTAGCCCCTCCCCCGAAATTTTGGATTTATCATGGGCAATATAGGCATTTCCCCCACTCCAATTTTTTTTTTAACATTGGCCTTATGGCTTATGGAGGCAGCCCCTCCCGAAATTTTTTTCTGGATCCGCGCCTGATTGATGTATGCATCGTTTTCATATGCCAAATGATGTTATATACGCCTGCAGTTTTGGTAATTATGTTTACTGCCATATTCTCATGTAGGACAATTTGCATATTTCCCCTGCACTTGACAAAGGAAATCTAAAGAGATAAATTTTAGTCTGTATTTTATTGATATATAACTACATAGCAGTATTTTTTATAACGTGTTTCGTATTTAAATATTAATCTTCTAATTTTAGTATTTTAATTTGAGTGTATAACTATTTTTTATCTGACTCGACTATGTGTATCTATTGTACTGTGTTTAAAACCTTTTTAAGCTGAAACTGAATTTTAAGATAGTAATTTTAGCACATGGGAGATATTGATATGTGATGCTCATCAAAGGTCATTTTATGTAAGAGTTTGTTCTCTTTGGAATTCATTACCTCTTGACATTAGATCCTTGAATGTTTTTTTTTTTATTTTACGCCGCAAAATTAAAGGCACGTATATATGCTTGGTATGTAAATTGGACAAATGTAAAACAATATTTGCTTATTTATTTTCTTTGGTTTGTTAACTATTATATTTTATTTCATTAACTGTTAATTTCCTTATTATTTATTATTGTGTGTTTACAGGTTTACAGGGATTCGCTACACAACCTTCGGGAAGTGAATTGTTCTTGTTGGACTGTTTGTGAATTTCCTGCCTCTGACGAGGGAAATATAATAAAATAAAATAAATGTTAGATAAAAAAAAAGTGTTCAAATAAGCATATGTTTCTATTTCTCTTTTCACTTTTAAGTAACATAAAGTCATTTATTTTAATAATTTGCAGTTAATAAATGAAATATCCAAGCATTTTATGTTTTGTGATAATGCTCGAAAATGGAGTACCAACCTCAATTTTTTTATTGCAGAAATGGATAGAGGGTGCAAAGTTATGCTACAGTTTTTTCAGATTTTTTAGAGCCCGGCAACTATTTTTTAAAAATTATTGAAAGTGCAGAAAAAGTGCCGCCTCTTGCCGCCTCTCTTAATAAAAGATAGGACCCAGAAGGGACGTGGATTCGAACCCGACCTCGCCAAAACTTTTTAGCAATACTTCCCGGTCCCTAAAAAATCTGAAAAAAATCAGAGTAACACAACTTTGCACCCTCTATCCATTTCTGCAATAAAAAAAAATTGAGGTCGGTACTCCATTCCATTCGATTTTAGTACTGTTCGAAACCTCACTGGCTCGTGCAGGTGTGATTAAGCTCATGCACAGACAAGGTTTTCCATAGCATGTTAAAACAACTTTGCAGTTTATAGTATAGCAGGTAAATAAAGCGAGGTTGGTGTGCTGCGCGCTTCTGATAGCTTGCCCATGCGTTAGCCGGCTTAATTCGTTAAGAGCTATCATAAATTACACCGACAAAAGTTTATTTTCACGCAAGATAATGTATGAACTGTATAGGAATATTAACTCTTCATTATTTTGAAAACATTTTCAGGGGCGATTTATCGGTGCATGGAGAATAATCACAGATGGCAGCATCTTAAATGAAATAATGTATACCTACTATATACAACGTTTGCTAAGAATGTTCATTTATCCAGTTCATCGCAAATGTAGTGACGGAAATTAAACAAATCTTTACATGAAGAACGCATTTCAGATAATACATGTATAATGTATATTATCTGTGTTGATTATTATTAAAATAAAGTGTTTACATTTTGATAATTCATCAATATATTTATGTCCACTTATACAAAAATATTCGGATGTTTCTTAAAGTAATCATTTTCAAGTAAAATAACTGCCTCATTCTTTCAACAGCAGAGTTCAATAAAAAAATAAAAAAAAAATGCTGTAAAAAAAACGATTAAAAAAATAAAAATGAAAAAATAATCTTCTTGAAAATGTTTCGTTTGAATATTTTGGGCGTTAAGGTAGAGATAACAAAGATCAGCTGTTCAACATAGTCCCCTTTGATTAACATCAAACATGTAAACCTTAGTAAATTCCCAAAAATTCTGAAATTTTTTTGAGAGGCCTAAAAGCCATAGAAAAAATTTCAAAACAATAAAACGAGCCGATTTTTTTAAATTAAATCTTTAGTTTGTCTATCCATGGAAAAGCCCTATAGATGCTGAAAATTAAAAATATTAATTAAAAAAAATCAGCTCGTTTAATTGTTTGAAATTTTTTCTACGGCTTTTAGGCACTAAAATCTGCCTCTCTCAAAAAAAAAAAAAAAAAAAAAAAAAAAAAAAATTAAGAATTTTTGTGAATTTGCAAAGGTTTACATGTTAATCAAAGGGGACTACGTCGAAGTGAAACATGGTTCAGCTTTTCGACCGTCGAACAGCTGAACCGTGTTATCTCTACCTTAAATTTTGACTGAAAAGTTTTCAAGGTTCTACATCAACAATGTATTGGAGAATTTTGTTTTTAGTATACGTATATATTATATATTTTCATTTGTTTTTTCCTTCCATCTAATGTAAAATGATAAAAAAATAATGTTCACTTGTACTTAACAATATGTTATTTTTTAAATTTGGTTTTTACGTTATATCTCCCAACCTAGCTGTATTATTTATTTTTTTAATCATAGAATTTGTCGATACTAGGGCAAAAACGTCAGATTTCACGTAAGCCTATATAAGTACAGCATTTTTTTTATCTTCGGAGTACAAAAACAGGCCAAGTAAGTTTACAAACATTTATTTTTGGCATCGAATCTAGTCAAACTGCGTTATGCCCATGAAGGTCACATGTTTTGTGTGCACTGAAGTGAGGGGAGAAAGGTCAACTTCTAGCTTTATGAGTTTAGGATGTCATGCAGGGCGATGAAAAACATGCAAAGAGTGAGCTAGTATAGAGTATGTATATAAATCTTACACAAAAATCAAAACATTTGAACATTATAGCGAAATGTCAAGTATACGTAATAAAATTATTCGACATCTCTAGAGCCCCTAACTAAGTTTATAACGCTACAGCAAAAAGTTTTTGTTCCACTCTTTCATGGTAATAAAACTAAATGGGAATAACCAGGCATTACTTTTTTGTTGGGTGTAAAAAAACTTTTATCTTCACTTTTATAACATAGAGACAACGAAACTTTTACATTTTTTTTAAGGTTTTATATGCGACAAAATTAATGGAAAATTATAACAAGACTTACTGGTACACGAAAAAAAGCAAGCCCTAGAAAAAAACAAAATAAGCGTAAAAATTAAATTAGAAACGGTAGGTTAACTTGTATTGAAATAAAACAAGTTTTCATACACAAACTTAAATAATTTATCTTATAATTTTATATTATAATTTGTGTTACAAATGCTGGGCTTGCTAATGATTTATCATCGCTTTATACTTCATAGTTATATTTAAAATATTTAAAACAGAAGGAGATCAAATTTATTACAGGATTCGAGGAACAAGACACATGACACATAAACACATGTGCACCAATCAATCTCTGTCAATTCTCGCCTGTTCATATTTTTAAGTCGGGTGTGACAATGTCATTCCTTGATGTTGCATGCGCTACAAGCACCTAGATACTGTGGCTAAGGTATAAAAGGTGTGAGCTTCAAGCGAAGGTACTGATGTAAAATAAATGTTCATTATTCATGGAAAACATTGACCAGCAAATTAACCTAACAAATTTAATTGATTGGGAAAGTTGCTCCGCTTTGTAGGCTGCCCCCCTCCCCCCCCCCCTCTCTCTCTCTCTCTCTCTCTCTCTCTCTCTCTCTCTCTCTCTCTCTCTCTCTCTCTCTCTGCGAGAGTTCCTTTTTCTATATAGCCATTTCTCTCAAAATAAGAAATTCTGCGAGGTATTCCCTACTGTACAATATTCATTATTCATAACTATTTTTCAATTTTACACAATTACTTTCAGTATCTTTCATTTTATTTGAAACAAAAAATACTCCTCTCTTTAAATATTCCAATGTTTGACATTTATTTTACATACATTAAATATATTTGTTGTTATAAAATTGTTAATAATACATATTTCATTAACTTAACAAAAAAATTTTTTTTTTTTTAGTGAAAAACGCAAAAAAAAAGTATGACTCAAATAATAACAAAATAATAAATAACACAAGGAGACTATAATATATAGTGTATAAATTGCAGTCGCTTTAACAATGTTCTGTGCACACTTTATCATTCACTGAAAGCCCATGAGAATATGCATATGATATGAACCTCTCCTCCTTTACCCTTAACTCTTCCTCAAGTTTCAGCAGGTTATTCCACTAGCGCATGGGAGGATGTCTTTAATTATTTAACTTCTACACATACTTATACAACGTCGTCGTCTAACTTGAAAATAAACTTAATTTCTCATAATAGAAGTAAGAGTAAGAAAAGAGGGGAAATGAGAAAGAAATTCCTACTAAAATATTTAATGGACAATATAAGTAAATTTAATTAAACGTAATACGAACAAGAACGAACGTGTTTCTGCTCTAATAACTGCAAATTCTATATTTTCTCTTTCGATGTCGTATCTTTTGTAATAAATATAAATGGGATTGGAGTGCAATTATTTTCCAGTCGTCTGATCGAATGAAGGAAGAAATTCGTGAGATACACAGAGAGAGAGGGGGGGGGGGGGGAGGAAAAATGCTGAGAAAGATTCGAGTTCTGCTGAAGAGAAAATTGTAGTACCGGCAGGACGAAGCAAGATGGGACAATATTTCATTGAGAAGACGTGACGCTTCTGCTGCTTTTTTTTTTTTCTCCGATATTATCGACTGAGAGCTCGTCAGTCAGGTATCGACAGCTACACACGTAAACCTGATAATGTGCCACCGCCATCCTGGGGGAAAATAATAGCAACGCTATACCCGTGGTAGGTTTTATATCGCCTATTCTCTGCTGCATGCAGAGAGAGCTTACTGTTATTTCAGTCGCGTTAAAATAGGAGGACATATTGATAATAATTGCAAATTTCACCAGTGTCCATATGCATGTATTTTCTTTATAGTTATTTTTAAATACCATGGTGTTATTATAGTTACGTCGCTTATAACAGCATTTTAGTTATCATGGAGCGATGATTTACATCGCTGAATGAGCATTGTAAAAAAAAATATATTAGAAACTTTTATAACTTAAAATTAAATGGAAGTACAACTGCTTATAATTATATTACATATTAGTGTTGTGTATTAAAATATAATAAATATTACGCGAATATCAATGATGCATTAACGCATTACAAATTGCAAGTTTTTAGTTATAATTTAAAAACATTATCTGACGAATGGGTAAATGCTATACAACCTTAAGTATTTAGGATAATCTTATTATATTACTAACGTCTTGAAAATATTTACATATCGCATCAATTTTTTATAATAAAATTTCCTTTAAAAATCAAACATTGTAAGAAATATATATTGGAAATGATTTGTTAAATCTGTAAGCTTTAAGTTTCAACGTTATAACTATAATATCCATTCACTGATTTACTTATGCTGATATATGTGGTAGGTTATATACATGCATGTACAAAATAAACATCTTTCTCTACCTATAGTGTGCAGTGTGCAAACAAAGGTGGTGTCTTGAAAAGTATCTCAATGCTCAATTGGTTCCCCACACAAGACACGTTATGTTGTAAGAGCACTGAAGCATTAAAGTCTGTTATATAAGTATTACACCATACAGTCATATAGGATACATATAAGGTTAAAGCGATAAATATTATTAACTTCTCCAAGTTTTAAAAATTGTGTCTCGTATGATCTTAACGTCAAGTATATACAGATGACGTCACTCACTTTGCTCCTTGTGTGACGTATAATACGGTTTAGCTTTGGCAGCGGCACTGGAGCGAAGAGAGGGTGGGATGTAGCATCTGAGCCTAGCTGGCTGTTGCTGCTACTTGCCAGCAACGAGCTGTCAGAGACAAATAGGCCTCTCTCCACGCAGATTACGCGTCTCTCGTGAGCACAGCAAAGACACGCGGTGGGCGAGCACATCATGCACTGATCTGGGAACGGCAGTCAGACAGAAATGCTTCACTACATCACAATTTACAAGCCATCTGCTATCTCTACGTTTAATGTCATATAATACTTAATTAAAAACAATTTTAATAATGGGTTGTTTGATAGTATATTATGTTTTAACAATTCGTGATACTCGTCATGTACATGATTTTATTACTAACATTTTATATCCAATTGCCGGACATTAATTTTTTATTAAAATTAATTAACAATTAATTAAAGCTCTTCATAGTATGCAGTATATAATTCTTTCTTGTGATAACTTTAAAATGCAGAAGATGTGAACAGATTGTGTTAAAACCTCACTAATAGTCTCTTGCATCATATTTCAAGTCATTAAAGAAATTCTCTTCGATTAATCTCTTGCTTACTTAATTTTAACTATATAATGAGGCAAAGCCTAATGATCATTTAATGAGAATTTAAAAATAGGCATGTTTTTTTTTATCTGCCTAGTAAATTTTAAGAGGAAGCTCTCTCTATACTGTAATGATAATCAGCTGATTTTCAAAGTAAGAATCGATCGATAAACCTATTTGATCAATCAGAACCAAATCCTATATCTTTCAGCGGGGTATTCTTCTCAGTAAAGTGAATTTCTGCCTGGCGGCTTGAATAGTGCGCATTTTACAAATAAGTTGCAGACAAGGTATCCATTCCTTTAGCTCAACCAAATGATATAAATATACTATAGATTTATTCACTGCTGTATATGCTCGATTTAGAACTGGATGGTGCGAAATAAACCAACATTTTTGGCTCATTAAATTCTTGTATTCCTTGTATTTTATATTGCTGCTATTTTAAGTTAGTTTACAATGGGAGATGAAAATTGCTCAATGTTTGTCATTGCTGATTAAATTTCATTCATAGAATACCATGAATGCTTTACAGCTACGCTACTAATGAATGATACTGCAATAATCTGGGTGTGTGTCTCTTGTTCTTGTTGTTTGGAATACCAAAATGTCAGACGAGGTAACTTAAGACTATTGAGTCTGGCGTTGAAACGTGCTTGCATGCGGCCTGCCGGAGCGCTTGTCACAGACAAATAGCCTTTCTTTATGTTGTTTGCTTGGATTATTCAGCGTTTTTCTTTCTTGTCTTCTTATCTGACGTTCTGTGCGACAGAGAGAGACAAAGAAAGAAAGACGTGACCATCTCTCTTTGTTGCTTGTTCACTCGCCGCTCCGTGCTTCAGACAAATAGTAACGAATGTAGCGAGCTGACTTGAGGCATCATACCTTGAAGGGGCACTTTGATCGGCAGCACGTGGTACAGTACGTATATACAGTTGGTATAACCTGGCACGTGGAGTAGGCCTGGCACGATCAAGTAACACCCTGTTGTATCTACCTTCCATGATGCGATGAAGAATACCGACAAGCCATGTCCATCCAGTTTTCTCAATTAAATATGCAAGTACAAAAAACAATGAAAATCATCGTTGACGTATCTGGTATTGTCTAATATCGAGTTTCGAGCTTCAATCAAGTTGTGGGTATAAAAAATATTTTTATTTTATTGTATTATCTCTTTCATTGGAAAATACAATAAATATATTACAGTCAAACTACTAAAATGACGGTCCATGGGCCAAATGAAAAATATTGCTGATGTGATTGACTGATGTCAGTGATGTGTTCAGGGAATGTCTGTACAGAAAACTTACAGTTAGCTTAAACAAAATTCACTGTCTTAATTCCCTTAATTGCAAGTAACGATAAAGCCAGGGTATGTATAAGCCATGCGTATATTGTTCTGCAATTCGAGTGTTTTTACGTTGTACTTTATTACTATGCCCTGCATTACGATACATATATACTTGATAACATAATATTAACGTAAAAAGATGTACCTGCTCATGTTTCAAAATACACGTTTGCTAATAGAAAAAAAATGGTAATGTTTGCATAAATTATTTTATAAAAACTCCACCTTTGCAATAAGTTGAGTATTATACTCTACCAATAAATTTATATTTAAATCATTATTTTTTTTTACGTTGGAAAAATGTACAATTTTGTAATTAATTTAACCACAGTGTTCACAGTGTTGGTATAATATCATATATGAACAAATACGATGTTACTGTTAAGTACCTGGGGCTTACAAAAAATAGTTTTTAACTAAAGCTCTCTGCTAATTATATAAGTTGTTGAACAAAATATTTTTTATAATACATAAGTATTTACTATTTAAATACTGCATTTGTATATTTTACCAAGTGTCCTTTCATGTTTAAATAGTGCTTGGTAATTTTAAACAAGTGGCATGTTAACATTTATTGTTAATTAAAGTTTAAATGTTTTTAGAGGATACAATGAAGTTGTCGTAAGGATGCAGAACGTTTTTGTGCTATGTTTTGCTTGATGCAATACATTATATTCAGCAGCTCATGCAGATGTTATATAAATACGAAATGGTTAAGTAGAAAGTATCTGAGAAAGAAGGAGACATTAAAATGAATATTATAACCAGTTGTTTTGAATAAAAATAAATAAATAATGATTAATCAATAGGTCTGTTCGTAAATACACAATCAGAAAGAATCGATTATTTTTGATGAACCTTATGTTTCATGTACAGAGGTTCATTACAAATAATCGATTCTTTCTGATTGTGTATTTACGAACAGACCTAATAACTTGAACATAATTATATTTATTTTTTATTGAAGTTTAACTTCTCTTCTGAAGAAGAACAAGAGAACAAGTAGCAAGTTTATGCAGCTGCCACCCTTGTTGTTGAGACAGACTGCACTTGCATGCACACCGTGGTGACAAGAAGTTGGTAGCAGTCGTGACCTGATCAACAATAGAACATCAACCTGACAAAGTCTCACGAGAGATTAATGATACATAGGTGACTGCGTCAAATTGTAATTACATAGTACAAATATTTACGTTTGAAATAATTTATATACTTTACCATGCAGGGGCGTAGACAAGAGGACGATTTTCGTTTCATACTATCCCCACCCTCCCCTACCGTCCACAAGACAAGGAAAAGTGATGAGTTCAGTCTCCTCAAAACAAGCCCCTTGAAAACTTTCTTATTACTCCATTACACTTTACAAAGCCTGCTTTCACATTAAATCTGTAGGCTTTGTGAACATCATCGTAACTTAACGACTTGCTATTAAGAACCAATACAATGACGTCATAAGAGAAGGTCGTATATGTTATGAGTACGTTGATCGTGTTATGGACATATTTCATGCTGCTATCTTTATCATATAGAATAACCACGAGGCGTCCTCGACATAGCCTCGCCATACTCCAAAATATAACGAGATGAATATACAGACGGAATGGAATATCACTAAAGCACATCCTCTAGTCAACTTATTACTATTCAAAAGCCTTCATTAGACTAGAGTGATTGTTTTATAATTAAAATTTTATAAGAATTATTATACACATCATATATAATATTATAATATATACTATAATAATAATAATAATAATAATAATAATTTTTATTCAATCATTGGTTGTACAATACAACATAAATCACGTCATAAATAATCATTGTTTAAAGTTTAAGTAGTTAAAATATTAATAATAATAAACAAAAAAAATCAAAGTTCACACATATATTGTACATAATTCATTAGTAAATTTACAGTCATATATTATAGATCACTACAAGAGACAATTTTCTGACAGCTTATTAGAAAAGAACTCTTTTAAAGAATAAAATTCCTTTTTAATTAAAACATTTTTCAGTTTTGCCTTAAACAAATTATCACTATCGATATTTCGAATGCATGCCGGAAGAAAATCATATATCTTAGCTGATTGATACAATGGGCTTTTTTCCAACAGAGCAGATTTATGGTTTGCAATAATAGTTTTTTTCTTATTTCTTGTTTCATAAGAATGTTTACTATGATTATACAACTCAGAATTGTGTCTTCTAAACAATGCACTGCATAAAATATAAATACATGGTAGGGTGAGCATATTATTAACTCTAAAATGTGAAACACATGAATCCCTTTTTTTAAATCTCAGCATTGTCCTTAATGCTCTTTTTTGTGCAATAAATAGCCTATTTAACGACTGATCATTAATATAAGGTTTTGCATGCGTGTTAATAAAATATACGTACAAATGTAGGAGTTTGTAAAAAAAAAAAAAATAAATAAATAAATAAATAATGTTGATATATTTTCTAGTTTTTCTACCATCATTGAATACAAGCTTACAGTATTATTATAATTGTTATAAAAAGGAAAAAAAAAATAAATAAATAGAGAGAATGAAAGGCAAAAAAATATGTGGAATTTGTTATTCAATTTACTATTGCCATCCTCTCGACGAATACATGTTTCATTTTTAATTAAAATGAAGTATTATCATGTTAATAGTATATATATATATATATATATATATACTGTTATTTTTATTAGCTCATGTAATATAGTAGTACATGTATTGCCTTTTTTATAAGCTACATCAAGTTATCGACATTATTGACATTACTTGTTATTTTTTTGTAAAAATAATTCATAGATTTTCTAAAATAAATTAAAATGATAGCATACACATAAAGTGGATAGTAAGTTCTATATATTTTATTTGTTTAAATATTATAAATAATTGTTTGTTTCTATGTTTACATCTTTAATGTTTTATTATTATTATTATTATATTGTAATCTTTGTTGATCGGTTGAAGAATTGTTATAAGTTATTACGATACCGTGTTGATTTACTTAATTACTAAATATTATTGAAACAATATTTTATCTTTTGAGTAATAAAATATATTCATGTATGAAATTATTTTTTACTACTTTATATTAGCGTATATCACAGAAGAAAATATTTTTTTTATCAAAGTCTATCACAGTGTAAGATATAAGGTGAAAAATTAAATTGATATTTCAATTTTTAAATTATTAAGTTAATTTTTAATTTTGGGTTGATTTAAAGGTATACAGGCCTCAAATTACAAATTAGACAGACATTAAGTGTTGCTCAAGTTTATAATCAACATTCGTATTATTTTTACCTGCGTGCGGTGCGTCTGTGCGAAGTCGCGCTGTAAAGAAAGTCCTTGCTGACGTCACAACTCACAGGTAGCACCGTTTAGCATTGAGTTGTGACGTCATCAAGGACTTCGTGACGTCATCAAGGACTAAATTTCTTACTTTGAACTGCGACTTCGCACGGATGCATCACGCGTGGAAAAAAATGATGCGAATGTTGATTATATATTATACTCTAAACCCACTTGGTGACTGTCTAATTTGTAATTTGAGGCCTGTATGCCTTTAAGTTTCTAGTGGCATTTCAATGTCAGCAAACTGTAATAACAATAATAACACGAATGCATCAACACTAATTTTCTTAGTATAATTTACATTATACAATTTTATTATTTTATATTTTACCTTTGGCGGGATGTTTAAAAAAAAAAAAAAAAAAACGTTGTGCGTTAATACTATGTTCTGATATGTCTATAATCACCTTGCTCCAGATCGACCTTTTTGATTGAGCCGTCATGCGTTGTACACGTGCTTATTTATATGATGAATAGGTTTCCGTGATAATAAAACACTACATTTTATTCTTTGTGACACTATAACATATACATTATTCATTTCCTTTGATCATGCAAAAGTATATAATAATATTTTAATTGATTCCTTTGTGGTTGCACTAAACTTTGCAGACCATTTGCAGTTTGGATGTCAAACATTTGGTGGTCACAGATGGTAGGTAGCTGTTATTATAGTTGTATCATGAGTACGTAGTTTTTTACACTCCATATTAATGTGGTTCTTTTCATCTTTCATGAATTGATCCACCAAGATTAGTCAAAAATTTTGAAAAAGAGAAGCTAAATTGTTGATTAATTTGCATTTTTTCCTGTTTACTTTGTGCAATGCACAGACATAATGGGCATGATTCACACACATACACACAAAAAAAGTAGTTAGCCAGGTTTCTAACCACGTTTAGCTTAACCAGGTTTGTGGTTAAGCTAAACGTGGTTAGAAACCTAACCACGTTTAGGTTACAACCTAGGAGAATTTGCTACTACCACCAAGATCTGCACCGACGGCGGCTCCAGGCAGGCTCACGCCCAGACCCTTCAGCGCTCACCGTCGCGACCCTTCTACTCACCGGGGCTTCGCAGCGAGCGGCCGAAGCCACTCGCCTTCTGCCACCGGCGGCCTGGTATAGGCACAACGCTTCAGCGCCATCCATTTTCAGGGCTAGTTAAACGTGTTTTGTTTTTAACACGTAAAACAGGTGTAGTTAAACGTGGTTAAAAACCTAGCTAACTGCTTCGTGAATCGCGCCCAATACATATTATAATTATCCGCTAGTCAGTTAACTGCATATTAATTATATTATATAATTACATACAAAACCAAATACAAGAAAGGGATATGCACGTCCTCCACTTAAAAGGTACGTTCTGAATTTTTTTTGGAGGTGAGTGTTATTAGTGTTAACACTCTTATTCATGCCCATTGCCCCCTCTTCAAACACTCCCTGAATAACAAGGCATTATTATAGGATATCGAGGATATGATATAACTACCTGCCCGTCCCTAAAAAAAAAACGACTGGATCTTCCCTTGAGCAGTCCAGGAAGTGCTCTTAATAAGAAAACTAGGTATACTATATGTGACGTACTTAAATTTTGTATTAAACATGCTATACAAAATATTCAGCTAATTATAAAATAAAACAATTCACTATAACGGGCTTAGCACTAATAGCACTAATTTACAGTTGAAATGTTCAACATCTGTCACAACGCGTTTGCCCTGCTAGTTTTTGTTAGTCAATGATTATAATTATTATAACATTAAATACACCTCCACAGATAGGCTAACCGAGAATTTACTATTATTTGCTTTCATACGTGGATTTGTTTATATATCATATTATATACCGTGTATAGCATTTCTATGTTCATGATTGAACTAAAATTATTACTTATCGCTGCGGTTATTATATCCAACCAATATAGAAATTTAGCACCAAGTATTATAGCATAAATACAAATGAGAAAACATAACATACTTTAATACAGTATAAAACATAGGAAGTAATGGACCAGTTTTATTTTAATATAAAAAAATGCTGCAATCCTTTTGAGCAGCTAGATGGTAATTTTGTGTCATTTCATATATTATTTAATGCTTTCCAACAAATGGTCTATTGCTTTTCTTGTAAATAAATACTAACTACATTCACATCAAAAATTATATACTATACCTACATCCATGAAAGTGTCGCATTTCTTTTTTTAACATATGAAAAAAGTTCCACAGTGTTGATTCATAACAGTATTTATTCTTAAATAACTGATTATAAAACGTGGAATCCAAAACCCTGTATCTTGATTCTTAATTCTGTCAAATTTTAGTTGTTTCTTAATGTGTGGAGACAAGGTTTTAAATACATGAACTTGCCATTATTTCGAAATAATGTATTGTTACGATCATATTATTACCAAGATAAGTAATGTTATATGATCCATGATCTGCTTGGTGTGCCATGCAGCTGCAGCTGCAAATGCAGCTTCCGTGTCAGAAGTGTCAATCGGAGAGGAGAACCCACCTTGGGCTGCTCGCCTTCTTGCTGCGGTGGTGCGTCGCACAGCGCACACACCTCCCCCAGCAGTTCGTGGGGCTTGAGGAAGAGGCGCGCACTCAGCAGGAAGGCGAACAGGTAGGCGCGGTCAGGAAAGTATTCAGCGGTGGGCACCATACGCTGCAGCAACGCCTCCAGTGGACCGGACACCAAGTTGCCCTCCTTGTACACCAACGTCTGAAACAATAACACGATACATCGAATCATCACTTGGCAACAGCAATCGTTCAACAGACGTGTGTGATTGCAAAGGCATTTGACGGCATAAGGCATTTGAAATAGATTATAATTACCAGTGAATAATTATAATTTATAATTTGTTACCTTATTTTTATATTAATTTATTATGTCATGTTTAAGTGTTTTAATGATTTTTTTTGTATATAGGTTAAGTGTACAGTTTAATATAATGTGAGAACTATTTTGTGTAGATGTAGTTGTTGTGTATTTTTGTTAAATCTGACGTTAACATATGACGTGAACTACAACCGAACAGGTTCAAATAAAAAAAGAAAAAAAAAAAAGTAAATAAAAGTAAATAAAAATCGTTTCAATTCATGGCTTTAATACAGAACATAACTCAACTTTTAATGCCGTTTTAATCTACAGAGAAAATTGCTTATTCGTGGTATTCGGAAATTTTAGATGTATCTAACAATTATTTTTACGGTATATATATATATAATACGTATGTATCAAGTTTGACTCTTTACAGGTCACACTTTAACTATGAATAATTTTATATTATAGTGTTGTTATTATTAACATGCAAATTGTTTCATTATTGTAAATACAAACAAAGATTTTAAAATAACTGGTTGCTTATACTCCAAGTAACAGGTTCTACTGTACACAATATGTAGGTATATTGCAATATTATATCAATTCATACAAGAAGTGGTATCAGCAGCAGTAGCAGCAGCATGTAGCTGGCAGATGGCCAAGTAGGCTGGATGCAGCAGAGCAAGCAGTAGGTCACGTGATGCACGTTCTATACCATTGTTGCGATATATGAGATTACTGATAACAATGAAGTAAAAACTTAGCAAGTCAAGACTCTCTAAAAAATTATTCGAGCATATTCAATTAATGTAATAGTGACGTCATTATATGATGTCGTAAATCCGACTCTAGTTGCAGTTCCACGCGATGGGGTATAAGCATACAAAACAGATGGTGCTGCTTGGCGTTATATTATACATATTGCTCTGTACACGTAGCACAATTTGCAGAGGCGGTCTATATACCAGATTTACACAACACGCTTTTGCTACAGTAAATCAACACTAAGACTTGTGATATTAAATTGAAGTTGTAAATTATTTTGACGTAACGTTTAACGTATGTGCTCTAGAAGTGAAATACTGATGAGAAACTAAATAATTTATGCTTCATACTATAGGATACATTCGGTATATTGTTGAATGTTAATTTTCATTAAATAATGTCATTCTTTATAGTGTTGTTGTTGTTGTAAATTCAGCACTATGATTATTTTTAAATTTTACTTGATTATCAGACTCATTTTATGTTATTTTAGTTAAAATTTTATTTGGAGTATAAGTTTTTATTACTTTTACGTTAGTGTTTCTATTTATTGTATTCAAATTAATTCTATGAATCATTGAATTTTAAATTTCTATAATGTAACATAATTAGCTAATTAAGTAAAAATCCCTAGTTTGCTCTTATTCATTTTTTTTTATTATTACCGTTTTCAGACCATCCCCTGAACTCATAAAAGTAAATAAATATAGTGAGCCGCCGGGAAATTGCACAGGCAACATCGCACTGAGTACGGCTGGGCGGGAGGAGGGGGGAGTGATTTCCATGGAGAAGAGGCAGCTGAGTTGCCATTCGTGACGTCAGAAATCCACACTTTAGTTACTCGCTTACCCTGGGGCACTCGCCACCGTGCCGCATGTATTCATACTCAGTTGGTGGATAACGTTCGATTAAAAAATACTAAATTTTAGGGTGCTTTGTCCCTATAAAGTCGGTTGGGTGCATAAAGTGTACTCTGGGCAGGATTTACGAACAAACTTAGTAATAACTTAAAGAAAAACATGGATACATGCACGTCATATATAGAATAGGACCCACGTGTGCTGTCTAAACGACGTTTACACTTTATCTCTGTATGAGCACTTATAAAAGTAAGTGTTTTACAGTTTTAATTGCTCGAAAATTAGGTATAAAAATTGATTATTTTTACAAATACCGAAATCAATTGTGTAGCTATAACTGTGCTGGACTATTTTGTCTTTGGAATGTCAATACTTATAATTCTTTTTCATAGTGTACTTGAAATGTTATATTATGGCTATATCCTTATAATATATTATGTCAAGTGCAGCTTAAAATTGTGTGTAAAGAAGAACAAAAAGACACAAGGGATGGAAATTTGGCACTTACATACTCACCATTCTTTTAGCAGGTTAATTACTAAAATATAAGTAGAATGTAATATTTAAACAGATCAAAACTTTTGTTATAATTAATCATTTTAAGCTTGTTTGTACTAAATTCTAAACTTTTCCTTTTTCAAATCAAATTTTATTCTTGTATTGAATAACCCTTGAGAACTGACGATTACAAAACCAGACATTACCGCATTGAAGGTATCAGCATTTGCAGTGATTTTGTTTGTTTTGTTAATCAGGATGTTAGGCAACTTTTCTTGCACGCTGTCACAACTGGTTGCATAGCTTGCCCCTGCAATGGCGGTGCTCGACGCTGATTTATTCACATTGACAAAAGCCGTGCGCGCCTCAGCTCCACAAAGCACGCCCGGTCTGGTATTAATGAATGAATTATGGCCTCAAATGGGATTACATGCGAATATATATCACAAAATTACACCATTTAATGATATTTGCTCATAAATGTACCCATGTAGTATATAATTTATGATTTTACAACGCATTTGAAGTAACATTAATAATTAAATATGAAGTATTGGCTATAAAGAAGTATTTTCCTTTCTTTTTGTTGATTCTACAAAACTTCTCTACGAACGAAGATAAAATATTTTTATGCACTTCTCTAATGACAAATTTGAATATGTTACTAAAATGGCTATCAATTTTAATTTTAAAATACCAACAGCACCTGTGCGAACGATTGATGAGGCATTCTTAATATACTTAATTATTTAATTCATTTTACTATTTTTGGCAACAATATATTAAACAGTATACGAATACCCATTCTAAATCGTAATTATGTAATTATGCTGAATTTTAAAATATCAAACACTAAACAGTGCTAAAAAAATCAATTTTCTTCAAATCGTATTATATCAAGGTATAAAGCTTTGAGTTTTTACTAAACACATAATTATTGCAGATCTCAATGTTCAACTGTTAAAGACTATGATCTGTATTGTGCTTATTCAGCAGAGGGATATAACAGCATTTTCAATGAGAAACTTTAAAAGCACTCCACCATCTCAAGTACATAATAACAATAGCAATACACACCCTTTCACCAAAGAGTTAATACAATTTAAATATTGATTTTATATTGTGTAAATATATATATTACTACTCCATATAAATCAAATCATGATCCACTATATGTATATAATAGAAAGTCCACGATTTGGGAAAAACTGTCTTAGAGAGATAGAGAGAGTTTATGGTATCTATAAACCTAGATTTATAATGTGCTCTCTGAAACCAAAAATGGTAGTATATATATTTATAAGCGGATAATGTTTTCTTGTCTACCGCGCCTCCGGTCCGCACGCCCTTGGTTTATATTTTAGTCAACACGATAAATCTTATCTTCTCTTCTTCATAATTCTGGATTAAACGTATAACATCAAATCCCTTTTCATAGTTTATAATATACTGGTATATAATGATATTTTTTTTAAAAATATAAATTAGTTTTTTTTTTTATATTTATTTCCATCTAAAATAATCAAATATTATGTTATAAATTAATAATGGTGCTAAAACGATCATGATATTAAACTCCCATAACAGGATTATGATATTAGTATATAGCATATAAACTAAGTTATAAAATTCTCCCTACAACTTTTTTCCTTGAGGCACACATTTTAATAATACAAATGGATTTTAATCTTTTTATGGCAAGCTTTTTGCGGTTACAAGAGAAAAAAAAAGTAGAGGAAGAAGAGATGGCGACGTCATTGCAGCCCCTTAAGGATGCTTTTGACGCAAGACTTATGAGGGCTTGAATGAGGCGCTTAATGCAAAGAGCAGAAGATAATAAACGTATTTCTTGACACATTTTGCATGACACTTTATATATATATAAAATTTTACACTATAAGTTATTTTATTTCTTACATTTATAGGCAATATTCTAACTTGAGTTCATAAGCAGTTATCTCTGTTCTTCCTGCTCATAATATCTTATAGTCCCTACTAATTTATTACCATATATATATATACAGTAACTAAATTTAGAACTTTATAACAACATATTTTTAGATAAAATAGAATTTTAAGTTATTGTGATAAATAAATTACTTTAAATAAGTACAATTTAAATTTATTTGTTGTTAATATTTTAATTATTATTATTATTAATATTTTTTTAACTTTGAATAATGCATTTAGTTGTTTCTCAGTCTAATTGTTGCTAAGGCAGCATCAGTAGGAAGATTTCACCTACCTCACACCGTAACAGCAGCTCTGGAGGTTCGCTCCGACTGACATTATATCACTGAGCGTGCCAAGCCACTGCCTCGCTGCTGGCTTCGTGGTAAAACATCGCTGAAATGTGGTTTGGCAAGCTGGTGAGCTGAGAGCCCGGACTCCTCAATACATCACCTCGCCAGCCAGACTCACTCGCTAGCTCCTTGCTGCTACTCTAATCATATTTACGGGGAAATTCACGAGACAGTAAGCTTTTTACATGTTTTGCCATGACGATGAAAAACAATAAGTTTTCTTTAACGAAATCTACTTAAAGTATAGAGACAGGCAGGAAGTCATGTGGAATTCTAGAACTAAAAGTTCACTTAGGTCAAGAGAGTTACTTACATCCTTTGGTTATTTTAGTTTAAGCTCATCTAAATGTTTCATCGAAGAGAAATTAAATCAAATTTTATATTAACAATATAATATATATATATATGTTAGAAAAAGTAAGTTGCAAGCGAGGTAACATTTGAATGCGTAATACTACAATTACCTTGAAATGGGCTATATCCTCGCTGAAATATCACGCTGCACACGATGCACTTAAAACACACATACAGTTCACACGTGCAAAATTAAAATAATAACATGAAATATTTTTCGGTGCCTCGCCGGTCACCATCATCAGATGTAAACACACACTGTATGTGTGTTTTAAGTGCATCGTGTGCAGCGTGATATTTCAGCGAGGATATAGCCCATTTCAAGGTAATTGTGGTTTTACGCATTCATATATATATATATATATATATATATATATATATATATATATATATATATATATCTTTTATTTTTATTGTAAAATAATTATTTAAACACGATTTCTTTTATCACAAAAATCGTGTACTAATTATCAATGACATTTTTTTCCTTATGAAATAGAAGAAAAACTGAACGATGATGAAATTAATTAAAACAAAAACAAAACACAATGTACTTATATTAAAAACAATTGTATGCCAAATTTGTGTTTGCAAGCACCCATGCATGACAGTATAATGAATAAATATAGTATACATACTATACATATATAATGAATGTCGTATATCAATAGTCACACACAGACAGAAAAAAAACGTATCAACATATTTTTATTTATAGCTCCATTTTATTATTATAAATTGTTATTGAAGCATGTTAATCCACATCAAGAAATCTTCAAATAAACGGGAAAAATTCAATTCTCTGTGAAAATATCATTTGGTGTTGTAGGAAGTTCACGACAGAAAACACGAAATTCTCAACGGCACGCGAGATGCCATGTTCCGTGCGTGGGTGCAGCAAACAAAGCAGGCATGCACAGACCACAAATGATGGTTTTGACCAAGCAGAGGAAAATAAATATTTATAGACATTTTAACTTAAATTTAAAGTAATTGAATTTTATTTATATAAAGCTCAAATTTAATAAATTTAAAATGACATTTATGTGTATACAAATCCTCTCTGATTTATTTCACTTTTTTTTTTATATAACATTATTTATTTTAATTTTTAAGATTGGAGCACTTTACTAAACGTAAAATAATAAATTTTATTTACAACAACACTATTTTGATGGCTTTTCAGGCCAGTATTTTGTACCATGCTGTACAATTTTTTGTTTGTCATTGAATCCTAAATTATTATGATTTGAATATTTATTTATAGGAATGATAGAACTCGCACACTCTGTGAAATATTCCAGTTGATTGATCTGAATCAATTAACTAATTGAAGTCCATGATAAAATTTGATTAATTTTTTGATGTATGAAACTCATGCATACGAATTGTCAACAAAATCAAATGACTTGATTTAATCATAGTGTGAATAATTTTACTAATATAACTAATATTATTATTATTATTATTATTCCTCATTCTACGACAGTGCAAATCAAACGTGTTGGGTTATTATTTATGTATGATAGAAAAAAAGTATTATAAGATAACTTGAAAAGTGAGATTTAAATTTGTTTTAATTTTCATATAATTACAGTATAAAAGCGTACATATTAATTAGAATATGAATATATATTATATATATGTATGCATTAATTTGGATATTTGATTTGTTTATATAATGGTATTGAATTCAATATAGAAAATTCCAGTTTTTTTCTACAGTAATTGACAATTACTAATTTATTATTATTTTTTTTTTTTCAAACAATAAGAGGTTCTTAAGAATTATGTTGATAACAAAAAAATGATTCTTTACAAATTCAACTGCGTTTTTGTTCTCCATATGTGCTATGTACCGAATACGATAAACTGAATTAGTGAAAAGAGAAAATGGTATCTCTTATTGAATTGCTATGAAATTTAACATTCCGTTCATGCCATGAATTCAATTTCAACTACTTTTTTTTTTTTTTTTTTTTACACCTGACTGAACCAATGACACTGCTGCTGAAACCGTTATACTACGTCAATTATTTTTTTTTCTTTTTCTTTTCTTATTGATGACAATTGGTATTAAACGATACTTTATCTCTTCTCTCGCTCTACTTCTTGTCTAGGTGCGAGTAGTAGCAAGTAGCCAGCCAGCAGCGTTGCAAGTTGCGGCGAAGAAGGTTAGAGAGGGCGTTATCTCGTCACGGAATACCAAGTAAGAAAGAGCTTAAAGCAAGTCGGCATAGAGCGGGCCCGCATAGAGCTTTCTCGTGTTAGGATCATGGAGACACACCACGTTGCCTAGCGTCTCCCTGCCTCCTGCCTACGTATAGCTGCGGCTGATGATGATGCAAGCAAGAGCTATATTCAAGATTTTAGACGAGAGATTCGAATTTCAAATCTAGCCAGAGATTATAGCGACATACTGCACAACTTCTGTCTGGAATCAGTGTATATGACCTAGCTTCCGTATATATATTATGTTAACATTCTGTACTATAATATACTGTCTAGACCAGTGTGTCGTGTAATATATTTGTATATATGTATGCATATTGACGGACTGAAGTTCACAGTGTGTGAATAACAAACATAACCAACACGTACTAAGAAATAAATTATGGCGCAAATGTGAGCAAAAGTAAGAGGTAAATATTGTTTTAAATTCTAGCATGAAAAACAGAAAGACAATTTTATTTCTTTATGGCAGTTCATAATTAAGATTTTTAATGTGTCTAAAGAACATGCAAAGAATTTATATGTTTACATTGTCACTTTTATACTGTATAAAAAGCAATTAAATTTTGTAATAATTTTGATTTAGATTCATGTTAGCTAATTATGTAAAAAAAAAAAAACTTTATGAAGCGTATTATAGTTTTTGTATACCAGGTTTGTTTTTTACCTAATTCTCTATTCTAGAATCGTGCAGAGTACCCGCCAGGCATTGCAGACTGTTTTTTTTTTTTTCTACTTCTGTTCTGTCGTAAACTTCATTTGCAGCGAAGTTTTTACGGCCAGGCTTAATTTCAACTGCTGCCATGGCGTTATTGCTGTACAGATGGGACCTTTTTTTTTATTTACAGTCTAGGATTTTTTCCTAGCATTAAATACACACTGTTGTTCTTTAGGTAACAATCTAAAGAAAAATTAAAGAATTTAATTAAATTAACAGAACTATTTAATAATTTTCAATGTTTTGGTAAGTAAATAAATCACAGAACACCGTGCGCAAAACATTTGTGTTATAAAATAGACTTTATAGTAAAACAAAAACTGGATACACACTTCTATTCTCATAATAACAGTTATAAAACATATAAATAATAGAATCTGTAATATTTATTTTGTCAAGATTCCAACACTTTAATATAACAACAATAATAATAGTTTACAAACTTTACAATAAATTTTTTGTAAACTTAATGTAAACTATTTTCTACAACTCTGGTGAAACAATTCATTAGGACGTGTGTTGATTTATGTTTACCACTGCTTTGTCCTCGTCGGCATCTAATGGTGACTAATTTACCACTGGAACAATCTTCAGTGTATGCATGCACACACAACATATAAATATATGTTGCACAGAAGAGTATGTTGTATGCGAACAACATACAACATACCTTAATCTCATCTCTCTCTCTCTCTCTCTCTCTCTCTCTCTCTCTCTCTCTCTCTCTCTCTCTCTCTCTCTCTCTCTCTCTCTCTCTCTCTCTCTCGATCTCGATCTCGCTCTCGCTCTCTCTCTCTCCAAGTAATTTAGACTTTCTGATTAACAGCATTCTCTGTAAGTCACGAACACTGTTGTTTGACCGCAACAAACTAACAATGTATGTAAGGATTGATACAATTAATCAGCGGAGCTAAATCAACAGCAGTTATTTAGCCAACAAGCTCTATATAGCAGGCAAGGGACAAACCATGTCATAGTATAACAATATACACAATTAAAATAATACGTCGTCAATCTAAAGTTTCTAGAGTTGGCATAGCATGGTAACGTCACTAGCCAAAATGGTATATCACGAACCCAATCTCATAAGTAATAATATCAATGGTTCTATAGCAAAAGTCTTTCGTCTAGTCAATCGTAGAGGTCAGGTTGGAGCAATTTTATCCGAGTTCATCGTAAAGTTTGATAAGTTTTGAGCGGTTTGGCAAGGCTGGTGCGCAGTCCAGCGTTACTACAGCTAAGAGAGTAGCGTCGTTCGGCAGGCATTCCTCTTCTTGCCTGGTGTTGCTGGCCACCGCGTGCAGTGCCGCCTCCGCCGTGCCATAAACTACAGCAGGCCTGCTGCCTCGACGCACACAATGCGAGAGAAGGACGAATTATTATATGTGAAGCTCTCCCTAAAGGAGAAATACTTGGAGGAAATGGAATGAAATTTGGCTCGGTGCCGTACTCTGTCACGTACTCTTAGTTATATTTTACATTATATAAGATGTATCGGTCGGTATTTAATAGCATAAAATATTGTATAAATCAATATGAGTTGAATTTTGATTTTGATTTTTTTTTTTTTTTCATTTTTCTTTTATGTATTCTTCATAATACTTTATGATCTGATTTTTGCCAACTTAACATGCATGAGCTTTGGACTGTTTGGAAAGTTTTAGCGCCTTAAATTACTGATAGTTTCGGTACAAATTGCACCTGGACCTATTTTTTCCCCTTACAACCCTAGTTCATAGCAACTTTTTTTTGGATATTCAAGTGTGTATTCTTTATAATTTGTAACAAATATTGTTTTATCTATTAAAACTTGAATTTAAAATAAATATGTTGTGTCTATGATTTTTTTAACCACTTATAATTCATGGATTGCCAACGAAGACGTATCTATGAAAGTTTATAATCATATAATCAAACAACTTTACTGATAATGAGAGAAAATGCAAATACCTTCACTGCAAGCAAAAATAATAATAAGCGGCAGATACAATATAAACAATCACTGTACTTAATATTAAATTGGAAAATTGGTAAGTTACATCGAATGCTGATTCCTACGTTATATCATAAGAACGTTCCATATTTGTCAAACACTTGAAGGTATAAAGTGATTGGAAATTTTATATGAATTCAGCATTGCAATTTTTCTTCTAACATTGCAAACTTGATGTATGGTGAAATTTCCCCTTGCCACAAGTATATATACAATGCAATGTATATTGCCGTGGGTTTTTTGGAAATAAAATGCGTCGTCTTGGCTTGGTGCCTGCTTGCTCTGAAGTAACAAACATTTGAAGAGCTGCAATTTATTTATAAATGCAACTTTAAATGCATTTTTTTCAATACTTTTCTATTTTACGAACCAACTTTTAACACATTTATTTTTGTATGGATTTTACAAATAATTGTACTCTTTAATTGGTGTTCGACATGATAATTTAAATATAACTAATGGTATAAATGCAGTCCTTAACAGTTATATCACTTGGGTCGATTTCGTTCTGTGTGTAAACATTTGTTAGTGATAAAAAATCTAACTCTATGTAAAAAATATATTATTTATTTTACAATTCTCTTGCAACGTTAAGCTTGTCCATGGTATAATACGTGCACAAGAATTTTTTATTAAAAAATTCCAACAGGCTTATATATACTATCACTAAAACTGTCTTAATATTTGTACTTCTGTGTAATTTACTTGGAATTTCATGAGCGTTAATTTTCAAGCAAAGGAGTTTAAATTATTATAATTTGTTTTCATTGTGAATTTTCTATATAATTGATTCGAAGCCACCCTCATCCTTGTCTTACATGCAACACAATCATAGCTTTCAAGAATTTTCTTCGAGAATCTGTTCCTTAAACAGCGATGAATACAAACATGTTCAAATTATGTTTTCCTTTTCTCAGATTTACTGTCGATACACTTAAATTTAAAGAATGTAACACTTTAAAAAATAAAAATTATATAAAAAGTCAAGCCAAGCATTTTTTCTTCTTATACAAAAAGCTAAGATTATAATCGGATTTGTTGGGAGATAAATTCTCTCCTCTTTCTTCCTTCGGCTGCTCCATAATGCGATTTGAGGCTTTTGTTGGGGCAAGTAAGCAAGCTAAAATATTAAGCTGCGTATGCTTTGAAATTTGGCAATGGAAAGGTATAATATTATACATGTATGAAAATGTTGAATTGAATCGGTGCCAACTCAATGTGCTTCTACCTCTAACTGTTAAATGTCATTGTCAAAGTATTAATCTTGAAAAGAAAAACATTTATGAGGAGCAGTTCGTTTTACAAGGCAGTGTAAAGAAAAAAAAGCTTTAAATTCATATAAATAACTTTTATATCTAAAAAAGAAGTGAATAAAATTGTCTACAAATTTCAATTCAAACACTAAATACTGTCAAAAACAATTAGAGGTAGATACAAAATCAAATATCGTAGAGTCGTAGAAATGGTAAAATTCACATAATTTAATATTCATACTGAGACAAAATCATTCATTATTCTAAAATTTCTGCAAGTCAGTTTGTATCCCTATCTGAAAATCTAAATGTAAAAAGCTTCGAACAATTTTAAGCTAATAAGCTGTTAATTTTAATTTGATGCTGTCATGCAATAATAGTGACAGAATTTCGCATAATTTTTGGCGGTGGCAATTATTGTGAGATACTGTACACAACTTTTGATGATTGTAAAAAAATAAAAGTAAGATACATTATTTATTTATTTATTTATTTATTTATTTATTTATTTATTTATTTATTTATTTATTTATTTATTTATTTATTTATTTATTTATTTATTTATTTATTTATTTATTTATTTATTTATTTATTTATTTATTTATTTATTTATTTATTTATTTATTTATTTATTTATTTATTTATTTATTTATTTATTTATTTATTTATTTAGATATACAGCGTTTGACAATAAGACTTGATGTATAATCTTCGAATTACTATAAAATTTATAGGACGATTTGTTAACCTATCAGGGATCAATTCTAGCTGTAATATTGGTTCAGATGAATTCAATGAAATTCTGCACGCCTTGACACTGATTTTCCAATATAAGTCATTTGCTTGTATCCCTATTGTGATTTGAATTGAATCCAATATGGCTCACAACGACATGCTGCACCCACCTTGTTCAACTCATTCTATGTGTACGTCCAGAGCGTCCCGATTACCATTAAAAAACCTGAACACAAATTTGTGTGTCGGTGCTGGCTGAGAAGTAATTAAGCATGCTTAGAATTCATCAAATCAGTGGCGTAGCCAGGATTTGTCCAAGGGGGGGTTTCTTCAAGTTGAAGACTGAGAACAGCCCACTGGGGGGTTTGGGGGGCCGCAGGCGCGATTTTTTTTAAGGACACGCCCCCTTTTTTAGGGTAAAATTATGAAAAAATACTATTATAGAGAATGTACGGCCTGATGCAATTTTTTTTTTAAATTTTATATTTTTTGTACTCCATTTTTTAAATTTCTTTTCAATACGTGCACTAACGTAATAAATAAAGCTTTGAGTAAATAATTTTAGTTAAATCATGCAAGTAATTCATCTAAAAACCACTTTTATATTATTTTCACTAGTTTCAAGATGCGTGATTTTTTTTTGAAAAAGGGGAGTGTGGACTATTATTTTTTTCAAAGAGAAGTCGCAGCAAATTTCTTATATTTGTAAATCGTAAATTTGGGAGTTTCATTATTTTTGTCACTAAATTTTCTTATAAAAAAATAGACCACATTTTAAGACGATGTACTGATGTGCGAGCAAGAAAAAATATTTATATTTAAATTTTCAAAACAGGAAAATCAATTTATTACATTACATACTGTACAATCAATTTAAAAAATCAGATTTTTTTAACTTCAATAATAAATTTAAAGCTATGTACAGTATTATACATTAGACAATAAAACTAGCAATTGTAAGATGCCTATATAATTAATTAAAAAATAATAAAATACCATATATATAATTTTTATGCTAAACATCATGCGGGGAATGTTTACAAATTTTTTTATATTTTAAATTGTTGTGTTCAATACAAAAACATAAATAACTTAATACAGCATAATGAATACTACATAAATATATAATATAATTATTATAGTATACTGATATAATCATAATACGTCTGGAGGCATTTTAAATAAATTTAAGGTGTATTAACGATATGTGTTTCGGGGATTTAAATGTTAATTTTTTTTTAAGAAAAATTTTCAATTTTTTTTTATCTAAATCGTATCCGTCGAGTACCATTTTTTGTTATTTTTCTCTCAAAATTTACTAAGATTCAGCTCTCAAGGGGGGGGGGTTATAACACCCAACCCCCCCCCCTTGTCTACGCCCTTGCATCAAATAGGCTCCTCCTGCAAGAAGTCAGTATAGTAGTGTGCAGAGACAAAATAAATGTGACCTTGTTATATATAATATATATGAATGCTTAAGTTATATACATAGTTTGCAAGACTTTGCAGGGAGATTGGAACTTCTAACGTAAACTTCTATGTAAAGTATCATATTTGAAATGTAAATATAAAAACAAAAACCGTGCAATCCCGAGTACTCTTGGGAGTAATCTTCTATTTGTTGAACTTCAACTCAGCCTCCTTTCTCGTATTTCTTGTTGCTTGCTTTATTTATTTTATATTTTTTTCGTAAATATTATGGCTCGAACAATTATTAGTAATTTTATTAACTGTTAGAATTATTAAATGAAAGAGTGAGAGAGATTGCAGGATTATATACGTTTAACTTCATAGTTTACATAAACGTATTATTACATATTTATATTATATTTAAGAGCAAGCAAATTAAGATTTACGGTTAAGTTTACAAATCATGCAACATATATCGAAGGTTCATCTTTGCATTTGACAAAAGCAGCATGAGGGACAATGTGATTTCCATTTCCCTTCCCTCCCATAGAGCTTTGCACGTATTCTCCATCAGATTGTCGTCTATATGAGAACTTCTACCGTAGTTTATGGTTATAGGAAGCGATGAAATATTGAAGTACCTAGCCTGAACACGAGGTTGGTGAAGGTAAGGCAAAACTTGTTGACGCATTTACTTTTCATGATTTTTTTAAATTAATTAGTTAATGTTAAAATACAAAAACCATTGGTAAAGTAACTTTTAGTTACTAGGAATAAGAACACGCCAGCAGTATGAAACTTTTCTGATAAAGAGCAGAGTGATTAATTATTAATGGTGCTAAAACGGTCCTTAAGGGTAGTTTTGATTCTGGTAGAAATAAAGAGCGGAAGAATTCACAATTGGTATAGCCCACTATACTATTCAGTTGCTTCAGAGCTAAAATTACGAGATATGAAAAGGGACGCTTCTTTATTACCTGTTTTTTGACACTGCCTTGCATCTCAAGCCCAAGGAGGCATGTCCACCAGCTCGAGGAAATGCCCAGTTCTCTGCCAAATGGTACCTCAAGTTATGAACAGCATGGCCGACCTTTTTAAAATTATTATTCAGATGCACCAAAATCGGGATAAACGGTTTGTCAGACTGTTTTTCTATAGAGGGTTAATAAATATGAATCTACGTTTAGTAGAGACCGCAAAGTGAGCAAAGTACCGCAAATATATTTCATGCATTAAGAGCGTTGATACATCACTTATAATATTTGTATAAAAGGTTAATCAATATATTATGTTCCCTAATTAGTTATCTGACAAAAAAATACGCATAACCTAAAACCTAATTTATTTAAAAAAAAATGTTAATTCAGAGCCCCTGTAGCTAGGCCACATATTGAACACTGTGGTAAAGCGGGTTACATTTTAAAAGCTAAGAGAAGCTGATACATTGAATAAATCAAAAATTAACTTTTTCGGACTTTTAACTTCGCTGGTGTCCATAGCATACTACGTTTACTGGAGGATTACATCGAACATTTTACTTTTGAGAAGTTTTGAGTACCTTTACTGTATTATTAGGGCCTAAATCTCGTCAAACACAAAAGCAGCACATATTGTTTATTGTGACTTGTGAAGGTTTCATCTGTACTTTGAAACAATTACTATGAGTGATTAGACATGCAGGGGAACTTCTTACTTCCTACATGACGTGTCTTGCTTCTCTTCAGCGGTCTGGGCATGATCAGCCGCAGCACCAACTTACTCAATACCATTTACCTCAACTCTTGCCCCGTGCAGAAAAAGACATGGCAATTTTTGACAGTGGGAGAAATGGTAGTTTCAAATAAAAAAGTCAGCTTTCATATCCGTAAATGTGGATTCACATGACGATTTTTATCATGCGACGCGAATAATGCGCACTTGCTGTAACATCCATTGGCGGCCATATTTGGCAATTAAAGGAAAAAGAGCATTGTAATTAAAGCGATTATAACCGGCGAATTCGCCGCCGCATAGCTTTAACGTCAAAATCGCGTCGCATCGCCGTTGTCGCTATCTGAATCCGCCTTAACTCTTAATTTTCATGCATTTTTCTTCTTCCTCATTCCTAACCCTTCTTTTTGTCCGGCATTCTTATTATTGCTGAATTCGTCCTGTATTAGTATATTAGACTATACGACTTACAATTTTATTAAGATTGGAAATAATGTACTGGCTACAATTTTTTTTTTTAATATCGAACATATAAATATCAAAGTGTAATGCTACGATTATTTTGTTTGTTACTCACGTATGATTGATTATACGTCAAAGAGAAAGCTTCTATAAAAATTAACTTTACGTTCAATATTTTTTAACATAAAAAAAAAACATAATTTCCTTTTAAAACCTGTATCGATATTATTTAACGTTTGCTGTGTAAATAAATTGCATTTAGAGGCTAATTTGTTTATGGAGATGAAAGACCTTGGAGAAATAAGCTTACTGACCAACTCAAAGGGGGTCATGTGAGTGCAGGCTATTTGCAATTCAAACCTTCATATAATTTCTAAAATAACTTTCAAAGTTTAACTGTGAATATCTTGAGTTGTGTATATACTCACAAGTTTTATGCTAATCCTCGGAGATTTACCAAGCTCCAAATGAATTAATACACTGACTTGAGAGAAAATGAATCCCGCAGCGAGTGTAAAGTTAAGGAGCATTTGCAGCGCATTCTCCTTGCCTGCACTGGGAGGGAGGGGGGGGGGGGTTAAGTCGAGAGCGGTAACACTTGGAAGCAACGTGTGCTGCCACAAAACAAACTTCCTATGCCGGCAAAATGGAAATCACTCGTTTGTCGCTCAAACAAACTTGCTTAACTTTTTTTTTTTTTTAATTTTTATTATTTTTATGATTGAAGTTGTTATTCTCACCCTTGAAACTGGGAAATATGGCAGAGTTTATATAAAGTTTATTCTGCCTTGAATGGTTTGTGCTTTTCTCTGTTAGCATAATCTCCATTGACAGATTCATGAGCTTAATTTATAAAATTCCTACGGTTACTTTAATAAATAAGATACCCTCTTACTGCTCACATGCTTTGTTTTGTACTTACAAAAATTCTATTAGTCTCAACTATTGTTATATACCATAATGTTTTGGTTGAAGTAGGAAAGAAAAACATACTTTTTCTGAACTAGAGAGGTCTGCAATAGATATATCTTACAACAAAAACTGTCTGGACCAGCAAGAATTTGTTTGCTTGTATAAGAGTGAATTTAAATGCAAACAGGTCACAGATCTATGGATTTATACGTTAGGAGCAATAAACTAAGAGGACGTCCTTGCTATAAAAACTGGTCGAGAGCAACACTGTGGTGGAGAAGGCCCCTCAGACTCGCCGGGACAAGATTGCACAGAAGCAAGCAGCTCCCAGCGTCTTAGTTTAATGCTCCTTGTTTTATAGTTCTCGGTATCAAACTGTCTTCCTGTGCTGCTGGCCAACTTCAAAATGTATTAACATTTCTATGATATATTATACTTCTATTTTATCCACAGTAAAATTATTATTTTAGGCAATCAATTTTACTGCCTAAAATCCTTATTTTTTTAAATAATAAAATTTTAAAAATCTTATTGTAATATTTATTTATACTTGGTTTGAATAAATTGTATTTTGAATTTAATTTCAAATTCCGATTGTTTCTTCGTTGTAGAAACATCTTACTTATAGGTGGAGATAGTATTAAGATTCAATTAATTCTATTTCTTATCATACAGAAATAAATTGTTTTCTCTATAACTATTACATTCCTTTTCAAAGAATCTACTTTATCAGGAAAATTTATTTTTAGGTTAATGTCTTTATTAGTAAAAAAAAAAAAAAAAAAACTTGCAAACTTCAAGTCTCGTTGGAAGCAGGTGAGTCAACTATCTATAATCGAACGTTTGATAGCCAAATGTATGTGTAACAATAGACAACCGAGATTATTTTTCACTGCATTATGGAGTACCGACCTCAGTTTTTTTTTATTGCAGAAATGGATAGAGGGTGAAAAGTTATGCTACTCAGATTTTTTTTTCAGATTTTTTAGAGCCCGGCAACTATTTTTTAAAAATTATTGAAAGTGCAGAAAAAGTGCCGCCTCTTGCTGCCTCTCTTAATAAAAGATAGGACCCAAAAGGGACGTGGATTCGAACCCGACCTCGCCAAAACTTTTTAGCAATACTTCCCGGTCCCTAAAAAATCTAAAAAAATCAGAGTAACATAACTTTTCATCCTCTATCCATTTCTGCTATAAAAAATTTAGAGGTCGATACTCCATTGAATAAAAATAAACAGTAATGTAATGTTTCTCTAATTCTTTTTATTATATTTCTCAGAGCTTGGAAACTATTTTAAGAAAAGATCTATTTAAGTTATTTTCACCTATCGCTACATTATTACATCTTGGGAATTCCTTAATAAAAATTAGGATTTTCATCACCGATGAAAAAAGTTAAATTTCAACATTTTTTTTTTTTAAACATCTGAAAAGAAAAACAACGGAATAGCATAACTCTTAATGCTGTATTTATTTATGCGAAAAAAATAAGAAAAAATGACTAAATTGTCCATCAAGAGCTGTCATGCAGGTACGAATTCAATGGGATTTTAAAAATAAGTTGTTTAACAAGACTGCAAGTATAACAAAAGTTAATAAAATTAATAGCCGTGCCGAGCAACATAAAATTGGATGAATTTTAGTGCATGAAAGCTTGTATTTCATTATTCTTACTGCGGAGAACATTGTTTAATTGCAAAATGCGTCTGAAACAACTAGTTTTAACTTCTGTTTTACAATACATGGGGTGTGACGTGTATAATATAAAACACTCACTTGCTCTCAGTGCGAGTATAACCTTATCTGGGTACTGTGTATTATTATGTACATAAACTCAAAGGAGAACGGAGCGCAGCAAGGCTTTGTACTGATGTTGGGTGGAATCCTGCATGCACTTGGCAATAACACTTCTTGTAACTTAGTGTTAATATTTTTTTTATTTATTAAAAACAACTGGTTGTACAGGACAACATTGTTAATTTGTTATTTGCCTTGTTAATATTTTTAACAAACTTTTTCAAAATAAATTATGTTTCTGCTATTATCAGTCGTTGTGTCAAAAATTTAATGTTTAAACGTAAAATAATTTACACTACAAATATGAATTATAATATATTTGAATACAATATAATTGTTGCGTATTTGAAAGAAATTAAGTAATAATTATCATTATCTTTTAATTCTGTCTACATAATAATAATTCACATTCATGATTTTGCTATAGACACGTATTTTAAAGAGCGTTTGTTTCTACATCATAAGCTTGTCCCACTATAGAACTATAGTATATTTTATGGATTTATATAAATTTATATAAGGCTATGAATAAGAATGGTCAATTTTGATTTGCTCTCTGCAACCCAGAGAGTTCAAAAGTTTGACTATTCTCGACATTTTCTCCTACCATGCAGTCACCATACCGAGCAAAGGTGTCTTGGAAATTTATGTGACATTATTACGTCCTTATTTCAGTAGCAGTATTCGACGACCTGTAAGGGTCCCTGCCAGCAAATATAACAGACATATAAGGAGAAGAGCACTTTTTTTTTATTGTAGCATGATATTGTATTAATATATATATTATTATATATTGTATTAAAGAAGCTTTGCCTTGTTTTTTTTTCAATTAAAAAATGAGTTTGTAGATAATTTGATTACTTTCATAATTATCAATGATGATACTTAATGAAGCAGCCTCGAAGACGCCTGACTAATATTGTAGAAAAATTATTATAAGGAGAACATCAAGTTCAAAGCCAGATAAACAACATATGAAGGCTATTTGAGCTGTACGATAAGAATCTTATCTGATGTCAAATGTCTTTTTTTTTTAAGCTAAAGGTGGTTGTATAAATTTAACATCAATGATATTATTTATACTTCTATAATAGAATCAAATTTGCATAACATTTGTCAGTATACATTTCTAAAGTATTTTTTCAAAATTCTTTTATTTTTTCTCTTTTTTTTTCATATGGGTGGATTTGCATTATTTGCACTTGAGCTGCTTTGTGTGAAGACAACAGAGACATAAATTGAAATGGCATAATTTGACATTTAGCCTCGGTGAATGCGGAATAAGAGCAAACTCGTCACCCGCTGACTTCAAAAGTTATCCCTCGTTCACTCTTTGCAGAAAGCACGAGACGAACGAGGCAAATCAAGGCGGGCAGCACCCGCCAAGTCTAGCTGCCACACAGGCAGGCAAGAGCAGCCAGCGCGAGCAGTCAGTCGTCGCGGGAAATTGAATATTAATATACACCGCTCTTCCGACACTGTCGCTGCCATAAATGGTGGAAGAATAAGAAAGAAAAAGAAAGGGGGAAAAAATGAGAGGGAATGGGAAATTTGACTTGGTTATTTCTTCATAAAATGTCATTTGAAATGAAGTAACTTTAAAAGAATTTTTTTTCCTTTACTCCATTTAAGTAGAGAGTTTTTGTAGAGCTGTTATCAAAAGGAATAATTGTGACAAATAATAAATCAAGACTTTTGATGAATAATGTAAAGTCTTACTTACCATCCCATGTTTTTACGTAACATAATTTCTTAATTATTTAAATAATCTTTAAATTAAATTTATTATAAAACATGAATTCCTGTAAAACTGTATTCCTTTTGTTATTTTAAAAAAAATGCAAAATGGCACAGAAAGTCATTGTGTTAATAAAAAAGTGAAAAAAGGTATTGGATAACATTTTCTGGAATACTTAAATTTGATTGTTTAGTGAAACAATATTTGTTTGATCAAACCAATTTCAGCAAGGAATTTGCTGTTGGTTATTGATTCGTATTTTATTTTATGGATGAGCTGAAAGAGTATTGGAGAGCACAGAATTGAAAAAAAAAAAATGAAAACAAAACAGACTAATTGATTTAGATGATATTGCACAGATACGAGAAGTGTTATATAAATTTCATCATTAATGTGCATGGATTGGCGGTAGGCACCATTCTACACCACCAGTCCTTCAAGTTTTTGCTTCTTAAATTTTGTATCCTTTCTCAGCCAAGCTTGTCTACTTGTGCCACTCTTTTCAACAACTGTAGTATAATGCAAAGGCTCCTCAATCGGTCCACGTTTGAATATTATTATGATCGCACGCAGCAAATTGCTGCTTGATTTGTGTTACAGAGATGCCACCAAAAAGCTGCGGACTACTATAATAACATACACAGCGGTATGATAATCTTCCCTTTGGTCAGCCTAAGTCGGATCACAAATTTTTGAAGTATAAAATCTGAGAAATGCGGGATTATGGTGAGTATAGTATTCATTATAACAAGCTTACTTTGGCTGGCTTACTCGGGTTGGTAGACCAAAATCTTCTTATTCGTTTCTGTTGCAGCTATATAAATAGGAACTTCTTGCAATGTTTATGTCTGTTTAAGCTTTTATTCTTCTCCTTCTTTTTAAATTGTTACAAATTAGAGCGATTGTTGATATAAAATACAGGATGATTTAATTTTAATAACTTCTTTTATTTTTTTGGCCGATGATATATAATATACATGCTAAGTAATAAAAACCATATAATATTAAATCTACATAAATACAGTATATTATATAGTATAATATTACGCGGGTATTTGAATGTTTTAGTTTAATTATGTTATGGGCACTAATTAATCATGATTTAATCTGCAAATCTGTAAATGCAGTTAGCTTGATGCCTCCTCAACGCATTCCAAGCCAGCTGCTCTTTCAAAGTCACAGATGGATTCTAATCCTGTTATCTTTGCACAAGAAGGGTACATAAAATGTCTTGCTTGATCTTTGCACGCAACCCAAAGTTGCAATCAGCAGAGACAAGAAGTTAGACCCTTGAAAGTAATACAGATTTTAGTACAAATATGTTAAACAGCTAATATATCTCATGTTTATAAATCTTAAAATACATAATTATGACGCTCTATAATACATATTTTACAATCTCTGTGTATATAGTATTTTTTTTAAATATATTATGTAAACATTTCAATAACAATTGGACATTTTGATAAAAAAAATATGTCAAAACTAAAAAAACAGTAAATAACATTGTTATGTGAGAGATGTAGAGTGACGACCGCCGATTTAATCCAGCAGTGTCGACCTCCCCCGCAAGCTGAGCTACCTACTAAGTTTAAATGATGTGGACCTCTCTGCTGATTACTGATTCCAGGGGAAGCGGAAGACAAAAAGCTGTTACAACTATTTCTAAATTCTGATGGGACTCATGGCAAGGCTTAAGAAACGACAAGGAAGGAGTGGGCAAAGTAGCGGGAGAGAGAGAGGAGGCGACGAGGGAGGACGTACTTCTGTGCCTGCATGTGACGTGTCATCAAGTATAAGCGGCACTCGACAGAGACGACTTGACTTGGTCGACTTGCGTGCTAGTTTCAATATATTATTATAACATCTCGTTAGTAGTTACAATGGAACTCGTGTTCAAGTCATAAGAAAAAGTGTAAAAATATCCAAGAAGATGTGTGGTATCAAATAGTATTGCAGTTTTGAAGAAATTGAAATTTAAAAAATAGTAATAATAATAATTAACTGTAAATCAAATTTAATAATAAAAAGCATTTATAAAATATTTTCCTATATAATTATTATGTAGTTGTACCTATATAGTAACATCCTATTAAAATGCCTATTTTTTTCCCTACAACTTATGTTGATGTGTCTTGTCAAATATATCCAGGGAAACCAGACTACAGATTTTCATTCCATTTGAATTCTTGTGTCGCATTTTTTAGTATTTTTAATTAAATATATAATTTATATTACAATTGTTTGAATTGAACAATATTTTTTTTTTTTTTTAAATCCTGTGGATAGATTAATTTAACCTTTAAACATTTTAAACTATGCTATAAGTGCACGAAATTTATTTATAGATTTTATAGACTAAATAAAGGATGGAAATATAAATAAATAAAAATAAAGCAAAGTTTTCATTCTAGCTGATATATTTTTATTGAGTCCGAAATAATGTAAATCCATCACATTTGCAGCAGATGAAGTGGAAATTTTAATTAGCTCCTTTTTTCAACATAAAAATTCATGGTGACAGTTTTTATTATCACTGCTTTGTATAGTATAGTGAAAAAAAAATCTTTGAAAGTGTACTAGTTATCTAGTTGATGAAAAAAAAAATCTGTGATGATACCCATAATAAATAAGGTGGTTTCATTCGATATCAGCTTATTGCTATAATTATCGTTAACGGTTATTGTTTTAAAACGAACAAAGAGTGAGATAATGCTGTGTGGTCAACTGTGTTATATAGAGAGAGCTAGTGTTCAAAGATTTTATCTTATTTTTGTGACACAAATGGAATAATATATTAGATGTATTCTAATATTTAATTTTAACTATATTTTATGATTTTTCTAACGTAATTCTAACATAAATGATGAAACTTTTATTACTCATTTGAGGTATAATAAAATAATTTAATTAATAATGTAGTATAAGTGAGAAGTGCGTGTGATGTAATGAATCTTGGGTTTGTCCAGATCATAGATAGGTGAATTTTAATCTATGTGTGTGCTGAAACCTTTCAATATATATTATATATATAAATATACATGTGCCATCAGCTACAAAAAAAAAAAAAACGGGCTGCACAAGAAAGGGAGGATCGTGCCATTTCTTCTCCTTTCTTAATTTTATTGGTTCGATGGAACACCCTAGCTAAATGTGATGGTGCTCATCTAACTGAGAACTAGCTTTAGCTTAATTCTCTTTACAAAAAAACATTGAAAACACTGACTACCCGTATACTACATTTCATGGTTACTCTATAGTCCATGAGGTATTCTCATTCCCCTTGTTCTAAAGAAAGGACCTAAATGCTTTACGGTAGCACTATACAGTATATAATATATATATACCTTTATATATAGCTGATCACGGCACATGCGAAGAGGGAGGATAAAGGGAAATAGAGAAGCTTGGTGGCTTGTAGATTGTCTTCTCACTGCAATACCTTGTTCTTCTCGTTCTCTTAAAATGCGACTGTGCAACTGGCAGGTAGCTACTTAGAACCTTGCTAATAAATACTTTTGTTAACAGAGCATGGCATTTGACAATGCTTTAACTAACTTTTATACGATACAAAAAGGAAAACAATACATACAAACGAATACATTTTTGTTAAAAAAAAAATCAATACATTTACTATAATATTATTGCAACACAACGTCCAATAAATAAACTATTTTCGTTTAAAATAATTGAAGTTGGGACTGTAAGAAAGAGCAATGCTCTAAGAAAGCTTGCATCAATAACTACTGCAAGTAGCTTGTTGGTACAGAGAGAAATAGGTTTGCAATATTATTGGCCGTTAGAGTGCTCTTAAAATAAGTCCTTGCAAAAAAACTACACAACGGGTTCACTGCACCTCACCTTTCACGATATTGCAATAACGAGTTATTTTTTTCTTTTTTGTATCATCTTGTTTTTTTAAAAACAACAATGCATGATCGGAACCATTGATACGCAAAAAAACTGTTTATTTTAACGTATATCGCAGTATACTATAAAATTGTAACAATTATTTATCTATTTATTTACATAAAATTATATTGTTTCAGCTTGTTGTTTACGATTGGATGCTGCTAAGAGTGGTTTGACACGCCGGAAGCGTTATCTATGATATGCCGTACACAAAATAATATATTATATATTTATATAGGCAGTTAGTAAGCAAGCAGTCATATGCATGCAATAGTTGACACGTAAACAATTACGAGGATGCTTCATATTATATATATATATATATATATACGATAAGCCCTTGTGCAGTATATCTAATCTGCATGTTATTACTTCACAACGTCAATTGCAGTGCAGAGTTAGAGTGGTGTGCATGCAGTGGAGTGATGTTAACGTCATAATGCTGCTGGCTGCCTGGCTAGCTAGCTAACAAAAGTCACCTCCTCTTCCCACCCCTGCACTCATATCAGCTATAACTGCCTTGCTTTTATCTCTGCATGCAAAATTTATTACTATTACATTTTAATGTGGTATAATTTAATTTCCTAAATTAAGATTTCAGTCAATTCTATTCAACATTTCCCAGAGAGTTTAAACAATACCACCATTGTTGATAATTCATTAATATTTACATTGTGACAGTAAAATGAATATTGATGTATCAAAAATTAGTAATGTAATAATAATTATATTATAACGTTATATTAATTAGTCATAAATCATACAAACTATATTTTAATGGATTGATATCATCATTAGTTATTGTATTACCATATTGAATTTCATTAGGTTTAATAATTGTTATACTATGTTTATTTATATTATTATTGTTCTACATTTTCATATAATATACAGCGGTAAATTTAATGAATATTTAACCTCAACAAAAAAGATTAAAGCTAAATTATACCTTTTTTTTATCATTATGTACATTTTAACAATATATATTATATAATTATATATATATATAAAATTTTTTAAATTAAATTTAGCTTAAGATAATAAGTACAATAATAATTATTAATTGAATTAAACTTGTTTTTTTTATACGTAATGTACACATGAGGTATTATTACTTTACATACGCATTTTTCTATTTTGTTTAAAATTTAGGTATTCGAGTTCGAATGTGCCTATCTCCATGCATGCGAGGGAATTAAATCAAGCTACAGGGAATGAAATTGGAGAAGCATGGATGTCCTGGTGCTGCCATGCGGATCTTAAAGTCTGTATGTGTCACGTCATTTACTACGACCCTATGCTGCCTACTTGTCTGTTGTCTTTATGTTTTTACTGTCTTCAGAATGAAAGAGAGAAAATATATAAGCAGCAGCACATATATGTCATATATGACGTACGATATAAAAGGGAACAAGTCCATCGACGAGATGAAAGCAAACAACTTCACTTATTTGTCTTGACCTTTAACTTTTTTTTCATTTTTCTAAGGTTCTATACAGCTAGGCTTAAAAAACAACATACATTTAATTTTCAGTTTAACTTATTGTATTAGTGGACTTGTGTAATTTTTTTACTCGAACGAAATATAATAAATTATACAGTAGAATATATTATAGTAACTCTATTTATTATTTTATAAGGGCGTGCCCTAAGCTAATATGATCTGTTTTCTTTAATACAACATTTGGTCTAGATGCATATTTTCATTTGATATTACACTAATAACAGCAGAAAATCCCCGACAAAACATAACAATAACATATGATATTAAAATATTATTGTTATTATATATAATAAAACAACATGCTATAAAATAAAGAATTTAGTTATTTAAAAATTAATTAATTTATTATTTTAGATAATATCTTCACTTACAATAAAAGTTTCAACACAAACAAGAAACACCATGGCATAAATAGCAATGACTATGACTTAATAATAGTAAAAAATATTTTATATTGCAAATGTGTATTAAAATGTAACAATAGAAGTGGAGTTAATATATATATAATTATATATATAATATGTTAGTAATATATTGTAAAATTTTCTTTCTTTTAATTAAGTTACTTAAATTCGGATGTCTAGCCTGGCTACTCAAGCTAGGAGTAGAATCTACAGCAGGAAAAATAAATGGAGGGCGTGTTCATAAAAGACCGGGGCCCATGCACACAGGGTGCCCGACAACTCTTAGGATGAAAAGAAGGCGAAGGGGGCTGTGGCCTTGGGTTAAGACTAGTGTTTACGATGGGGGAAGCACACAAAACTATACATCAAGGCAGCTTGCACCAAAGTAAACTTTAGCACCTCCCAAATATGCAGTGTTCATTGGGAGCGAACCCAAGCGCTGGAGACGATCCAGATTAAAAGTCCGACTTGAACTCTTTTTTACCGTCACACTTATAATCTAACTTAATAGGAATAAAGTCCAGCTACACATGCCATGAGAACAACAAGTTATATGATATAATAGCGCTATTTCAAATGGTAAAGAGAAATTAAGATGGTACTGAAGTATAACGTGTTACTAATTTTAAGGACATTAAAACTGCTGGTTAAACTACGTACTTACTACTTAGCCTTGTTTTAGATTTTGTTTTCTATCAGATTGAAATAGAAAAAATCAACGCTACTCTGCTCGACCATTTTTTGTGGGGTTTCAGAGTCAGTGAATTATGTGGTTTCTGGTGATGGTGAACAAACATTGAATATATTGGTTTTCTACGTAAACTTTCCTTGCTACATATTTATATTATATACTAGCAATACTGTACAATATCTCATACATATAATGTGCATTTACAGGGTGCTCTCTACAATATTACCGATGATATTATTTATATAAAATTATATTGACTGTCAAACCTCCTATACTTATTCAAACGATAAACAGTACAATTATTCTTTTATTGGATAACAAAAAAGTTTTCAGGAAGTTCACTTTTATCTTTTATCAACGATTAACATCAGATGATATTACAATAAACAACCTGCATGATTTTTTTATTGCATGTTTGAATAGTGTAATTTTTTCATTTTTTTTTTTTTTTAATTATCCTTAAAATTGTGCTATACAAAGTGGCGCTTTGCTACAAAGATGTCACAGTCATGCAAATATTTAAAAGACAATTAAGCATCTATTCTATACAATACTATACATATGACTACAGCGTCATAGCGTCTTGCAGCTTGCAGCACGATTTTACGGGTGTTAGAGTTTTTAATAATAATAATAATAAATCATGAAGATTTTCTATTCATAAAGATTTCTCAATATGTATCAAGCATTCAAATCATTTTCTTCATGTGTTTGGAAAGGGCGCTCCATGGCATATCATCTCTACTTTGAAGAGGAACAATTCAATTCTTAAAACACCATTCACCAATTACTTTCCCGAATTACTTTAATTTATATATGATATATACTGTAAATAATACATTTACCAAAAAAATTCCACACTATATGACTATATCCTAAAATTGAAACTTTCGAATGCATATATATGCAGTTAAAAAAAGAGGCTTATGAGGATGCTGGGAAGATTGAATAATGGTATTTTTGTATCAGCACATCCCATCCAATAGTTTATCCTTTAGCTATAGGCAGCAGGCTTGGTAGCCAAGTAGCAGAGGTTGAACGGCTCTAGTCTGCATCCCAAAGGCCAGCAGATTCGGTTCAGGGACGGAGAATATGGAGATGGTATAGGTATAGCTAGCTAACCCGCCTGCTGCCACCGTTGCCTATGCTAATATTATGGTTGGGGAAGAGTGGGAGGGCCTGAGAGAGCAGTTTGGCGCGCGGATAACAGGCACGAGGGTCGCTCGCTCGCTCGGTGCGCCACACTGCAGCCGCGGACTGTGGCATCTGCCAGCCGCGGTTGGAGCTGTGCTGCCTGAAGGCTGGACAAGATTGCTTGGCCAGCCTGTACCAGCCTGCAGAACCCTCTAAACCACCAAACTACTCTAGTGCACAGTCTGCACTTTTGAAATAACAAATTTAAAAAAATACATAAATTTTGTCAGAAGTCATAATACAAACAAGAAATGATTTCTGTAGTGTATAAATCTATAAATGTAAGTCATTGAATAAAAGCTTATATATATCATGAATATGTATTATATATGTGGCAATGATGAGTATCGTGTGTAATTTTAGTAATCGTAGTAAAGAAACAAAACAAGATGGAACACTTGTTAAAAATATTTTGTTTTCCTTTTTTACTGAAGTTACAATATGATACTACAAAATAAAAATATATTGTGTGCTAATGATTCTATGTTAAACTGACCTATATAATTTCCCCCCTGCTCGAGTAAAGAGCATAATTCAAATTCAAAATTTTATTCATCTTCCAAAGACATGTCAACAAAAATACATGAACCATTCATTTACAGTAATCGCCTATTTTATATATAAATATGTTCGTTGCCAGTAAATGCAGAGGTTAAAAACAAACAATAAACAAACTGTGTACTACAAAAATGAGTACAATATATTCTTATTTTTTCGTATGTGTATATACAGTATATTGCTATACATAATTTTTTTATATAAATATATCTTGATCTTGTAATAATTGTTATTTTAGCTAAAACAAGTCATGTATGAATGATTAAAAAATAACTATTTCAATTTTTACTGTTTTTGTTTCGATATTTAACAATGAATTAAACTGTAAAGTTGAACACAAAAAAAAATGTAACTTGTAATAATTTGAGCACAGTCGCATTGGTTGGGTACAATAATGAAAAGACATAATATGATAATGATATATTTTTAATATTCATTATTTATAGTCTCAAACAATCAACTCCTTTATTCATCCAATTCCATGTACGTACATTATTTATACCTGTTATTAATACCGGAATTGGATGAATGCAAAGAATGGGTTGATTGAAATTATAATTAATGATAATTAAAATATATCGTTATAAAAAAATAGCGCTGATATAAAAAGCAGATTTAATTTTTCAAAATAAATTAAAGGATTGATCAATTTATGATTTTGATAATATGTTTTTACGTCGTTAAAAAATAAAAAAATAACATGACGCAAGAAGGAAAGAGCTACGTAAAGTATGGATATTTTATTTTTTTAGTTAAAAAATACTTAATATTTTTAATAGAATCTGTGCATGTATGTTGATCGAAGTGGAGCTACTAACTTAATTTCATAAAAAAAAGAAGTGGGTTTAGCATGGTTTGATTTTACGCCTGTCAACCCACCACACTGAGAATAATCGTTATTCAATGTAGCGTGGGGTGCAATGGTGTTGCGGTGTGGATTATAGGGCCAGGCATTATTTAAAACTAAGCTTCAGTATTATAATTTATAATTATATATATAAAGTATATATAATTATATTTATAAAAAGCAAGAGATGAATTTAAATTTTACATGGCTCATTTTTTTTAAATTTATTATTCATGTGTATGTGTGTGGTGCGAAAAACTTTTGCAGTTAATTTATGACTAAAAAAAAAAAAAAAGCTAAGGGAGAAATTATTTTAAACAAAAATAATGGTGACCACATTCACCTGTCTCCGGAAATAATTTATACGTACTGAGTGGCCGGTATGACTAGTGAAAATTCTATTTGAGCGTACAATCTAAAATTCTCTCGAACGACTTCTACAATACCACCTTGTGTGCAAATAATATTCACAGACAGCTAGGTGCTTCTCTCGTGGGAACAATTTTTTACGCTAAGTTTAGAGCTCGATCTGTGTGCGATGGTATTGAATATCGTTTGAATACTCACCCCTCCGAGAGTTCATTTTTGCCATCTGGATTTGACAACCTCTTCTTATTATATTTTAAACGATTGCAGAGCTTTTAAGCATGATTTTATTTATAAATTAAGTTTATATACATATTTGTAATTATTTATTTTTAAAATTTTCACGTGAAATCTTGCAAACAAAAAAAAAAATTCCCCGTTGTGATATTTTTGTGTCACCTTTTTTACAATCTCGTATTTACATTTTGCATAAAATATTAATATTAAATGTAATCTATTTTGACACGAATTTTATGAACTTTTTAGAACTTTGTAAATTGGTTAAAATATATGGGTAATGTGGGTTATAATAAATCACATGTGCAGAATATATCTGTAAATTGACCTGATTGCAAATTTTTATTGAAACTCGAAATTATAGAGTTTCTCTACAGCGTCAAAGTAAAGGAAACATCCCGCCAAGCCTCCATCTTTCGCTCAAAAGCTTGTCCCTTGTGAAATGTACTTTAATTTAATACAAAATTTTACATTTTTACACGAAAAATTATGTATTTATTGTTATTATTAAAGTAAAAGCAACTTTAAACCAGTTGTACATCGCCTTTAAATTTGCGGATTAAAGTTTAGCTACAAAATTCGAAGTTTGGAGGATATTACAAGCTTCCAAACATTATTGATATAAAACTTATATATCTTCTCTCGTCCCTGTACTGAAAACTTCTGCAAACTTAAATATTACACAAGTTTAAACATAAACACTACAAATATTTTATTAAAATTATGACATTAAAAGTATGAATTTATTCTGGAATTATTGATTTTAAAGTAAAATTTACACAAACTAAAAATTGTTAAACTTTAAATATTTATTTTACATGAAGAAAGAAGACACAAGATGAAAGTAATTTGCTTATTTTATTCAAATCAAATAAAAGTTCAAATAATAAAAGTATTATTCAAACATAAAAAAGAAAAAGTAAAAACAATGTCAGAACACTAATATAGTGCAGGCCGTAGTACAGAACATCGAAAGTAAGGTATAGTAAGCTATTAATTGTTTAACACTGTACTGTCTGCTAAATATATCAATTATTATAAGTTGTTCTTAATGCATTTTAAATAAATTTGCTAAACTAAATTGTAATTTCCATCACGATGAACCTGATGATATATTTATACTGATATATATAATTTTTAGACTACTATATAGTAATTATAGTTTACAATAAATTGTTAATGAACTTTTTTTTATTTTCTGTGTATAACACAATAAATTGAGTAAATTATCTCTCATACCCTGACACATAATATTCATTGCAACACAAATATATTGATATTAACCTTACGTATGCAAACCTTGTACCACTGCGTGCTTTATCTATTGTTGTATCACCACGTATAGGACTTTCCACCCTAACCAGACCACCCTTATAACCCCATCCCCTACTCTATATGAACACCAAGTATGTATAATATATATACATGTATGTATACTATATTAACAGTGTAGTAAATGTGAAGGCTGCACAGTGAACATTACATACATGTTAACTATCAAGCCATTAACTCCGCCTGTTTATATGTATTATATTATATACATTATTATACACTGTATTAGAATCTATAATTAAATGGTATTGTAAACAAGATAATTTGATAGAATTTTGATTAGAATTATAATGTGATTACACATTGTAAATAGATGGACGTCACTTAAGCTAGCTATATGGTATTACTTTGAAGAGGTTTGTTTTTGTTCGTATCTGGTGGAGAAGATGCCACCGTCCATCCAGCAGGGAAAGCAGCTGCGTGGACCATATGATAGCTATCGGCGAGTGCACCAAGCAGCAGCAGCAGCACATAAAATACGCTCCGCACTAAAGCCAGCAAAGCTGATGATAACGCAGAGCCAGCTTGTGGCGATACCGAGTGAATGATGTGGAAAACATACTGCATATTATCTAGCCGTTTAAGACCTTAAAATTTCAGCAGATAGCCTTTATAACAGTGACTATTTTTACTACTTTGCAAGTCAAGGTGTGGTGTACTAATAAAAATCCACTTAAAACCTCTTGCGTCCCTAAACCATATCATAAACCTGTGCTTTTTATATATTATTGGTTTGCAAATCTTTGATGTACTCAAATTTTAATACGTTGCATAAATTCGATTATTTTATGATTATTAACTTCAAGTGGATATATATGAAATATGACTTTTTATTCTATTATTATTATTACACATAATTAGATAAACTTATTAAAGTTTTAAGATTTACAGTGCATGAACTAACATAAAGTAATATTGTAAATAATCTACTTGCAGGAAATAGCCAAAAATTCATTTGCTTGTTGGCTAAGAAAATATGGTGATCCATTGAGACGTATCTTACAGTGCATTTTTTAATGCTATAAAGCATGTAATTATATATATTAAATATTTTGAGGTGATTGATATAAAAACAATTAGAAAATCATTAAATACAAAGATGTATTATTAACACATTTCTTAAAATATATCAATCTTGTAATGTACATATAATTATAAAATGTTAAAAAAGTTATCAACATATTACTCTTGTTTTTTTTTATGGTTTCATGCCAAGTTTACTTTTTTTGTAAATGAAATTTTATATCAGCATCTACTGATAAGGCTTCCTACTGCCATGGTAGGATTGTATAATGTATATTTATTAAGAAATGAAAAAGATTGTTTCTAACATGTCATCTATGAATGCTCGCAGAATGGAGTATCGACCTCAAATTTTTTTTATTGCAGAAATGGATAGAGCGTGCAAAGTTATGCTACCCTGATTTTTTTCAGATTTTTTAGAGCCCAGGAAGTATTTTTTAAAAAAAAATTTTGAAAGTCCTCTTTGTGACGTCACAAGGGTTCAAGTCCTATCTTTTTCTTAAGGAGTGGTGTCTCGTGACGTCACAAAAAGAACTTTCAATAATTTTTTAAAAACACTTCCCGGGTTCTAAAAAATCTGAAAAAAATCAGGGTAGCATAACTTTGCACGTTCTATCCATTTCTGCAATAAAAAAAATTGAGGTCGATGCTCCATTTATATTTCCAAAATGTATGCGAAAGTAAAAACTTAAGTAGTGGGGCTTATTATTATTTTGAATTAATATATATATATATTGCTGAAAGCAATTTAAAGTTTTTTTTACATTTATTTTATACCTAAAGTAAATTGAGAAGAGATCAGCATGGCATAACATGTTTTGTGTTAAATCTTCATATGATTAATTTGAAATACAAACAAAATTCCTTGATTATATTTAGATCGTCGAAAGAGATCAACAAAGTAAAAAAAAACAAAAACATATCATTTCAACTGTTATCAGGTAGTAAATTTACAGTGTCACGTGCTACACATTTTGGAATTCCTTGATAATTAAGTGACCCCAGTAATAATGTGGCTGCCAGGTACGGCGCATGTTTATGTTTTGCACCACATAAATTTGCAGCACGTTAAAAACACCACAAAAGTCGCTCACCTGATGACAACCATGCTTGCTTGCTTCCCTGAAAATTCACTGTACCGCCGCAAGTGACATCATAAAGAGAGCCGTGGACATCTGGTGGATTTTGCTGGAGTGATTCTCAAAGTGGCGTTGTTTTGATATCATGCAAAGCTTTGCTTCTGGCTTAGGTACACGTGTTTAGTTGAGTCATATTGACTCTATCGAGGAGGTTTTCAATGCCATCTCTTGGGGCTTTATGATACCTGGATTGCATTCAATTTTGCAATTTATTTTATAGACAAGTAAAAATTATAGTTGAACTATAATTAACTGTTTTCACTATTTTGTGTACTTTTTTTCATAGCAAATAAAGAACAGAATTAATTTTTAACTGTTATCAAAAGACATCTATTATAAGGTATAAAAAGCTAAAACACATTTCCTGCGTTTCCTGTTATTGTCATTTTTTATAGTGATGAATTTTACAACAACCATCAACTTTAATTCTTTATTCTTATACACGCACAATTAATAGCACATTAATTATTAAAGATTTCTACTAAAAAAATATTGAATAAATAAGTAAAACATGAATTTTGTTACCACCTTTTTTATGCATATTATATGTATGCTATTTCAGAAAATTGGAGAAGCATATGTAGCTATATAATGAACGTTCGTATTACCGTTGGAATTTCTTTTTATTTTACGCTCTATATTACAGTTGCATGCATCTTGAGTAATAATTATAATTTAATCTCCAAAACTATTTGTCGGTGCGCCTCATGCACTGAATATAGAACAAGCAGCAGTACCAAACGAACACTACTATACATAGTAGCACGCCAAATGGGTGGTCAGAGAGAGAAAGAGAGAGAAAATTATTATGCATACTTTGCCACACGTAGTTTCCTAGGTACCAATATACACTGTATGCACACATATAAGCCATCACCTACTAACAGCTAGGTACCAAGCACGCTTGCTGGGCTGCTAGTTACTATATACATAGCCACTCTTGTACTCAGCCACCACTAAGTTGCTGCTCCTTTTGTGTACATTCTCCATAGAGATTTGAGATAGGACGTGCTTCAGAGTATAGGATGCTCTTGTTGTTCACTCTCTACTATATTTACTAGAGCAGCTACTAAATAGACAGCCAAATCGCATATTAAAACCATGATTTTTTTTATTTTTTTATTTATTTATTTTTAAATTATTTGGCTTGTACAGAGACAATAAAATAATCTTGTTCACCTATGTGTTTGTTATGTAACGCTGGAAATATAAGTTCTATAGTAAGGATAATTATTTATAATATACTTTCACTATACATATATTATATTATATTATCTTATCTTATACGCGCATTATTAAGCAAATTTGCTGCAGAATTTCAATTTCAATAATATCATAAATATATTATAGTAGTGTTTATTATTTATAAAATAAATTGACTTGTTAAATAAATAAATATACATGTTCATATTTTGCATTATTTTTTTATTACTATATGGAATCAAAATGAGTAAAATCAAATGAAAATGTGTACTTTATGTTATTGTATTGTTGTATTTAAGTAAACAGACATATTAGCTTAAGGCATTTAGAAAATAATACAATTAAAATTCTGCTATATATATAAATATACACGGTGAAAAGGCAGTGTAAATGGAAATTTAAGGTATATATTTAATGCCCATATCAAGTTACCAAATAACACGTTATTTAACTTCTACAGCATCTGTTACATCAAAGCTGTTTTGAATTATTTTATAATTTAAATTGTTAATCAGAATATTAGTTACAATAAGCAAACGGTACATCAGGGTAGTAACTAATTTCAAACCTAGAATACGGCATCAATAATCTATACGAGATAAAATAATATTAATACTTTACAAAATATAGTATTTTTTTTCATAGTTTGATACATGAAGTGCTTCTTTTTTCCAATTTTGATGCATATAGATCTGCTAATATACAAAATGACAACATATTTTAGTGTGTTGAAAAGAACATTACGGATGTGCTTTATTTGTAGTGTTATTGCTTTCACCTTTTTTGTTATCAGTCGCTTATAGTCGCGATAATTCAGTATATATAGCATTACATAGTCTGGATAATAGTCATAAAAATATATTATATAAAATAGTGATCAAGATTGGTCCACGTCGAAAAACGAGTAGCTCAGCGCGTCCTATCAGTTTTGACTAAAATTGTACGTATATTTAATTTATCTTTTTTACTGTGGTACATGAAACCATGGTATCATGGTACAAATATCAACGGTTTTAAAATTAAGGAATTTGCTTTTGAAGCAAAGCTAAAAATATACATGTATCACATTGTTTGAAATATATTTAAGATTTCTTATTTTTTTGTTTAGAAGGCAATACATTTCTTTCTATTATAATGATGACAAACCAACACTATATTATAATTTTTATTATTTTACGTGAATATCTATCATAGTATATGTGAATATAAGCATAAAAACATACAAGTATAATATGATTATTTATTTTAGTTGGTATAGGGGGAAAGAAAGGGAGAGAGATGACTGATGGATAATTTAAAATAACAAAATTTGCGGTAGCGCTGCAGGTAGGCTCCCATCCCACTCTCACTGTATGTAGGTACGTACAGTAAATACCTAGATTCCCTCAACTTCATGCATAATTCCCGTAGTGAAATCGGCAGTGCTGAAAAGGTCACTGTCATTCAACTCCTAAACTGATGCTTGGTTTATGAAGAACTTCTTGAAGCTATAATACAAATTTTCGTCTGTCACTCCCAGGTGAATACAGAGACAGGTACCAAAGGTCTTTTTACATATTGGCACCACTGCCCTGCTTGGCTACAAAAAGGGAAGTTGATAAGTGTGTAAACAAGACACCTTAAACATTTTCTCCTTTCATCTCGGTACATTACTTAATATATTTATGCATACAACAAGCCATCTCGCGAATTGTTTCTCCTAATAATCTCAGACAATTAACAACGGGTTTATGTGCAAGATTGCTTCTCCTGTGAAAATTCATGGTTAGTGCAAAAAAAAAAAAAATAAATAAAAATAGCAAAGAATGATAGCACTTGGAGTGTCTTGGAGTAACAAAGTCATCAAACATGATTGACATATGTACATCATCAATAAGGCTTTACTGATTTACTTACTTAATATATTAACTTTATCTTAATAGCTTGCATGTTCTCAGTGATTTTTTTTGTGTTTAAATTTTAATTAAATAATGTCTAAACGTATTCTTCTAATTTCTAATTCAATGTAATACGTAATGTTGTCTTTTAAAATGGGTCTAACGTTCTCCATAACGAGTTTTGCAAACTCTTGGGATCTGTAAATTAACTGTTAAGTATTTTATCTTGTTGCTGAAAAAAATGTATATGTGTTTGTGTATATATTATATAGCGCGTTGGAGGTTGGAGGAGAAGCCAAATCTGGGGCCCGCGTTTATCCGGTCTATACATAAAGCATCGTCAACGCTAGAGTACTGTATGCTATACCATTTGTTTGGCACTTCTCCTTAGAGCGCACAAATAAGCTAGGGTCAAAGCCCCAAAAGCTCACTTTGATAAAACCGTCTGTATGGACGATAATGTGGCTCGTGCCAAGTGCACAAACTATTTGCTGATTGGCTGGCGTTAAACCTCCAGTTTACACTTTCCAGGCCCATAACGTGTCTTTGCGAATCGGAAATTGGACTATCTACATTGGTTCTATTGAAATGCTGCGACACATTTAAATCAAGTGAACAAAGAATTTAGAATTCATATCTGCAAGGTAGTTGGTCAATTAAAAAATCACAGTGTTTGAATAACCAGTTCAGAGCACAAACTTGTAAGAAATCAACTAAAAAATATATATTAAGTGCACCTAGTTTCTTCAAAGAGAAAACAACTATATAAGGAGCTAGGATAAGCTATAATAGGGCTTAAAATGTAAATAAGTAATATCTATTAACTGAACATCATGCACAGTCATTATATGACACAGATTTGGGATTAATTTTAATAATGTTTATCTGACAGGCGCGGATCTAGGGGGGAGCTGGGGGGCTGCAGCCCCCCCCCCCCGAAATTTTGGATTTAACATGGGCAATATAGGCATTTCCTCCACTTAATTTTTTTTTTTTTTTAACATTGGCCTTATGGAGGCAGCCCCCTACGAAATTTTTTTCTGGATCCGCGCCTGTATTTAGTGTAATGCTTCATTAATTTTTATAGCTTAAATAATTTCATTAGGCACTCTTATCTCCCAACAAATCAAATCTTCATCACGTCTCTTATTTAATAATAATAATTGGCTCAGAGCAAATGTGAGGGGACTATATAGAAACGTGTGGAAGAGAGCAAATAACATTATTATAGAGACGTAGCTGGATTGCAGTTAAGTCCAAATAAAAATAGTACAAGTCTACTGCTAATTACGATTCAGCCCTTTAAAGGGACAGAGGTCCATAAAAATAAGTGTTTTTTAATCAAAAGTTACTTACTAACAGAATACAAATACATGCTGCACTATCCCAAACGCATCAGGGTAAGCGCGCAATAATTGGCATGAGCGGAGGAACGTGACGTCACGTTCCGTCGATTGCACTGGATTCACCGCACAGCATATCCCTCCTTATTGTTCTCCCCACTCCTCCTCTCACTCTTCTGCCTGCTATTCTCCATGCAATGTTGCCGGTGCCTGAGGATTTATTTAATTAATCTAAATTATTGGTACTATTCAAAACCGGAATGTTATTTATTTTTAATTTTGTTACGTCAATAGGAAACTTCTTATGCATTAAGAAGATTATTGTACATTGTCCCTTTAATGTTCATACTCTCCCTCTTCCAATCAAGATTATGTTTGAAGAAAAGGGCTTTACTATTATTTCATTATTATTCCATTCTTATTAATTTTATTTGAATATTTTATTATTTCAATGGAACGGTGTCGTAAGGTTGACACCAGTAGCTACATGCAGCATCTTCCTCTCACCAGGTTAATCTTGTTGCGTGCTTAAGTGCAATAAATTTTTGTGCCAAGGATTTTCGACTCAAGTGTGTTTTGTATTTTGACAATACAGTTGTGAGAAAAACAACACCTTCCTTTAATTTACTGCACCTTACATTCAGTTGCAATTTTCCTCACAGTTTCATATTATAAAAGACTACAGGACTCACGTCAGCTTTGCTGTTGTCGTGCACGGGAGATTCGCTGTTCCCTGTGGAGGGTCCGGGCTCGGCGCTGCTGCAGCCCGCCGCTCCACCACTTTCAGCACCGCTCGCAGAGCCGCCGTTGAGAAGGGCAGCAGTGATACCCTTGGCCGACTGCGGCGTCTGTTGCAGGCCCTGAAACACAATAAGCACTCATCAGTCAATACTCTGAGTATCATGAATTGTCATTTGGATTAATAAAATCTTTTTGGACGTGTATTTAACTAGTTTATTGGATAAAATATGATTTTTATTTATTAAATAAATAAACATTATATTTCTTTTTAGTTTTTGTTTACATTTAAAGGTATTGGTCACTATTGCACTATTGGTAGTTCTACAACATCAGCCTTTTAAAAACATAATAAAGCTTGGTGAAGAACCTAGTGATACGAATTGAAACTATACGTGCTCAAACGGGAATGGTTGTATCTGATTAATATATTGTAAAATCATGTAAATAAATGCTCTATCAGCATTTACAGCTTAATTTTACATAATTTACAACTCCATAATTAGTTGTCACATGCTTTCAGACAAGCATTAAAAAAATAAAAGAACTTCATAAGAGATGCCTTTATATAAAAAATGTTGTCGTTTTTGTGATTCTCCTAATGCTATAATATATTTTATAACTGTATACTTGAATTAAACAACCAAAATTTCTGCGCACAGAGCCATCTATTGGTCTTTTATGTTATCAATATTCAGCTATGAATATTGCTCAAGTGTTATAAGAAGGTAAAAGGAGGCTTTATATATGATGGCAAGGTTTAGATTCTCAGGTTCGGAGAGGCCACGAGGTAGTTTTTTTCATGGTCAAGTTATCGAGCCTAATAATGAGGAAACGAGGAAACCTAAGTCAGGATAGTCGGTAATAACAGCAATTCCATAAATTATGTCCCAAATGAATTCACCATCAGTGGATTCATCAGTGCGTTGAAGCCGGTCAAAGGGATTTGAACTCATAACCACCTGATTACCAGTACTAAGTACTATATTATTATAGTTGATATTACCAGTACATTATCGTGCTAAATTAATCATTTTTATTTATTTATTTCTCTTGTGGCTGTACATAATACAACATAGAGACAAGAAACTTAGAAAATACCTTAAAAATTAAACATAACACAATATTGCATAATCTTAAAATTAGTAGTAAAAGTTAACAGAAACATGCATATACATAAAACATAAGACATTGTAGAAGAATATATTATTTAAATATAATATTTTATACACTATAGATATAGAGTATATGTTCGTGGTTTACACATATGTATATCTTGACAATCAAAGCTCGTCCCCTTTGAGTTAAAAATGTCAACTTGTCATTCAGAGCGACACCTCGACGTGCTAGCAGCAGCTCAGCTGCGAGGCAGCAGCTGTGGGCGGCAACTACCTCAGCCAACACACCTCGTGTTAACACATGCAACAAGATCGTGGATGTAAAGATGATGATGTAATCATGTAATTTTATAATATGTATGTTGATCTTAAGTGACATAATAATTCTTTTAATATATTTAGGTAGCAAGTCATGTATCTCTAGATTTTTTTATGAAAGGGAAATGACAGTGTGGATGTAATATAAATAATACAGTGAACTGGGTTGCATAATACGTTGTTTTTTTAATAAATGATGAGATGAACTTTCTGTATAATAGCACTAACTAAACTATATTTGTACACTATACACAATAAGTAAGTAAATTAATTCTGAAATAATAATGATGCAACTTATTTATTTTGAATTAAAAAACTCAAATTATAATATAATGAATATGAAATTCATACTATGATAAATAATTCAATATTATATAATATAGTAATAGCATGACAACTTGTTATTAAATAATTATAGAACTTGACATTTTTTTTAAGGTGAATCATTATTTTTAATATAATTTTATTAAATTAAATAGAACGAAAAATTACTTATTGATACTTTAATAGTTAGAATATTTAAGTACACTTGCCGCACTCATGTAAATAATGATCATTGATCAAGCTTGTTAATGTATTGCTAAACACAAATATTTTATTCACATTTCTAGCTAGGGGGGTTTCCAAAAATCATCCAAAATGTGTTTGAGTACTCCACGCCTCCACATATTGCAAAAGCGAATGCAAATAGAGCAGAAAAAGAACAGACTCGGTTTTGTACTTCAGATACAGTACATTTTTTTTTTATTTATTTTTTTTTTACAAGGATACATCCCTAAGAGCTTACAGCTCGCGGCGGGGTAATGGGTAGGGATAATGGTGGCCGCGGTCTGTAACGCGTCCCAGAATTCACTGAGGTGAGACTAAGGGAACCGTGGAAAACCTTAATCGGGACGAACACCTCTAATTTTTATCAATGGACCAAAGTGATGCCCAAAGCCTAGGGAAGCATTTTAAAAATTCTGATTCAAGCAATTTATTGAAGTCTCTGTTGCCTCTATGAAAGATACATTTACTTGATTTCCTTTCATGCTAGTTTAATGTGTACTTTTTTATTCATCATTCATGATACTGTATTACTAAATTTATTTACTGTTTTAAGACGACGGCACAAACATCCAATGCGAATCATGAAATCATACATTCAATCAATTAGACTGATATTTTTGCCGCAAGCTTTATATAAAACCTAAAGAGGAAGTTAAAGCTAATTAAAATGGTGTCTAATATTTTTGATAGCGTTTGTTGGGTATTGTTTAAAGTTTATGATTAGAAATGTATTAGAAATTTATATTTACATCTTCAAGTTTGTCAACATTTAATAAAAAAATTATTTTGACGTATCTTTGTTAGTAATTCACGGGAATATTCTCTCAAAATAAAACTAATTAAATATATTTAACATTAAAGTTAAGCTGGATGAAAACGAGCTTTCCAATTGAAACATAAGGGGAAGACAAGTGACAGTTAAAATTATTAACTTCAAAAAGTTGCATTGCCGATATAGACACTTTGTAGAGCAATGTTATTTTCTAAGCTATCCTTGTAAAGATTTCTCTTGACATCAGTTATATACTTGTGCTGACCACACGAAAGATAAAGTACAGTGACGCAAGAGGGATTCTTCTTCAACAAAAGATCGTAGAAACATGGTCCCCTTGTGTTTTCAGTGACACCCAATTCTTTTCTCTTTCACTCCCCTTCTTCCTTCTTTTTTTCTTGCAAGATATTTCACCTGGTCGATAAGGTTCAATTTAATGCACTACATTTACCAAGTATAAACTTAGGACTCTTGGGATTCATTTCACAAACGTGAGAAACTTTTTCATGATTGTGCTTTTTTATTTGATTTTATGAGGTGACCTTAGTAAGCATATCTAAATCCAATTCAGATGAGATACTTTAGACAACTTTTTGAGAACATTGTGTCAGCAAAGTGCAAATCTTAGAGATGTATTAGTTTAACATTACATACCTATTATTTTCAATGTCAAGCACTGTAGTTTTTGCTCTAAAATAGAAATGAAAAATAAGAATGCATTTATTTCACGTTTCACACAAATATAGTTGAAGTCTACGTTATTGAAAGCCGAAGCTGATTTTCCGCATGCATATATATGTCTTATTTGTTAGTGATTTCAAAATTCTGAATGTAATATAGAGTAATAAATTTGCGATAACACAAAAATTCTATTGTTTATTAATAAATAATAACACTAAAAAGTATTTTAACAATATTCATAATAATATCAAAAAAGTATAGCAGGTAATTTTGTCAATAATTGTGGTTGAGAACAAAGAAGTATTTTCTATTTCTGCACTTTGAAATGTTAGATATTTGATGAAGCTGTTATGGAGTAAATACGTAAATACCTTAAATTTGTATAATTATTTCAATATATTACAACCAATTTCTTATTTTGTTACGACAGTCAGCCGAGTTCTTTGTTTTCTAGTTTAAACATCATGTTGGTGTCATTTACAGAACTGATTTTATTGGCAATAAAGCAGGGGTGGGGTTTAATATATTGAGACAAGATTGTGTCAATGGGGCCATATTTTACTCCTCATATAACAACATAGCCAGTTAAATAAAAATGAGCATATTTCTTCTCTCGCCAGTTTTACGTCATTGTATAATATGTTCTACAGATTTTTGGTATTATTAACTCACAAAAGTGCTGCGTAAATTTACTTTATGTTTAAAACGTTTTAAACATTATTAAAATCGTCATTCAAATATGCATTGAATTGGGGAAAACTATAATACCAACCATATTTTTACAGTTTATGCCACGAAGAACTTAACAAATTTTCATGGTCTTCTTTTTATGTTATGAATAAAAGTGAAATGTCCAATTTTTATTAGCCATTCAGCACTGTCAAAAGACAAGTTATCATATTAATAAAATAATAATACTAAACACTTATGTGAATGAGATATATTTTTTTAGCCACCATTTGAACCATGTTTATTTTATTTTGTGATTTTGCTCAATAAACATTTATATTAATTATTATTATAAAACAAACAAGTTTGTGATGGATACAAAAACGTTGTTCATTGCTATTCGTTGCTATTCATTATTAAAAGTAGCTGAAAAAACTTTATTAGGTTAATTGTATTTACATATTTTCTTGACTCATGAATACTTGTTGGAACACTTTGCGTTTATTTCACGCTAATGTAGCAGTATCATAGCCAAGCGATGCTTATTTTCTGTTGCAAAACGTCTAAATTGTACTCAGAGGAGCTTTAGACGACGAAACCTTTTAAATGCAAAATGTATCTAGCTTAAGGGTAAGTTGTAGTATAAAAAAAAATATATATAATGCTGCACGAGAATCATTTCGTCTGGTAATATATTTTTTGTTTTTAATACGCAAATACAATAATTCCCATTTAGTAGTCAAGAATAATTTCAATTAATATATTTTGTTTTGATGTGTTAAAGCATAAAATTAAAACATGTAATAAAATTGAATTGCAATACATTTAATTTCAATCATCTCAATTTTCCAGTAGAGTAGCCAATTTTTATTTCAAGGGATGAAGGAATTTGTCAAAAAGCATTTGGAAGGGGAGGAATTGACCCACCCATTGCTTTCATCCTTTGCGAAGGTTCGTTTCGAGAAAATCCCACCCTAACATCCTCTGGCTACTGCTTGTTATATGCTATATATTCCAGCGGAGTAAATACGATACTCTATCCCTGCCATGTTTCGACAGACTATGACATTTTTGTATATATTTTTTTGTCTCTGCCTCAGTACTGAATTCAAGTTCTCAACAATATTGATTAATTTGGTTCCTTGCAAATTTGCAGAGTATGTAGACTGTATATTATATATTGTACTAGGGGTGGGGTGTAAACTCGCCTACGCTCGTTTGGTTTCAAGTCTTTTAATAAATTTTGTCAATCATATGTTGCCATCTATATAAGTATTCAGTACGTGATATCATAACGGTATTTTAATGCAAAATGGACAACCTACATGAAAATTTTTTATTACAGAAATGAATTGAAGGTACCAAATTATGCTACTCTGATTTTTTCCAGATTTTTTTGAAACCCAGAACTATTTTTAAATAATTATTAAATGTGCTGCCACGCCCTCTGGAGGCGTCAACAGGCGTCTCTGTCCTATCCTTTTTATTAACGATTCAGGGGTGCCAACTTAAATTACAGAATGTTCAATAATTATTTAGAAATAGTTGCAGGACTCATAAAAATCTAAAAAAATTCAGAGTAATTTAGAGTAGAGGTGGAGCGTGGCGTTATGCATTGACCGGTTCTCGTTAGATCACTGAAGTCAGGCTACGTCAAGCGTGGTTAATACTTGGATGGGTGACCATTTCAAGTATAAAAATACGCCGCTCCCTCCCTGGGATAAATTCGTCTTGCTTTCCACCCAGTGCAGTGATGCACTTCCAAAAATCTCTCAGCCATATGTTGACAGATATTATAGTGTTCTAAATTAGCGAAGATGAACAGACTCAGATAACGACTCAGACGCAGTTGTTAGACCCCTACTATTTTATTATTATTTATTTTATTTTATTTAATAATTTTTTAAGGAGTCAGACGCAGTTGTTAGGCCCCTACTATTTTATTATTATTTATTTTATTTTATTTAATAATTTTTTTAAGGAGTTTGGGGAGATTCGAGTTAATTATTTTCTTAGCGTCCGGTCGTGTTCGAGCGAGCAAGGCAATGGGCTTACTCCGGACACTGCCCATCTTCAACACAAAGAGGTGGCCAGTTGTAATTAAACCTCGTAATGCTATGATGTACCGAACGCAAATTGCCCCTGAAAGTAGGCAACCACAAACTTCATGCCCCTGAAAGTATGCGACCCGCATTAATTACACCTTAATTTAATAACCCCCCCTAGACCTAATTGGGAGATGATCCGAGCATTATTTACGAAAATATTCGTTTTTATATAAAGTTATTATAAGTTACCCCTAAAGGTAGGCAACCTTCACTTACATGCCCCTGAAAGTATGCAACCCAACCAAACTTCCCCTGAAAGTATGCAACCACAACCTACATGCCCCTGAAAGTATGCAACCCGCATTACTTGCACCTTAATTTTATAACCCCCCCTAGACCTAATTGGGAGTAAATCCGAGCATTATTTACGAAAATAATCAATTTTATATAAAGTTATATTAATTAAGTCACACCTGAAAGTAGTTTGCTTGGAATGTGCTACCATATGGCATCTCCATCTATGGGAAAAATATCGAACTTCTGAATGTCTACAATATCTGTGCTCACCACAGTACAGGAAAGACAGTACAGGAAAGATAGTAGCCAAACTCCCATACCTGCGCTACGGGGGAGCTGAAGTCAATTTTTGACACTTTTTGAATATTGGGTTAAGAGCTTACTTTTTTTTTGTAAAAAATACTAGATTTTTTTTCTAATATTTTAGTGAAAGTTCCACTGTGCTAGCTTTAATAATTTCCGAGTTAGAGCAGATTATAGTTGATTCTCCTATACCATAACATTGCAGGATGCCCCATTTGGTCGTGCCCCTTTCCTATGATTTTAACATTGCGGCGGACAAACATGCCGTTGACGCGAGCAGTTTTCGACTTCGATTCTAACATACGACTTTCTCTACTATCTTCTCTATACTGTGGTGCTCACGTGATTCCATTTGCGGGCGGCCACCATCTTGAAACTATCTTACGCACATATGCGCGCACTTGCGCGGATATTTGCATGCGCATTTTCGCGGACCAATCTTCGCGCGAATTTCACATCACTGCACTGAGCAGTCAGATCCCCTTTTGCAATGTTGCCTCTAAACAGAAGCAGCCAATGGGATGGCAGCAGTCACACAAAGAAAGTTAATAAATTATAATAATTGCAAAGCATTGACGATATGCAAAAGCTTCAGCCAATCCCAGTTAGCAGAACTCTTTCTACCAATGGTAGACTTGCCTTTTTCCACCAACATTCAAAGTTGGACGACAAAGAAGCTGTTGAAGTTGGTAACCATAAACTTTCCAATGGCAGGAAACACTGTATGTATAAAAAATGGAAAAAGTAGCACTAGTACGTTGTGTGTTGCATGTTTACGTATCAGAAAACACAAATCGAAACCAACGAAAAGATGAACTCAGGGAGGAGATCCCCTAGCCGTGGAGTCACGCGGCACAAGGTCACCCCGTGTCCACGATGTCCACATTTGTGATTCAAAGTGCATGATAGAGGGCCGTAACACATCAAAGTGACACGTAATACGTCGCAATAGCATGACGTCCTCACTACACGGCCACGACAACACACCACGCACCAACACTCGAACACACGGTGATTCGAAACACAGGCCACACGACACCGAAGAGCCCAAATTTCCAAACGTAACCTCACGGGCGGCGTGCGCTGCTGAAACGGTGTCCGGTGTCCGGAACCGAACACGACTCGGCAGCAACAAAAGTTCACCGGGCAAAGACCTCCACCGGCCAAGGCCAGCGCAGGGCACTGGAAGAGCTCGGAGGCCGAAAAACCCCAAAAATCTAGATAAAAAAATTCACCCCCAGTCCCCCCCCGGACGTGGATTTTTTATTATTTTCCTGGTTACGGCGGCCACCCCCGGGAACCCCCAGGAAAAGTTTCGTCGGATTCCGACGAACCCAGACGCTCGCCCAAAGGAAGTGCGTCCCAGCATAGGAAAACGCTGGTTAATTTTGGGGTCCCGAAAGTGATGTTTAATAATAAGGATTAACTTCCAGGTTAAATATATATGAATAATTCAAATATAAATTGTATTTTAGTATGTAAGAACTGATATAATAATCTTCTATTTTATATTAGAAATTTTATGTAATATTAGTGTGTAATTTTTGTATGATTTGAAAGTAATACAAATACTCATGATGTAATCTTATTAGCAAAAGCTATCAATAAAGTTCATTTCATTTCATGAATTGATGGTGATTCTTTTTTAGCATTCATAGATCGTGACGTCACGTGTGGGGCTCGTGGGGCTCCGTTTAGTGCATCGAGGAGGCAGGATGCGGAGATGAAGACAGACGGACGCCTTGGGCAATCAGGATGGGCCCCGGCACCCTCCAGTCGCCAATAAGGTTAGCACCCACCCAGCCTGTCCACTCCGTAACGACGGTCTAACCACACCAAGCCAGCTAACCGGCTCAAGCCACCGGCACGCTCGCGCCAGCTTATTCTGCTATATCCTTACATGGTGTATTTTTGTATAACGGAAAACAAAACTAAGCTACCTAATATTTTTATATTTGTATCTCATCTTTAATTTCTAAGCTTTTTAAGAGTTTTTATTCTTCAAATAATAGTGTTCAATCACGTAAAGTGAATGTAATGTATAAAAATATTGTAAAAGCAACAGTAAAAAAAAAAAAAAAAAAAATCCTTAAAAAAAAATTCATTTTCAACATTTACCGTCATTTACGTCAAAAGGTTTAAAAGCAAGTGACAAGCACTTATTATTAACTTCAAGATTAATCTGTGACTTCACTAGTCAAGAATTTAATTATACCTGACCTGTCCCTTCTCCTGTGTGTGCCACAAGAATCGTTTATGTTCTGTATCCAATAACACCAATGATACATCAATGTCGATGTACAATTCATGGATGTTGTCAATTAGAAAAGAGTCAAAAGAGTATTATTGTTTGATTAAGTTTTTTCAAATGATTTTTTTTTTTATTTAACTTCAAGTAAATTTGTTATAGGCAACACCTTTTCAATTAGAGAGAGAAAAAAAGAAGAAAACGTAATGAAAATGCTATTAGAATGCTGTTATAGTGTGAGACGGGAGGGTGGGTTGAAGCTAATACGATTGACGTTGACAAAGGAGAGATGGGACGGGCCCTTGCCTGACAAATGCCAACCGACACTTCTTTTTAATTGCAGCAGCGAGGCTGCGGCACGGCGCCCGTGTGCCTGACTGCAATGTCGCCCGCACCACCGGCTTGCGTTAGGGGCCGGCGAATTCTGTGTGCCAGAAAAGGAATGGTCACGCCATGTCGAGCGAGAGGTAACTTGACATCTTTATTATATACGAATTATATTGCCTTTATACTTTTTCTTTTTTAAGTCTTCGGTAACAGTTACTGTAATGAAAATTTAATAATTCCTTGTACAATATGAATCTTGAGAATCACTATGAGTTCATTTGGGTTTGTGATGATATATTATTTTAATATACATAGAATATTGGAATATTCTATATGTATTTATATATACACAAATAAAGTTTTTTCAATTTAAGTTTATATTATATATACAATACTCCGACAACAAACGTTATTATTTAGTTAAACAAATTTTGAGCGGCTTCATATTTTAGTCGGTTGACTGGCCGGCTTGATCATTCAATATATATATATATATATATATATATATATATATATATATATATATATATATATATATATATATATATATATATAGAATTCAGTTCAGCTTGCCATGCACGGTACGCTGTGGCTTCCAATCGGATACACTAGCTGCCGAAATCCTCCATTAATTATTTCATTTCTAACACACTTCATTATTAGCTTACATATTATACAGTATATTTAATAATACTGAATTAATTACCTTCTTTAAATGTGATTAAAAGTAAATTAGAACTTGTTATAAACTATATTATATATATGATGTGGTGTGTATGTGTGTATATATAAAACTTGAAACTTCGGTCTATAAATATAAAAGTATGAGGAGAAGCAAATCCAAGTAAAGTGACGAAGAGTGGAAAAGGTTTTTTTTCTTAATACTTGTGATAACATTGTTTGACAAAATCGCACTTTTCTCTTTCAGCTAAATCTTAGTCTTGAGTCACTTATGCGATAACAAGTTCTTGAACATAGTTTCCCTGAATTTGGTATGTTGTCAGCTGGACTGATGTAATTGAAGTTTCCATGGTTTCCTCAGTTATAGGTAAATAATTCACAAGACGACTTTCCTAGTCTGTGTTCCGGGGAAGTCCACAAAACTCACACAGTTTGTGAGTGTCTTTAGCATACAGTCAAATGGTGCAATCTGGTCGGCCTATGATATTATTATGTATGTGATAAATCTGACAGTAAATTCTTAACAGTCTGCAGTAACTCATTACTTGGGTTACATCCTTTTTTCTTACTTTTTTGTGATGTCATAGAAGCATAAAAGCGATGCTCTTTGTTATCTTTTGTGTGCAAAATTTTCACAGCTATAAAAGTGTGAAAGCTCATCAAGTCGTGTGGTCCTTGTCGTAAAAATATCATACTTTTTACCTTCAAAATTGCCAGCTATAAAGTTAACATTTTTTTATGTTTATCATTGATAAAAAATTGAATTGATGAGCAGTCACTAATTGTTGTTAGTTGTTAGTTTCAAATCAGAAAAAAATACACTGTGATTAATGTTTTTATCTCATGTCAAAGATAATTACATTATTAATTCTCATGCACTGAACTTTACATATGTGCAGAATTATAATAACTTAGGTAATAACAATAAATTAATAAAATTGTATTAATAAAAACGTGATCATTCCAACAAAACATGAATATAGATTTAGAATTCAGAGCAATTAATTTCATCAAATATTACAATGAAAATTAATGGAATGAGACGCAATTATTACTAAAATTTCTGAAAATGCCATTAAATATTTGAATGAATCATGGAGGTGCAATTTACAGAAGGAGAGAGAGAGAGAGAGAGAGAGAGAGAGAGAGAGAGAGAGAGAGAGAGAGAGAGAGAGAGAGAGAGAGAGAGGAAGGGTGGGAGGGAGGGGGGAAGGGGGAAGAGTTGATCAATTCTATATCAATTACGATGTTGCTAAGTGAAAAGGTCATGCAAAAATATCAACTAGTTAATATAATGCAATTACCACGTAAATGTTTTAATTACTTTTGCTCCAGGGAAAAAGTAGCACATATTTTTGTTTAGTTCCAAATGATGTTGATACTCCCACTGCTCCACACACACACAAATTTATATAAAACAAAAAGTCATTGTTTATGTCATTTGGTAATTAAAATTGTGTCCAAATAATTGAAATAAAAATTACAAAATAGAAACAAATAATACACTGACAAAAATATAAGACTAGCGTTGTAAATTTATATTTAGTATTATGGTAAAAGTGATATTATAGTGTAAAATTTTGATGTACGTACATAGATGACGATTTTATGTTAACGCCTATAATAGCTTAATAAATTTGCCACTAGTGTATATGATTGGTAGGAGGGCCTGAACAGGCTGAACACGTGCTTCATATGGTTGTTTCTGCTTAGTGTTACGCTGAACTCATCACTATACCACGTATCTGTAACAGCCAGGAGCTATAACCGTGCAGTGGCAGCAGCCGCTCTGCTAATTGACAATCGGGCCAGCGAGGTCGGAGGGAGCAAGCAAGCATCTCTGTGCAAACCGCAACATGTGTAATGAGGTTTCACGCTCCTAGCTGGTCCGCTAGGCCAAAGAGCCTGCCCACAGAACATATGTATAAAATGTGTAATGAACACACTACATGCATGTAGCTTATACATAACAAAGAGAATACTTGGTAACCCATCATATTACATTCTTATTACACTTTCACTGAATGCATGACAATGAGATACACGAATGTTTACACCATCATGACATACAAAATACATGATGCGAATACTTCAAAGAAAAAAAAAAAAAAAAGAATGAAAGAAATGCTTGACATTCTGAAAAGTCACGTTGAATGTGAATGTTATAATTCAGGAAATATGAATAAGGTGACAAGGGATTTAGCGCGTGACCTGGCATTTCATAGTAGCTAGCTAGGCTGCTGATAGATCATAGCCAAGGTGACAACCAGGATATATATTATATGTCTATGTGGTACATGTTTTATACCTTATATTCCTCTATATTCGTATTTTATACATATGGAATATATATGAATATAACCAATTCATCACGATTAAATATTTATAATGTTAAATTAATGCTTAATTTTTGTAATAATTGAAGTTAAAGACATCACCTGAAACCAAAATTTGAAATAAATTAGTTAAGTTATTTTATTTCATTAAATTGTCTATAGCAGTTGTTCGCATGCAGCAACAGCAGCGCCTACTATGCTGCAACCTGTGCACCACTAGTGTCTCTTAATAGATTTCAATGGATGACACCATGATATGGGATGGTCATTGTAACTAGACAGCTTAGAATAGGATTTGACCAGCACTATTATAATACCAAAGCAACGACAGGACCTTTGTTAGTCATCATGATTGAGCGTTACATTTCATGCAGTTGACGCCATCAATATACATGTAGGTACATGAAATGTAGAAAGTGTCTTCATTTTGTCCAAAACCAAAGCTTTGCTGACTTCAAACTCGTATAATATAATCCTAATATAACATTTAATAATGTAAATTTAAGGGGTCCACATTCAAACTTAACAACAGTATTAACAACAGTAGAAAGGATTGAAAGGAAAGGAAGCGGCTGTGGCCTTGTGTTAGGAACTGCTCCGGCATTTGCCTGAGAGTGACGATGGGAAACCACAGAAAACCACCGTCGAAGGCAGGCGGCACCAAAGGGAACGACCTTCAGCACCTCCCGAATACAGGCAGCATAGTGGAAGAACATACATGCCATCTCTCGGAAACTTACCAGAACTCGCTGCCATACCTCAGCTCGAAGTGACGAAAAGTCATCTGCGCCAAGGCAAGAAGCGATCCTGGGTCTTCCGAGCGATAGGCAGAGATCAAACCACTACACTACGCTGTTCGGTAAATATTCGGTAATGTAAATATTATTGCATACATACAAATATTAAACTGTGTTTTTAGTAGTCCATTTGATATTCAGCACTTGTAGCTTCCTTTACTCCATCGATCTTCATCAAGACATTGCATTGATGCTAATGGAACAAATATTTGTATAGCTTTCTGCAAAATTGTCAAACTAAAATGTGTATAATTTTCTGATAAAATCCAAAAACAAACACAAAATAACTTTTAAAAAAATTATAAAGTCATCATTACAAATTGTAAGAAGTGGAAAAGAAAAAAAAGTTCGCAATTTAAAGTTTTGGTAGCAAGGAAAATTTTGCTGATGTATTCATTTTCTCGTCTTGTCACTCCATTTGAACGCACTGTAAAGATTTTATGCTTGTGCAAAGATGATGTCTCTGCCCCATTAGCCTTCCTAACGAAGTGAAAAGCGATGTTCACGCCATTAGCGAACAAAGAAAGCTTTTCATCGAACCTTTTTTCTTTATTTCATCTACAAAGAACACCTCTTGCCCGTCTTCCTAATTAGCGAATGTCAACGTTCAATTAGCAAGTTTAAAATATTACCACTCGTTTAGACTTTAGAGACATAACATTTTATTTTATTTTTTTTTTATAAGATAAAAAAATCGTTGAAGCTTCTTCACTCTCGCTTGATACCCTTTAAATAATACAGGCTAAAATTTGAAGCCCACTATTAGGTGTAAAAAGGTGTGCACTGTAAATTTTTCAGGTCTCAAAATTCAAAACTCACTTCGATCAAGATTTGTTTTAACAGCTAGTATGCATAATGTCAATAATATTTTAGATTATAAGTAAAATTAATTAAAACTAACTAATATTATTATTCTAAAGCATATGTGACTATATAATATATATATATATATATATGAAGATGACATATAGTAAGTTTTTCAACTTACAGACATTGGCAGTATTTTATATAATTTTAAACTTCTACCGTCTTCCCACCTCGGAAGACTTTTAAATTTTCTGACAAATTTTCTTGTCTTGGCGGGTAAACACGGTAGAAGTTTAAAATTATATATATATGTATATATATATATATATATATATATATATATATATATATATATATATATATAAATTAAATGTAAAAAATTCTTTTCAACTGAACATTTTTTTTTTTAACTCGGACACTACATCGTAATGGAAAGATATCTACACTAATTTACAATATGTCATGTCGTTTTCCTCAGCAGAGTTGCTATGTTTTGGTGGCATTAATTAAGGTGACTTTGGTTTTTAGAACAGTTTCATTTCCTGCACAGGAAACGTGTAAATTGTGTATAAACAAGCATTCAGTTAACGCTCTTTAAAGTGATATTAATTTGCATTATTCTAATTTGTACACTTCATTATAGTTAAAAAACAAAATTAGCTAAAAAAAAATACCCAAGGCTACGTCCGAATTAAGAAATAAAGTTTAATTCTGCTTAGAGTTTCAGATTATTTTAACTTTAATAATGAGATTAACAAGATGAATATTAAAATACAAAATATTTTGTAATTATTATTTTTGTTACAATTAACAATGAAGTTAATTTATTGCAAATGAAAAATACGCGTATATAGTTATTTATTTAAACGCATGTTTTTTGTTCAGAAAATCTAAAGCTCTTTTTTTTTAATCACTATCAATCAATTTAACCAGGAATAAAATACAAACTAAATGGCATTTTTATATGAATATTTTATTACTTAAAAAAGAAGATTGTTCAAATACAATTGAAAATTTTGTTAAATTCATAAAAGAATATTCAGTAGTTAAAGAACGTTTTGGAATTACAATTTTAATTAGCAATAACAATTTAATGCTACTCACGTACGGCTTAGCTATATAAATTTATGTCATACATTACTGAATGCAGTTGCGTGTTTTACATAATAGTGATGCAAGTTATTGAACGTTAAGTAAATTAATATCATCCCATAGTATGAATATAATTATAAGTAAACAATATTATGACCCGTATGATGCTTGTCTTGGAAATATATTTTATAATATACAGTATAACTAACATTATATGAAAGTTTCATGTAGTGTAATTATATATCATTGGTAATTATATTTTAGGTTAATAAAGTTGGTTTATGAAGATACTAATAATGAGCTTTTAATTAATTGCTACCTTTACAGGTGAAAAAAACCATTGTAAGAACTTACTGTAATTACATAATTTTATATATATAAATATATTATATATATATATATATATATATATATATATATTTTCATTATTCACTCCCTCTGTTTAATACCTTTTAATGAACAGTAGTAGCTTATTAGAGCTCTAGGCAGGGGCAAGCTTTTAGCACGAAAAGCTTTCACGAGAAAGAGTAGGAGCAAACAGTGATTAAAAACACCAATATAACCAAACAACGTGCTCCACGTCGGACCGTCCGGGTTGGAGGGTGGGCGCAGCTGGACAGCTAGCCGCCGCCTGCCTGTTACAACTTATCACGAAAACGTTGCTAACAAAAGCCTTGGTGTGTGTAATGTAATTAAATAGAAAATAAAAAGCACATTGAAACTGTGATGATGACAAAATTAAAAAAAACATAAACCAATATAAACAATAAAACAATAAAAAATATACGTGCTGTGATACCGTTAGAAAAGTTATTTTTATAAGCTATGTACACTAAGTTATATTAAAACATAAAATTTACTCACAGACTTCGAATGATGCTTTAATACAAATAACATGTACATGTATAGCTTTTTAATTTAATTTTTATTATTTTGTTATTTATTTTATGCGTACAAAATTTACAATCAGTATTTGCAGTAAAGAGAGAGAGAGAGAGAGAGAGAGAGAGAGAGAGAGAGAGAGAGAGAATTTTTAAAAGAATGAAATAATTTAATTTTTCATTTTTTTCTTCATTTCATGATTAATTATATATATATTTATAAATTTATATATATATATATATATATATATATATATATATATATATAAATTTATAAATATATATATGTATATATTATACAAATGAATATCATATTTAAAATTATAAAGTTTTATGGTGTGAAGCAAGTCGAGTGCCATTTGTTAAATTTACATTTCAAAAGCAGAAGTCAATGCACAGGACTTTTACATATATATAATATACTTGAGCCCGTGAACTTGAGCAGGCTCTGATTGTAAAAACTTTTTGCGTTCGCTTGATTGAGAGAGATAAATTAGCTTTTGAATGTGAGAAGCTGAGAAAGAGCTTTCATGACTTTTTTTTTTCATAGTTTTATAATCCCACCTATCCATTTTTTGTACGCCACTTTCTTACACTATCAAGCTGACAATACAAAACTAACGTGACAGCAACTGAGGTCACCCAGTCACTATTAGTCCTCTTGAAGAGTTCACAAATCACAGCCGTCCCCTAACGCTACAAATGAATCCGTAAGTAAATGTACTGAGGTTTTAGGGGGGTCGCAGACAGACTTCGCATCGCATGGTATGATATCGTATGATTTCGTATCATAAAAATTTAGAACCGGTTCTAAATGAGAAACTTACGATGTCATACCATACGATACCATGCGAAGCTGTGTGCGCGCATACCTGATCGCATAGTTTCTTAATTTTTTTATCATACGCTGCGAAATTATGCGATTCTGTCTGCGACTAGCCTTAGTGCTTTTATATCTGCTTAAAAAGAACAAAAAGAAGGAATTTGTTGCTACTTCCAAGTGACAGCACACTAAGAGTGTGTTCCACTGATTGGCCCTTCGTATCTTCCTTTGAACTAGCAGGTGTACATTTTTCTGCTTATATCATCCAAAGGTAAAATAAGTAAGTTGAACGGTGGAGGAAGGAAAGCTGAAATTTGTATGAGTAATTAAAACTGCATACAATGTGTGTTAATATAGGGTATTGGTTCATGGATTACTGTAGCCCGGATATAGGAAATATACGTAACACATTACACCACACATGCCAGTGCAAGTCGATTCACCAAAAACAGGAGTTCATTGCTCCTCGAGAATCACAATCTACCAGCTGCCACAACTTTTCAATTAATGTATATTATAATTGTGTAAAAAGGGAAAAAGTGTAACCCATTAAAAATAAATGCCTTTTTTTTTAAATTTTATAAGGTTTTCTAAAAAATTGATAAATTTAAAGGATTAAAAAAAATGCGAATATTTTAGTAACTATTTCAGTCCATGTGTAGTATTTAGTTTTTTTTTTTATTACAGTCCATATTTTTTAATAATATTACGTTTACTAATATTGTTTTTAACAATATTTAATCTCGTTATTGTATTTTAGGGTAATGTATTTTGCTCGTATAGATATAACAGTACATTCTGTATATAAATAAATTTCGGTGAAATATATTTTCATGTTTAGAATAATATAATCGATGATAACATGAACACACAAATTTCTATTATTAAAGCTCGTTCATTCTAATTCGTATATTATTATATCCATTAGAACAACAAACAACAACTAACGTACTTAATATTATACAAACTCACCAGGTGTTTAATTGACGAGTTAATTTTGGACAAAATGAGCTTACTTATTGCATGCTGCTATACTGTGACTTTTTGACAGTTATCAGGGTGCATTGTCATTTTCAAATATCGATATATAGATTTGAAGTCATATACAATATTGGTTAAGAAATGAGGGGTCATGGGGGGTGGGAGGGGATGAAGGTTCGTCAAGGGAATTTTCGGTGCCTGTTACACTACCAGACACGTATAGGTTTGTTGTAAAACCCATGACATTTTATTTATGATCCACACTTAGAATAATTTATCATTTTTATTGAGTTTTGAAAGCGTCTTTGTCTGTGTTGTTGGATTGGGAACTTCGCGCTGCTTGTGACAAAGGTGTTAGCATGTGCGGCAGGCGGTCTATAGCGCCACTCATGGTTACCATCATGCACTTGCAAGCTACACAGAAAAAAAAACACCTGACAAGTAAATTTTGACATTGAATCTACAATGTGAAAGTCACACCTGCAAATGCTCATTTTGCTAACAATAACATAGATTACATCATCTATTGATTCGATACAAAATATAAATTATAATTGAATTTTACTACTTTATATTTTATTGCTTGCAACATAACGTCACTCTTTTCATGAATTTTGCTTCACATATTGTTGTGCTTTTTATTGAAGGTATGAACCACTACATTGAAGCATACTGGTAGTTAGGGCTGTCGTCTCACCACTACAATTCGCTCTTTGAAATCAGCTGATCGATATTTTCTATTGTTACTCATCACCACGAAGCTTGATGTTGTTAACAATGGTCTATATAGCCACTGGCAATAACAACAAACATGTATTGTTATAAGTCAGAAATAAGCTGTACTGTTGTACTACTTCTATTATGTAGCCTCTGGAAGCATTATTATTATTAATATTGCTTTTATTATTACTATTTTAATGAAGATTGTCACATGTGATGTGAATACGGAAATTACTTTTTACTACATATAGACACAAGCATTAAAAATAATAATTTGTTTGTTGATGTTACTGTATAATTTTACAATTTTCTGTTCCGAGTATTTTTCATTCAGCACGGACGGCCAGGTTTGTTACGCTACTGCCACAAGACCATGTGTCAGCTAACACGAAGTAGGATAAGTAGAAGAATGGGTATTACTTAGCGGGAAAAAGAACCCTGACCTACGACAATCCTGATGCCTCCCACCACAAATTTACCGGGTGCCAAATTTGATAATGACAGTATGAGTCAAATAATTTCTCTTTATTACTCTTTCAAAAGTCGATAAAAAAAATGTAGGAAGCACAATAAAATTCATGTTTATTTTATTATTGTATTTTTTACAGTAATATTTTACTATGGAGGGAAAATGCATATTTTCTTTAATTTATTAAGTTTTTGCTTTGACTTCGTAAGTTTCTGATGCCTAATCAGCTGATATTGTGGAACCCCATTGTGTAGAGTACCCTTTCTTCTACAATCCTAACACGAAGTTGTGGGCTTGTAAGTGGCCGAGATATTAGGCAGGTCTGTCGCCCACCCAAGTGGTTATGTTATCAGGTTATCAGAGGCCAGCAAAGCCGCCTTACTCTCAAATAAAGTTACACGGTACCGCCAGTTCGTCTTCAACGTCTTCATGATTTTGTTTCTGCTCTGACTTATCGCGTACAAAATAAAAGTTAACACATAAAAACAATTTTGGTAGTCACCAATGTCTTTACACAATGGGCGCGATTCACGAAGAAGTTATCCAGGTTTCTAACAATATTTACGTAATTAGAAACCTGGCTAACTTCTTCGTGAATCGCACCCAATATAGATATAGTTATGTAAACAATGATGTGTATATTTTAACAAAAAACTTAAAATTCTCAGGTATAAAATTTAATGAAGTGTAAAAGTGCGGATAATTTGAATGTATTTTTTTGTTTTATATATATATATTTTTTTCTTGGTATATAAAACGTAATTTACTTCTTCTCCATTTGATTGTAACTTGAATGTGGCGCAATGGAAATGTGCTACCACACTTCCAGCAAAAAACCTTGACACATGTTCATACTCTCCTGTGACATGGTGCTATAATGATTAGCTGCAAAAACTACAACGACCTTAATTCAATCCCAATGTACATACGAGCTTTTTGTTTTTGTAATACGCACATCATACAATTTAATGACCTGCACCATATAATATGTAATATGTACAGTATATCTACAATTTATATTATAACACAGCTGCATAATTCTCTTTTTTTATTATTCGTCCAAGTACATATTAAAATAGCATATGTGACAAATATGTTAAAGTTTTAATAATGTCACGTAATTGATCCTCCGAGGCAAATTGTAAGATAATATTCTAACTAATCCTTGAATTTGGAACCCTTACTAATAAATCTTATGTTACAGCTTTTATTGGGAGATATTCAATATGGTCATCGTTCCATAAGACCATAAGCTCCAAACCTTAGCTTTCGGAGAGGGGGAAGAAAATAAATGAGATGAAAAGAACGTTATGTTATTGTTTGTAATGGTTTCAAAGTAACACGTGGATTTAAATTAACCTTCTCTGAAAGATAATAAAATATAATTTATTGATTTCCTTCCTTTTCAAACTTTAAAATAATATAATATACTGTATTATGAAAGCAGCATACTGGTCAGTGTCTGAAGGAGTAATACATAATGTATTACACACAAAGCAATCTAACGGTAAATTAAATTATTGTTTACATCAGAATTCTGCTTACCGGTTCATTATTTTTCTCTGTGAATCTTAATTTTATTTTTATAGTAAATACATCAATCAATAGTGAATAAACGTTCATTTCAGCTTAACGCATGGGATGTGAAATTTTAATTAAACTAGTAATATAATTTATGTGGAATAATTTAAAAAACAAACAAGCATGGCAACCTCAAACTACCTGCGTGTTCGCTGTAATTGTAATAAATGTGAAAAGCAAGCTAATGCTATAAAGTGGGGGACATGTGACCTTTCATCAAAACCAAGGTAAAACATTTAGAACAACAACAATAACAACAAAACGGTGGATTTTACTTCAGCCTTGAGCTATACAGATTAGTTTCAACTCGTATAACCAAGCTTTGCAATATAACGTAACAGATATTACAAAACATTAATATGAGTTTGCTATTTTATATTTTCATTGTTTTATATTGAATAACCTCAATAAAAAGTATGAAATGATGCAGTTCATGTAGCATGTAGGTAAGCACCAACTTTACCTCTACTTGGTTTACTGTAACTCCAGGAGACAAAGAGATGCAAATTTGCAAGTTTGGGAGAGGTAAGAAAGTCACCCACTCTAGCCATCTATAAAACGTTCTAGTTCACCACTCTTTCTTAGACTATGTGACAACGACAACAAAAAGAGCAGGGTTAAAGTTCATGGTGTCTTGAGATGTACATATCGGGGCCAGTATTTGCGTAGCCTCATTTCTGGTATACCTCCACGGGTGGTTTTCCTTGGCCCTCCTTCTTAGCTCTAACCACTCGTCACGATGGAGGCCGTGTGCTGCTACTGTAACCCTCCTGGTGTGACGTGGATACAATCTGATGTTAACTAAGGAGACTTTTGTCGCCTCCAGCTCGCCTCCTAACTGGCTTCTAATTATAGCGTAGTAGCAGCGACACAGGTACGTCATAAAGCACCAAAGGTCGCATAGAAATCACTTGCAGTTCATTGTAGATATCCGCAGAAATTTAAACTCTTATATTTAATAAAAAGAGCAGTGGAATAAAACGTGAATAATTTTTTTAAAATATCTCGTTTCACACATGTCTCCTGGAAAGTATACAATTTTTTTTTTAATTTTCTGCATCATGCGGTACGATTTTTCTGGAAATTTTTCTGGAAAAGTACAACACATTTTTATTGTAACTGTTTGAAGGAGTGTAACGCATGCTTTCAATAATTTTAAATTATTATTATTTTAATTTACAAAATTAAATTTATTTTTATTAATAAAAATTGAAGACTTTCTGTACGGAAAGGCGAAGCAATTATGTTTTTCTCTCAAAAGATGATAATAGTCTGATTGGTATGGGGACAAAGATGCTTAAGACGTTGCTGCTGCTGCTGCTGCTGCTAACAAAAAGCAAGTGAAGTGTTCTTCAAAAAAATAATAATAATAATAATAATAATAATAAAACAAATGAAAAAAAAGTCTCTAAAAAATGTAATTTCTAATTTCAATTTTTGCTCAGTGATTGGAGTGATTCAAAATTTGTTACATGTCATTAACAACTATCTTCAAAAATATGTTTTTTCTAAATATTGTATTTTTTCTAAATATTGGCTATTGTACATGCTATATTTGTTAATATTGTGCACTTAAAACAAAATTTTATGACTTGTGCCTCACAAGGATTAACAAAAATGAAGTGTTCATAATAGGAAGCTTTGCCCATAAAAATTGGAATTTGAATGATGATGATGATGATCCATTCACTCAATTGAATGAAGAAAGCTGTTAGGATCATAAACTATTCAAATTAAGTGGTTTTCTGCATCACTTACATTTAACACTAAGCCGCATGTTCAGAATACACGTAAGTGCTAATTCACATTCAATATCGGAAAATCGGAAGATTCAAAATGCAACTCTATGAGAAGTTTCGACAGCTTTGCACTTGGTGCTGCAGTACTATATTTGTTATGTCAAAGTTTTTTCAGGCGAAAAAAAGTAACACTAACCATACTGGTATATTTATTATCCACAAAAAACTTTTGTTAGAATAGATTTTAGACCATATAGAAATTTTTAGCACTTAAATTTGTTGAGAAATTCCAGGTCTAAATTGAATACTACATTTGTAAACATTTTTAGGCTAAAATATAAGTTACGTTCTTTACGAATAAATGATATGTTTAATGTTTACCCTTATTTTTAATTTAAATAAAATTTACTTAAGTCCCGTGCTGTTTTATTTACATTTTTTGACAAATAATAATTTTTTAGAAAAAGTACAAATATTTAGTAAAAGGATATTATTTATCACTTTATTTATGTGTTCTGGTGATCAATTATATAGTGACTGGTAAAATGTACAATTTCACGTGCAATTATTATGATCATAAAATATGTTGGTGAAATAAATTTTACTTGAAACTAGATGTTTTATTTTTGTTATCGAAAATTGTGATGTACTTATTTTTAGACCAAGAAATTTTTAAACCTTTGGGAACTTTTTCTTGTTTTAAACAATAATATATTTTTAATATTTTATACATAGAAAAAACTTTTTTTTTTCTTAATCTTGCTGTCTAGGCACTTTAAAAAAATACAAAGTATCTATCAATCCCTGGCATATTGATATTAATTTTCCTTTCACTTTAGTGACAGTAGTTGTCAGGAAGTTATACTAGAAAAGTAAATGGAATCTATTGTGTAATTAACGTTGTAAAAAAGTTACGAGACAAGAATAAAAAAGCAATCAATGGAACTAATTCACACCTTCTTTTTACTTCATTGTAACATATCTTTTTTTCTGACCACCAGTACCATTCTGTCTTTGTGTGATGAAATCAATAGTGGTTAGAGAGAGAGAGAGAGAGAGAGAGAGAGAGAGAGAGAGAGAGAGAGAGAGAGAGAGAGAGAGAGAGAGAGAGAGAGAGAGAGAGAGAGAGAGAGAGAGAGAGAGAGAGAGAGAGAGAGAGAGAGAGAGAGAGAGAGAGAGAGAGAGAGAGAGAGAGAGAGAGAGAGCGGCTGAGTGAGAGCGATAGTATGTGAGGAACGCTGCCCGGCTGAGGCGGGCTCGATAGCCAGCAAGGTGCGGCGAGGGTCGCCCCCCGACATTAGAGCGGCTCACCATGGCGAGAGAAGGAGGCAATCACAGCTCCACAGTGGCAGTGAAGTGCGAGCACAACATTCCCCGAGTGCGGACGGGTGCTTGGCTAGAGAACAGCCCAGGTGACAGTTTAGTCACTCGTATATATATTGCTTAGTGCTAACATACCTGAGGGAGAAAACTATCACCAGTCGGAAACCTATCTTTGTAGCACACACACACACTGCACCGGTGTAATCTATTACTTGTAGAACACTCACCGGAAACGAACACATCATCCTAGCCCTATATAGAACATACGATTAGGAGTTGTTACTGCATGCTTCTTTGCTCACCGTTTGCATAGAATGCTGATAGATTTGCATGAGAATATGCAGTAAAATTGTCATGTTCTACTTATGGTATAAGAACGCAAAAACGGATATAAAATACAGTTTTAATTACACAAGTTATTAATCTTGTTATAGTAGCTTTTAATATAGTTTTATAAATAATATTATATATATAAATATATATTATATGTGTGACTTCGACTGCCAAATTTATATCATCATAGTTTTAAAAACTATGATAGTTAGTGAAATCAATATTTTTGTCTACCTTTCGTATCTATATATAACTTACGTTGATATGAAGCAGTGACATAGGTATAGACAGGAAATTAATAAAAACTTGCGCTGTTCTGGCTTCATTTAGGGGAGAATACACTCTAGTTCCCACACAAACAATAGCCTATCACAATTAGCCGAGCTACAGACAGAATGCGATTGAGAAAAAGGTATAGGATATGTGAATAGTATCATGCACGCGATTATTGTTATTTTTTTTTAAGTTGGAAAAAAACTTAGGTTCACAGTATGTAATTATATACGCACTGTAGAAATATTCAAGCTCATAGGTTTATAAGTAAAGTTTATAAGTTTATATATATTTTTGTGTGTATATATATATATATTATAAATATACACACAAAAATTGATTATTATTTTTTCATGACGTAATATTAAAAAATAACAAAAGCATTTTTCTTGAGATAATAAAAGTATTGTGACAAAAACTGGAGCAACAGTTTTCTTTTGTATACTCACGCTCGTATAGCCTGTGACCCCCTTTCTCACCGTTTCAACAATTTTGGTTCGAGTGCGATATGTTAGGAGAATCGCCCCCCGAGCTGTTATCACAGTGTACAGGGCGAGTCTCACGCACGAGTCGCCAACCAAAAGGTGTTGTGAAGTTTGTGCTGAGGAACGGTCTGAGAATGCAGCAGCAAGAGAGCGAGCGAGACGACGACCAATGAAATACGATTTTAACACACGCTCACTAAAGCTAATGACCAGATCTCGTGAGCTCTTTGCTTCAGTTTAACTCTAATGTTAGCTCAACTTCAACTATCTCTACACTAATGACATAAAGTGAAGAGATTAATTTCAAAATAATTTCTTTTAAGCTGCATAAAATATTATTAAATTAGTATTAATTTTATATATACAGCTTCTGGCTATAATTTATACTCCACTTATAAGTATAGAAAATTATATCCTTACATCAAAAGGTTTAAAGGCTTTTGTATACTTAAAGGACAACATACACCGCAGCAAATACATTATGAAGTGCTTATAATAAGATACTTTACTGGTAATACTGACCATTGATTTAGGTATTTTCTTCTAGCGGTTTTAGAGAAATATAGTTTACGTTGTAAGTCACATTAAAATAGTTTTATGTAGTTTACAATTTGCGTTTAGAAATTTAACAAATAATATTTTTGTCAGTTTTATTTTCAAACACAGAGGATATCAGATATCACGCATTATGTAAAAAAAATGCTTGAGTTTTATAAATTTACAGCGCGCGCATATCGTCTTAACAATGAAGTAATGTAATGGCTAATATCAACGGTTGCATGGAAGCTGTATATCAACGATTATAATTGACAATTAGTTCCAAACTGTCCTTCTTCGGAATTAGAGTCAAATACTTCAGCTACATAATAATATGGTAACTTTCAATGTTTTTTCCAACTTTATAAATTTTAATTACGGCAGAATAGGCTGATTACTGGTTTAGTTAATTATTTTTTATCCATTTATCAATAATGCATGGTTAACTCTTCTCATAGCATATAATAATTATGAAAATAACAAATCTACAGTCATTCATATTTTGTATATAAATGCCACTAAACATATTATAATATGTTTTTCGTAGCTTTGTATAATATATCACATTATTTCTACATGCAATCAATACATGAAAAAACAATGTTTCGCTCGCAATTATTTTTTTCATGCGATTAAGTTTGCTATCTTTTGTCTTTTAACTCGTCGAGGAAATATATTTCCACGAGGCTTCTTGTTTTTTTTTAAAGTTGTTGGGTGCAGCTTTAATAAGCGCTTGCATGAGCCTACTATACAGGTTACTTTACATGCAGGTATGAATGCAAACAGACCGAAATGAGGTTGAGTGTGGCGCAGTGCATTGACCGGTTCGCTACATCACCGAAGTCAAGCAGAGTCGAGCGTGGTTAGTACTTGGATGTGTGACGTTTTCAAGTAAAAATTACGTTGCTCCCTCCCTGGGGTATATAGATTCATCTCGCTTTCCATCAATTGATAAAAACTTTAAAAAGTAGATGTGTCCATTCTGACTAAGGTTTTCCACGGTTCCCTCAGTCTCACCTAAGCGAATGCTGGGACGCGTAAAAGGCCGTGGCCACCATCTTTTTCCTCCCTTATCCCTCTAAGCTCATAGGGGTCTATCCTTGCAAAAAAAAAATGTTAATGGACTCCTGCATGCAGAAGTTTTTATAAAAATAATTAAACGTTATAGAAGGACAAAAATAGAGGTAAAAAAAATATGTAGTTTTAAATTTTCAAACTTTTCTCACCTCGGAATTCGAAAAAGTTACCTTCGAAAATTAATCATATGAGTATATTTAATTATTATGTACTCATCATCAAGATTGTCATCAGCCTTTGTAATTCTATGGATCAGACATCACATACATCATACATTCGGAAGGTCAATCAATTTTTTTTCCAACTGTAAACACCATTAAGATCTAACGCAAGATCTTTGTTAGTATTTTTAATAATGAAATGAAAATTATATATTTTCTTATTATATTAAATTTATATTATATTACATATTATTAAATGCTAACAAAAATATTGCATTAACAAATATTTCTAATGGTATTTGTTGTAAAGAGAACAGCAAAGGAGAAACAAAGATAAAAGAGTAAAAAAAGAGCAACATTGATAAAAGCATATACAATAAGAGCTGCTTTTGAGACACAGCTACCAAATAGATCGTCATTTTTTATAACAGTTTCGACTTCTGGTTAAAACCACGTGTAAAAGACCAAGACTTGACAAGGTCACCCAAATGTCGTGATTTTCACATATATTGTATTTCATGCACAATTAATAAAGGTAATAACTGCAATCAAACGTTTTGGGAAAATTTTTGTTCAAGAGCTAGAATTTTTTCCGTCGACGCATCGATGAAAAAAACAATGCTCGTCAAAGGAATAAATTTCTAGCTTTTGAACAAAAAGATTCCCCAAACTTTTGATTGCAGGTTCTAATAGGCCTACAACAATACCATAGTGCATTTTTTTTTGTAATTTTTTATGCCACCTTTTTTTTTATAATTCAATTTTTAATTTTTCGACCTTTGACCGTTGACCTTGAAAATTGCTGATGGTCATGGCCACATAGATCAAAAGTTAAGCAATTTAACTGTGAATCTTTTGCTATTTGCCGCTATCTTAAATAGTTTAAATATATATATATATATATATATATATATATATATATATATATATATATATATATATATATATATATATTGTTTTACAGGGTCATAAAATTTGGCAAAATTTCAAAATCCGTTTTTATTATTTTTTTTTAATTTTTGCCAAATGAATACCCAAACCTTTATTACTTGTGTATGGACTTCAAGTATTACAGCTGCGTATGCAAGCGTGCTCATGGTGGGCACACTTGCACGGATCGTGTGCATGCAACACGGTGTGAGGAGATTCGACTGGTGGCGCTAGGCCTGCGCCAACAAATGAGCCCAGTCTAACCACACACCCCGCGAGACAAGTGAATGATCGAAGCACTCAGTCTTGCCAGCCCGCGCATTTATTATGCTTGAATAAAAATATTTAACTCCTAGAGAAAGTATAGCGGGTTTAAAAAAAAAAAGAAAGAAAAAAAAAAGAATGCGAGAAAAATTTTAATGCATGGTAAAGGGTAGATTTTACTAGCATTTTTCACTTTAAATGTAACACACATTTTTTACATTTATTATTTTTGCTTAGAACTGAAATATATACGATTTAAGTGTCCCCCTTAAATTCACTTGCAACTCAAAATTCTTTCTTTTGTAGTATATCCAACAAGTAAAACTTATAATTTCAATATGTGAAAATTATAAGATATCATACGCATTGTGTATTTTTTTATGTATTGTTGATACATTTTATTAAATTCAATTTATTGAATGTATCTAAACTTGTTCATGTTTGAAATATATTTCTATATATATTTTTTAATGAAGAAATGATCCAAAGTGTACATTGCATTCTCAACTGATGATACGCCACTTTTCATTTTAAAAACATTTGCAATTATAAATAAGTGTGTTCATTTACGCTTGAGTTAATGCTCGGTGAAATGTCAGGCGTTCTTTGTTGTTCTGCTGAGACTGAGATTGAACCGACGCTCAGCATCTCGGCACGTGACGCGACTGGTGAGCAGGCAAGGCGGTGGGTGCTACAGTGTAGCGTTTTATTATTTACGGAGAAGAATGTTATCAGCACATAAAAAAAGTAATAGTTTGATGTTGAACATTTTTTCTTTTTTTTTTTTTTTTAATTATTTTTAATACGAGATATAAATATTAAATAAATGGTGCTCCTTTCGCCCCGGAGAATTTCTCTCGTCAAGAGATGACAAAAGCATCAATGTATACTATCCAAAAAATACATTGACGCCAAATTGCCATCTCTTGTGTAGCCAAATACGTTTTCAGAAGTACAACAGATCTACTTTTAAAACATATTTCATATTTATTGAATGTATCGAATCTTTTGGCAATGTGTATATTGTGTATATATAATAACATATATTAAATAAATGTAGTAATTTTGTTGTGTAATAATTTTGTTGATTTCGTTTCATTCTTGATAAAATATGGTATTTATTACAAGGAAAATCATCGTAGCATATAACAAAATTTGTTTATTTGGGATAAATTACACTGTAGGGAATATGGGAAAAATAAATAAATATGAAGCTAAATTATAAAATTGAGGATGCACTAATTTAAATTTTTAATTTAACTAAATTTAACTCTGTTATAAAAAAACACTATTGTAGGTAAACCATAACCTTTCTGTATTCTTCTGTACTCACAAGTAAAAAGGTATTAATTGCATTTTTTGTTGCTTCTATTTGCTTTAAAAAAAAAATGTTAAAAATATCAAACTTAAAGGGCAAAGGAAAAAAATACGAAAGGATTTTTTATTTTTCCCAATTTATGGTGTATTTTTTAAATCATAGTTCATAATAAAATATAATCATATTGAAGGTGGATTGCATACAGTGTATAAATCAAAATATTTACAAAATGGGACTGGAAAATAGCAGGGTTAATCAAGTGAATTGTAGTCGATATTTTTTATTTCCGATAGAAATCACTATTGAATTAAAAGAGTAACTCAGTTCGGATCTCTCTTGTTGTAATAATCATAATTGCAGTCCAAATGGATTCTCTTCACCAAGGTTATTTATTTATGACAAACGGCTTGCATGTTACGTCACGCCAAGTATGCCAACAGTCAACGGCTCACTCACGTAATTTTGAGTCCATTTTTTTCAATCATCCTACGTAGCAGCAACCCGCCGCACTCAGCTGCTAAGAGTTGCATAGTTTACAGGATAATACAATAAAGATGGCGAGCACTTAACGTTGCGTGTAAGGATATAGACATAATTATAATATGTATAATATGAGGGTAGTCAGTCTTAGCCTAAATTAATGCAACACTCGCCTACACGCTGAGCTCTCTACCTCTCTCTTTGACTAGGCTTTACTATAAAATTTAGCTTCCGCTGAAATCTATTTTTGGATGTATTATATAATACAACTTTTTAGCTATTTCCTTAACACAAAAATAAAGTTAAAATAAAAAATCTCAAACGTGAGTTGAACAAAAGGGAACTGATTTTTTGGTGAAGACTTTTATAAGGCTTTATCAAAAAGTCAAAAAAGGTTTTGTGAGAACAGAAAAAGTTTATGCATTGTAAATGGTAAAAGAGAAGTTGATTTTGTGTATATATGTCTGTGTGTTCTCTTTTTTTTCCCTGCGAGTTGAGAGAAAATGTTACCATTCAGCAAGTTTTGTTGAAACCTTAAACGTGACACTTTTCAATTTTAACCAATCAATAAGCCATCTCAATGTCGGTGGAAAGGGTGGGGGGTGTTGCTATTCAAGCAGAAAGCTTTTATAGTGAGATTCATTGACCCCCGCTCCCCCCGCAATCGAGCCTCCCTCTCCCCTCGATCCACCGGTTGGCGTATTGACTTAAGAGACGAGCGGAGACGTGAGCCACAAATTTGCTCAACAGAATATACCGTGTACAAATATACATATAATAATAAAATCATATAAATGCTTACAGAACAAATATCTGCTTACGCCACGTATTTATTTATGTATTGTAGCCTGAAAGTAAAATTTTATTTTCTATTCTATTCTCATCTTATTTATTTTCTTCTGTATATTTCTTGACAGCTATATTATCATATTACAAAATACTGAAAGAATATTATATATAAAAAAAAACTTTGATTATTTAATAAGAATTTGTTTAACGTTAAAAAAAGGCGTGAAAAACTAGAATACTAAAGTTGGTTATATTAAGTTATAAAGAGAGAGAAAAAAAGGGGACGTATTCACGTATTATCAATCAATTTCTGTAGAAATAGTTCATATAAATCCAATTATATTTCATGCATTTTTCCCTCGTCTCATCATTGATCTGTAATGAAATGAAAAATGTAATAAAAAAAACTAATCAGATATTTTATAGAAGAAAAACTCTTTTTGTAAAATAATTGTAGCTTTCGACTTGACATCTGACATTACATTATTTTTTGCTGACTCAAAAGAAGTGTATATAAAAAAGTTCATTTTTATATTATATATTATTTATATTGTTTGAGCTATAATAGGAGAACGTGCACCATGGACAATGATCAGCCAATATGAGGGGGCAGCTAGTTACTTTACTCCACAATCTAGCCATGCAGTTACTGGTTACTGCTGGAGAGAGAGAGAGAGAGAGAGAGAGAGAGAGAGAGAGAGAGAGAGAGAGAGAGAGAGAGAGAGAGAGAGAGAGAGAGGGAGAGAGAGAGAGAGGTGGCAGCAGGACCAGGCGGCGTCCACCACGGCGCAGCTGTATGGAATTTGCTGCGTGCGATACGTGCTCTCACCGCGGACGTGTCCAGAATCACGATCCAATTGGGTCGTCACAACTGATGCTTGACATCTTTCTCACCAGAGAAAATTGATAGATAGCACACACAGTGAGTTCACGTTCATATTCATGACTTCATGATAAAAGATTGACACCCAAAATCAAACATTTTATATTAATTTCGTATAGAGAATAATATAATCAATAAATTTTTTCCACTTCTCGTGAAGAATAGACAGTATTGTTTAAATATATATTTTCGTTGAGTTTAAACCTTTTCCTGTTAAAGTTACCCACCAGATTTGTCACACAATTAATACATATATAGTTATTGTTTTATAAAGTATAAAATATATTTTGGGTCGTGATCTTTTTTAATAGCTATCGTACATGCATGAGATTTCTTTTTATCAATATGCACTTTAACAGTTGTGTCTACAAATGAATATTACGATATTTTAGCTATCAATATATACACTTTTCTTTAAAACTTAAATGCTAGCATCAATAGCTTGTGATGTTAACGTTTATATATAAGGAAAGTGTACATACCCTCTCATTTGTTTCTAGACTCCCTGCATTCATTAAAAAAAAAAAGAAACCAACGAAAATACAGTGATCCGAACAGTAGCATAGGCAAAATGAAATAAAGTATTGCATTTTAAATCAATTTTTGATATTTACATTAATTGTTAGCGTATTTAGCGGAGAAGAAACTACTTAATTTTGAACCATAGGAAATCTACATATGTATGAATATAACTAAAACAGAAATACCACAAAAATTTCAAGTTTGCAGGTGCATATTATAATGTTCAAGGTGAATATGTAAATATTTATTATATTACGCATACCACCACCTCAAAAAATGATGAAAAAAAAACGTAAAAAAATTATTATTTTGTATTAAATTTGATATTTATTTGTATTTGATATTGTATTTGATATAAATTGAAGCTAAACACCAACAATATGAAAAACAAAAACACAAATGCTTTAAAAAGAAATTTGACAACTTGCTCTGACAGTATTAAGGTTTGCAAATACGAAAAAAGAAAAAAAAAAAAAAAAAAAAACACTTCACAGAAGGCATTTTGATCGAAGCTGAATACATATTAATTACACTTTTGCATAAACGCTTTATCAAAATCTATAATTATACTATGGCAATACAATTATTCTTTGTGAAAGCATGCTTGAAAATTATAGAAACGTTTCCCTCGGAACAAATGTTTCATAAAAATAAATCATTGTTAAATTGTTAAACTATATCATTAGTTATAGAATTATTGTTATAAGGCTAAGAATTAGCCAGGAATCTCGGAGTGATAAAATTAATTGTAGCTTCTACTGAATGCAAGATTAACAGCGTCTTAAGCAGACAATGAGAGCTTCTGCTGTCACTTGCAAGTATTAAATTTGCTCAATATTTTACCGTAAATAATTTTCATAATTTGATATTTTACCAGTTTCAATTTTTTTCATTTAATACAACACAGATGGCAAACAAATAATAATACTTCAAGTACTAGTAATCAAAATGTATCATTATAAAAAACAAATTTGTATAGTAACATTTACAATACATCTACCTATATATTAGTTAGCTACAGGGTGCTATCTAATCTGACAATAAGTACCATTACAACTCCATTAAAACGGACTGGAATTTTAATATTTATTATGATCCGTAAAAGTAAAAATTCACTAAAAAAAATTAAGTCACTGTATGGGATTTTCATCTTGTCTCGTATATATTGATCGGAGCATAGTCAACTTGATTGGAAGTTGAAGTGAGCATCAAACGTGCCAAGTCCTTCAGAGAATCTCTTGTGACGGCACCATGTAATATATTTATTTATACGTGCTTCCATGTAACACACTTGACTGCCTTGCCCAGTCAACACACACAGCTGACAAATGCGACAGGCGAGTGTTCGGCTTTTCGCCGATCCTCTGTAAAATAACAGCTGTTATACATGATCTAAATCCTATTCTAGCCCAACAGTTATCAAAAGCTCCCAACAACAACAACAAAAAAAGACTCCATGCCGGCCGGCTATAATAAAAAATGCTATTTTGAAAAGTAAATTCCCAATTTACTTTTGAGACAGCTGAATTCAATTTAGCACGTAATTTTTTATATTTGTTTATTTTCTGTATAATCATTTGAAAATTAAGTAGGCATCATGGTTAGATTTTAACACTTCTTTATTATAAAACTTTAAAAGCAGATCAGATGCACCGAAACTGTTTTAGATCTGTAATATATTATTTTTATGGGAGTCTGTATATTATAAAACCATGCACGTTGGTGTTTGCATTTATTATATTAGTAGCCCATATGACAAGTTTAGAACGTAATCTGCTAAAGTAATGCTGGCTGGAGTCGTCGGTCGGCACATAGAGAGAGTATGGGAATGGACATTTTCAATTAGAAGGGAGTTTGACTTACGGTCCAGCGAGGGTGGGAGGGAGAACGAAGCAAGCAAGGGTGGTGGTGGCACAGGGTTTACAGCATCTAACATTTTCAGCTCAACGGCGACGTCGCCTCTTGAAACGCCTTCCTTTAGTACTCAGAGACTGAGTGAGGGAATAAAACCGGAAAACGGATGTCATATAACGGAGTGCAGGCAGGCAGACAAGCAAGCTGGCAGGCGGACCTACAGAAGAAGGCAAAATTTTTTTAGCCTCTCTTCTCTAGTAGCGTTCTAAGTTAGCTTAGCGAGATTTAGATGAAAAGTGACGTCACAATATTAAAAGTGCTAATTGTGAATACATCTGTTCATGCATATTGTAGCTCAGATAGCTCATTTAAATTAATTTTATTTAATTAACATTGGAAATTATCTGAAATATATAATATTATAATAATAAAGTTTACTGTATGTAATTTTTATTCAGAATAAAAATAATATTTCTTTGTTACAAAAAATGTAGCCTTTTCAACATCATATTTGATTCATAACTTGAAAGAAAATCTTAGAAAAAAATCTGCATAAGAAATATTACAAGAAAGCAAATATTAAGTTTATATTACTTTATATTTATAAGCATTTTATTTTGTTATTATTTATAATCAATGAGACTTTTATATTGCTTGCAGCTATTGATCAGGCAGTAAACAACGAGTGTTCGGACGAAGCAAGTGATCAGCGGGCAGGCAAGAACCGCTAGCAAGTCCGCACTATACACACGCACAGCAGAAAGTCAGCCACGTATACGTCAATACTTTGTATGATATTTTTCCCTCTTGAGGTCACGAAGTCTCTGACTTAAAGAAAATATTTTCTTTATACGTATCAAAGGTTTCTACGGAAAACCGAAGCAAACCGCTTCTCGCTCTCTCTCTCTCTCTCTCTCTCTCTCTCTCTCTCTCTCTCTCTCTCTCTCTCTCTCTCTCTTATGATCAAAGGCTCTATAGGCAGAAGGAATAAAGATATTTCTGTACCATTCATTGACGTTACCATGGAGGTTGCAAATACATCAACATGCATGAATTATAGATGGGCGAGTTTCTTTTATATAAAAATATAAATAAAATATCTCAGTATGTTGGATAATTATATTGATTGATACCATGAAGCCAAATCCAATTTGAAAAACAAATGTCAATAAAATAAATAATAAACATTTCGTCTTGTCAGAATTAATTATGATACATTTAAAATGCATGCAAACTTGGTCCTACTAATTAGGTCTCTGTCTTTTTTTGTTGATTGGTTAATTCCTAGTCAAAGATATTAGGTTAAATAACTCGTTTTGAAACATTATTTAAGAGTAGATATTTTTTATTTTTAGAAACATTTTTTAAAGAAGGATTAAAATGTTAAAAAATTGTGTTCCTTTTTACTTCCTTGCAAGAAATGACTTTGCTACATGGTAAAGTCAATAAACCTTCAAAAGACAACAATTATCAAAACCTTATACCATAAAAAACTAAGGGCTTTAAGTTATATTAGTGTGCAACTGTGCATACTTTTGTCCAACAATTTTTTTTATGAAAATAGAAAAAAATGATAAGTGAATATTGCGCAAAGAATGGAAATGAGCTTTTCTCCTAGAACTAAGCTTGCTATTTAATTGAACTCAAGGGAAATTCAAAGACAAATTGGAACGAATCGAAAACCACGAAGCAATTTCTTAGCACGCGTGAAAATGTAATTCTGTGTAAAGTGTTAGGCCCATACATCTAAGTCACCTGCAGCCTCTGTGTTTGTGCTCTTCCAAGCTAGCTTGCTCGCTACCTGCCGCACTGACTCAAGAGAAAATAGAAAACCGCGAAAATTCAATTTCACTTGACAATGACGTCACTCCCCATCGCTTGTTTTTCTTTTGTCTCACCTCTCTGTTGAAATTGCACAGCGACGCACGCTCGCCTTTTCAAGTGGCACACAAATTGGCTTATATCGAATGTATCAAGCATAAAGTTGATTTTTTGTTCAAATGTGACTGGATGCATGAAGAGATTCAAATATATTTTATGTACTTTGTTAAAAAATTATTTAGTAGAAAAATAATATATTATATTATTATAGTTATTATATTACGATTTAACTCAATGTTATTAGAGTTAGTGGAAAATTTGGTGCACCGTTTTGTAATATGGGAAGAATGTGAGACACTAAAATTTTAAACAGCAATTTATTAAAGTTTGTGGAAAGAAAGTTGGTGTTATCCAAACTCTGAGTATCACTTTGTTAGTAGGTACCATTTTGTTTGAACAGGAATTACTTTGCTCGTTTGCGTCAGCACACATGTACAGCCAGCACTCGGAACCAGATTTTGTAATCAGCCGTTTCTTCCGTGCTGTCATCATTGACTTGACTGCTAATTGAACACAGTCATCACATTTTGTCTACGTTGAAAAACTTATCTAAATAAATTCAAATATATGTCACAATCCCCCTGAAGGGTGACTTGTATGACCTGCCTATAACCAGGGTGAGAGGGAAGGAAATAGTTCATATTACCCCTTCTTAAAGTTGGAGTAGTTGGTTTTTATTGAAGACAATCTGTCGAACAACTTACATAAACAAATACAATCAAGGAAAGAGGTGAAATACCTGACATTAGCAGTGATAATTAACAGTGCCCGAGCCGTGCCGATACCATCCACAGCCACAACGTGTAACTGCAAGCCACACGCTGCAGCCGGACGTCTCTCGGATGCAACCCTTGCACTTCACCAAATTATATTGTGAGGAAGATAACACGTATAATGCCTCTGGAGATAGGGCTGCCCCGAGCTACACCAGCCATTGATGGCCAGCGTGACTCAGGGTGCTCTACCCCGACCGTGACACATCCTCCTCACCAGATGTCATTACCCCGGGATATGTACAAACAAGTGAATATTTTCTTTTAAATAAATTTTGAATGGCTTTTTTGTGAATATTTTTCTTTTAAAGTATTTGTAATATTTGGTATCAACAATTATATGAATAGCACAAATTTTATTTTATATAACAAAAAACTAAATAATTATGTATATATTATAATTATAATTTTATTAAATTTAAACAACCTTAAAAAAAGTATACAGTATAATTAAGTTACAACATAATTGAAAGTGATAGGTTTACACAATTTTAATCAGAATTTAATTTTGAAAAAAATAATGAAAAAAAAATTGATTTTTGGTTTTCATTAATGATAAAACAAACGTGATAAAATTATAAATTAAATAGAATACAAATAAACTGGTGTTTTCACATTGTTTTGCACACATGTAATTACTTTTATATTTATTTTATTTACCTCAAATCGAAAACATGTGATTGAAAATACCATTAGTCCATTAATATTAAATTTGATAAAATTAATGGATAAAATGGATAAATATTTCCCCCTACAATATAATTTCAAATAATAGTTTCAAACATTCCATTCCTTTTTTCAAAAACTTTAATTTTCACGAATATTAATTTAAAAATATCAATATTTTTAAAAGTAAAAAAATATTCCGTACATTTTGCTTAATATAAAAAAGGCCTTATATAAGTGTATTATTTAAATAATAAAACTTACATTTAATGGAATTTGTCCTTTCTTTCGTTCAAGTATAAAGAATGGCAAGCAGGCAAGTCCAACAATACTTCATTCGTCAAGGGAATAAATTTAAAAGAATAAAACCAACCGAGAGATCTCACTTAATGAAATAAAAATACAAAAGAAAATGTTGTATTGAGGAAAAAAGTTGCTAGAAATATGAAATTTATTTTTTTACAATGAACGTGTGTGTTTTTTTCCTTTCTTTTATTAACTTTTAATTATCATTCATAAAGTAGGGCTATTGTGTGTTATTAAAATGCCACTGTAATAATTTAATGCCCTTGATGAAAAATAGTTTTTAGGACTTTCGTAAGTAATATTTCTTATCAACTGTAAGTCTTTCCGTTTTTTTTTATCATCTCATTGTTTGTTGTAACATGATAAAATGGCAGACTTTACTTGTTAAGTTGTATTATTAAAACTGAGAAAAATTAGAGAACATTTTTAACCTTTTTATTTTAATTACACAAGTATACATAATTCAAATTTATTTAATTTTGACAAATATTATTTCAACTTAAATCTTCAGCATTTGTTTTAATACTGAAAACAATGGTTGATGCACAGTTGTTGACAAGGCGGAATGCAAATCTGCTGCTACTGCATTTGTGATTTCACCTCCCCCTTCCGCTGAGCGTTTTGAGTCATAGTAGTTTATTCTTCAGATATAAATTTAATGTATCAATACTATACCTTACGAAATATAAAAATTAAAGAATTCAATTTTAGGACATTTCCTATCACATTGCTCATAATATTCACTCACATTTTTTTTTTTTCATAAGAAACGAATTAAGAAATAAATAAAATAGAATTATTATACTAAAACAAAATTCTTAGCAAAATCGTATCTAGTCATGGTAGAGAGAGAGAGAGAGAGAGAGAGAGAGAGAGAGAGAGAGAGAGAGAGAGAGAGAGAGAGAGAGAGAGAGAGAGAGAGAGAGAGAGAGATTTAAAAATTTGTCAATGACTGTGTTATCACCTCCTTATTGATAGTACAGTCGTCTCCTCGGAAAAATTTCCTTTGCAACCTTATTAATGCTCCGTAATAATAACACAGGGAGTGGTGATGGGTTGCAGGAGGGAAATTTTCCAAGGTGACGAGTGTACATTATTCTCATTGTCAGTTATATTTAGTTCATGGAAAAGCAGCGCTGCACCAATCACTATGTCCCTCTGTAATTTTTAAATTATCATATTTCTTTTTTTTTTTTTTTAGTCAAAAGAAGGAAAACAGTAATTTTAAATAATTACTTGACTATTACATTAACAATTTAAATATTTATTTGGTCCTATTAATCTTGTGTATGTTTTGCTACCTGTTTGGTGAAAAAATAAGAGAAGGAGGAGGGCGAGAAAATTCAATTTGGAGGTGACGTCACGTGGGCTGTTTGTTCTTGCTTCTTGGTGATGGAATCGATTACGTCGAGTGGGCTTTGCGTGGCGGGCGCTTGCCGTGGCCGCCGTAGTGAAATTGGTTTTATCACCTGATTCGATAGACCTACCTGACACAGAACCTATATAACGTCTACTTTCAAGTGATCGATGTAGATGCACTTGATTCTAATTTATGCTTTAAATATTCTGCTCAACCAGCACAAAAATTTCACTCTAATATAGTTTTTATAACTTACAACACGATCAAAATTTGCAACAATATCTTCAATTTCAATTTCTCCAGTTTTGATGACGTCATTAGAAACTTTGAAACGTTAGTCCATTATATTATTATAGCAGATACCAACATTTAAATTAAATATAAATTTTGCATATTGAATATATTCAACATCTTCATTACAATTTGGTGTTATTTGGTATATGGATATTGCTTAATTTTTATTTGCCTTCTAAACATCACGCTCTAATACTTGTAACTTACTTTCTAATGAAGTTAATGCATGAATTATTTTAAATGTAAAACATATAAAATTATAAACTATTACATTAAATTATATGTTTTTAATTTTGTTGGTGAATGCAGATCATGATCTACTAATAACGAATTTGATTCAAAATGTGATCTGTTAAATTGTTTTTTATGGTTGTTCAATTATGGTCTACTAAATTTACTAAATTGCCAACACGGGAACTTCCTGGACTGTATACGTCTCTTTTGGAAACAACCAATCACATAGCCAATTAACCAAGTACATCTCTTCTTTATCTTCACATGATGAACGTACATTATTAACTTAATTAACTTATACAATGGGTGTACGTTAAATGAAATCAATGTAATGATTTATTTTTTTCCGAACATCCTAAAGCTTATATTTGGATTAATGATGAAATTTTTTGTTTAGGAAATTGCACTACACTGCACTACTTAAAATAATAACAGTATTATAAAAAAGTTTTGATACAAATTATATCATAATTTTTGTCTTTTTAAGTATCTGTTAAGATTTTATTTAGTGTTTTGATGTATTGCCTTAAAACATAAAAAATGGGCTATTCCTTCTCTTATTGCATCTGATTATTTTAAAACAAAATATGGATTAATTCAAACCCAATTTCAATTTATTTCAATAAAAAACAGGAACCTCTAATATGAAATGAGAGGAGAGACAGAGAAAACGAGAGGAAAAGAGAGAAACCACAAACCAGGCTATTGTAATTTTATTTTTAAAAAAAGTTCATTTTGTGGATTTATTTTTGGGTCAAAAGACGCACTTCCTGAACAGGAACTATCATACGAGATAATGACCTTGTGTGAGTTCCATTGATCTCCATAATCTCCATTGGTACAACTCACTTGGATTGGAATTGTTCAAAAGATGATTGTAAAACAGCACCTACCTATAAGGCTTCTGACCTTGGTAGGGTTGTATTGTTGTTTTTTATCAATAAAAATATTTAAAAAAAAACTTTTAAAGGGGCATTCACAAAGCCTTAAGGCCACAATTAAGGCTCAATAATTTAAGACCAGAAATTTTTGGGTCTAAAAAACACGCCTAAAATCAAGCTTTAAATTATCGAGCCTTAAATGTGGCCTTAAGACTTTGTGAATGCCCCTTTTAAACTTCAATTTTAACTTGAGCATAAAAAACAAAGCATTACAAGAAAAATATGCAAGCGGAAACGAGGATGAAAGCTGAAATTAGGGAAAGTATTTCGGAAGCGGAAATTAAAATGAGGAAGGGGGAAGCGAGATGATATGAGAATAAACATATATATACAAAAAAAAACTTAATTATATTTGAGAATAAAATGTTGCTGTCAAAGCATTAATAATACAACATATCATGAATAGAAAAAAAAGCTGTGTCAGCTTAAGGTTTTCAGTAGCATAAAAGCAGTGGAGTAATTAGCACAACAGTTGTGGTAACGCACCATAACGTCATGTTGGTAACTTTGAATTTTCTTTTACTACTTCACTAACCGAAATAAAGCTTTATAAATGCCGTAATGCATGGTAACTTAAAAGTCTAAAGCAATTGGTGACTTAAAGCCTCGTTTTAACAGGCTGAACATTTGGAAAAAGGTTTCATAGGCTTTCAATCTACCATGTAAAATGAAGGTAATGGTTACCAACCAGCACATAAAGAAAGAGCTTAATTTAATAATACTATAGTGCATTCGTTATAGTAATGACAATGACTATAATGAGGGGACTGAAAAACGAAACAAGAACATTTGCAGCAGTTATTCATCTCCCTTAATCGTGATACAAGAAAAATATATTGATATAGTAGATCGGGAGGAATATAATGGTTAAGCCTACTCATGATTATTTGGAACTGTAATATATATGTATATATGGAAAGCATTGTATATACAATACAAGAGAGAGAGATTGGAATTGTTTTTATTATAGAGGATCTATATACAACTTCATCGCTTGTAGTTATAATAACTTGGGTGATCTGATTGAAGCTGTCAGTTTACCGGCGTTGAGTCGTTGTCAGCACAGCCTGCGCCATGACACGCACCATGCCATTTCCATTCAATCCCATTACCGATGTGTCTCGAGCTGCTGCCGTTACTTATTTGTCCTCGTGAAGGAGACTGTGGAGGAACAAGTTTGGCGATTCCGTTATCATGCACTGGAGATGTAACTCAAATCTGATAGTATCATTTGGCTTACACTTACGTTTCAACCGAGATATGATAATAGCATTATCTATATATGTGTATCATATTAAGTTTACATGAATGTTTTTACTTTTATTTATTCCGTAACTCGTAGCAAGCATTATGTGTGTGTGTTTTTTTTTGTAAAGTATTATTTTTAATTATTTTCTGCCACAGTCTGTAATGATTTGAGTAATGAAACTCGTCATCTTAAAATCTGTAAAATTTGCTACTAATTTATTGACAAAATTTTTATTTTTTAATATAATAATAAATTATAATATTATGTATTTATTTTTTCCATTACTTCTGAAATCCTATGCACACGGGGAGCTCAACAACCCTTAGGATCAAGGTGTAATAAGGTGAGAATTAAGTGGTTACAGTTTGATATCATGAATTTATAGATATGTATGTAGTACTGATAAATTATAGTTTATTTATTCAATTCACCCATACAAAGTTGTTTATAGTGTGTAATGCATATTAATTACATTTTTTTTTAATATTAAGTGCTGATCATATTAAAATCAATCGAGCACAATGTCCATTTTATAATTATTAGGTCTGTTCGTAAATACACAATCAGAAAGAATCGATTATTTAATTGTGATGAACCTTATGTTTCATGTACAGAACATGGAACATCACAAATAATCGATTCTTTCTGATTGTGCATTTACAAACAGACCTATTATTTAAAAAAAAGCTCAACTTACTCTTAGTGTTCTTATCCTGCTAAACATATTTATTAAGCAGATCTGTTATAAAACTTCACAAAAGAATATTATTACATTCAATATTGTTATTCATTGCACCTTTCATCAGGTAACGAAGTTAACATCGAGGCTGGAGCTGGAACGGTCTAAACGTGTCTTGACGGCTCACCTTTCAGCCAACATCGGCGATGTTTTGACGCGAGTCGAACGAAAAGGATCTTTCACAGGCTACTATGCTAAGTGTGTTATTGAAAACTAGTCTTAAGTGGTATTATAGTAGATTTATTTTGATAATCAAGTATACTTGATCAACATTTTATGCCACATTTTGTGAATGCTGTTTGAACTTTCCAGCCCTTTGCTGGTGCTGCAGTCCTTTACCTTTTCTGTTTACTCTATAGCGGTAAAGGGTAGATATCAGAATTTGCACCCAATGACTATCCAACTATATATATATATATATATATATATATATATATATATATATATATATATATATATATATATATATATATATATATATATAATATATATATTATATGTATGTATGGTTTCTTCCGTCAACCAGGCAAACTTTGGGGTGATCGCCCATCCTTTACCGTGCTTCCTTTTCCACCCTCGACCGCTCTCTTTTATATGGTAAAATGCAAAACCAATTCTCGATGGACTAAATATCAACACTATAAATACAAGTTTCTTTCCCCTATCTATACACATTTGCGTCAAACAAAATTTACATTTGATGCTTCTTTAGTTTTACTGTAAACCTTGTTTTGGATGCCATGCACCATACTATCAACGCAAGAGCAACTTAATGATTGATTAATTTGATTTTGGGGCATGTGCGCCACTAAAGAAGCTAAAAGGTGTATATTCTCCGTTGAACAACTGGGTATATTATAATATATAATTGGGTGGTATTCACAAAGAGTTAAGGGGCGTTTTAGGGAGAGATATTTTAAGAAGAGTTTTTCTTACAGGCTGTTACCTGGTATAAAAAACGCTTCTTAAAATATATCTCCCTAAAACGCTCCTTAACTCTTCGTGAATACCAACCAACCATTAATGATACCAAAAAATGATGTAACATAAAAGCCAAAGATTTTAAAAGATTAAAGTTCCAGTAATTTCTTTTGCCTCCCATTCAAAATAATTATATACACATCGAGTAAGATAGAGAATAATCAATTGAGTAAATAAAGGATAATTAAAAAAGAAATAAGTTTAGTGATAGCTTCTAAATTTGTACACACCTGATAATGAAGAAACACAAAGTTTTAAATGTTTATTTTTCTATACTGTACGATTTTATATTAGCTCTAACAATTGGATAAACTAAAAGCGATTGAAGTTGGTGCCACTACCTGTTAGCTTGTTACCGTGAAAAAATGGCTAAAGTTTTAGATGACGCTTGAGAGCGTGTTAGGGTCGACCCTTTTTTCTGCTCGCTAAGGATATAAGGGCACAAGGGACCTACATGTCACACAAGTTGGTGTGAAAAATGAGCATACGTTATTTTTTAAAAGAAGAAATACTGACATAATCATACTAAAAAAATATATTGTTTGAAAAAAGAATATTTAGGTGCCCGATTCTTAAAAAAGAATGGAGTGATTTACAGTCAGAATATAATTAATATAATTATAGTTCTAGAGTTTTAGTATTACATGTTATTGTTATATATTTGAAAGAATTTTAAAAATTAAATTCTATTTCACCTTAATTTATCATAACATGAAAATTAATTATCTAGATAAATATTTGAAAGATGACATGGGATTTGATACAAAATGTTATACTTTTATGTAGCATTAAAAAACTTTTTTTTTCCTTTATTTTATTTTATTTTCTTTTTTTTTTTTTGAAAACCTTAGTAAGTCAATACATGCTAAGAAAATTTTAATACAGTAAAAAACGACTTGACGCACGACGAAGAAAATGTTGAGTGATATAAAGTACAAGAAAAAAACATGTCAGGTCATTTGGCCGTACAATATGTCAGCTATATAAAAATGCGAGAAAAATGATGATGACTTTTTTAACCAAATAACATTTTTCAGATGTATAAGTTTGATGTAATATCAAGAGTGAAAAAGTTTTCATATTTCCATAAAAAAAGACATTTTTAGGTTTCATGTTAAATGGAGTGAATGTAGAAATCATAACACTTTTTCACGAGATAAAAAAAGGAAAATCTGGAATATATTATTTGATGGAGTAACTGAATGACTTTAATTTGGTGTCATTTTGAATTCAAAATATCAAGTAGGGTTAACGATCAGACGAGATAAAAAAAAAATTCATGTAGCAAAATGAAAACGTCATAAAGTGTAATTATAAGTTTTTAAAGCTAATTAAACTCAATTATGTTCTATAACTAACTGTATTTGTGTTTTCTGTACTTGATTTATGTTTGTGTTACCTATGTTTAATTTTTTACATACACTATTTTTGTTTAATAAAAGACTTGATTACATATGCAAGCTCTCATCCAGCAAAATTAATTAATTAAAAAGGGTAAAATGGATTTGTGGATTTTAGCTACAGGTTTTGTTGCTCAAATGTAGTTGATAAAAATTGTAAATCTGCATGTCATAAAAAAATATATATATATATATATATATATATATATATATATATATATATATATATATTAGAAGTGCTAAAGTTGCTGTTATCATAGTGTAAATTAAAAACACAAAAAACACGGTTGATTAAAATCTGGAAAGAAATATATAATCTTTTTAATACATGTACAGATTTGGCTTTTGTTTCATATGATGGCAATAGTTTTATTATTACGCATTAAAACGTGTATGAAGCCGTGATACCATCAGCCGTTAAAGTTAAACAAGCAGCTTTTGTGTGCGTGCTAAATTTTATGAATGCTTTAGATTTTTAGTCACTTTGTACCCTTCGGGAGAGCACCCCTGCTCTGTTTGCTGGCGTTGTTACGTAGCCCATGGAGGCGTAATGAGCTTGAATCTTTTGGAGATGGTCTCACTTAGATGCTCGTCTTACCTCCCCCCAAAATTGAAAATCTTCATTTCTTTGTCTCTTGAAACTCCTCTCCTAGCGAATCAGACAGGAATTACGTTTGCTTCGAGGTGTGTTACATAATAATGTACAGAATGTAGCATGAAACTTATGCATCTCAAAGAGCTTACCTATTGTTGCGTGTGGGAATCCGTGGGTACAATAATTCCGGGGGGAAATGCAGAGGAGAGTAATGCATGAGGATTGAAAATGCCATTTTTTTATTTTTGTTGGTAAATATAGAACAATTTACACATAAAAAATAACAACAATATTAATTTCTATTCTGTATCTTCATAAATATAATTATACAATATTTGAACCTAACTTTAGTACCAGTTTAAAATAATTAAGATTATTAAGAACGAAGATGAAGGAATTATGATGAAATTAAAATTATTTAAATTATATTAAATTATGATTAAAAATATATATAAACAAACATTTGAACATTGAAATGCCATAAAGGAAATTATTAGTTATTTTTAATTATTAACAACAAATGGAGACATTTTATTGTTATATCACAAAAATTCATGTTTAGAGAACCATTTATCATACTAATCCACATTTAATTATTAATTATAATATTATAATAATTACGTGAATGGACTGCTCAGCCATCTTTTTCATTTGTCCCATGGGCTAATTCTTTATTCTTTGACTTGTATTGTAATATATGTATATGTTGTGCTCATGAAAGAGATAATAAAATAAAACTAAAATAAAATAATCCTAAGTAAAATTTTAATTTAATATAAAAAACTAATTTCATACATTATTATTTATCCCCCAAACCACGGTATACCATTAAACAAAGCTTGTAAAGCTTTAGTTCATATATATGTTATAAATAAAAAATTCAAATCACATCGAACAATGTTTTATCACCCATTAGAGAGGGATGTAAGCGAAACATGAAAAAAAATCAATCAATAAGCTTCAACTTGACAATATTTACAGCCATATTTTTAATCGTTAATGTATAAAAACAAAAACTGATATCTCGTTATTTAAAAATTAATATTCAATACTAAAATTTCTTTATTCAATACAGAAAAAAAAGTTGTACTGACAGTAGGGCACCATAAAAAATAAATTATTTGGCTGTGATTTCACAGTCGTATAATTTTCAAGCTCAAGCAGTGTGTGTGTGCGAGTCATGTTTTGTTGAGATAAGCTGCTGAGTTAACATGCATGGTAAATGGCCCGGGCAGCTCTCTCGCCAGCCCGCCTATTTCGCTCGCCGTGCTTGTGTATATAATATGGAGTGTGCACTAAAAGTACTGTGTGTGCTGCTGCTGTTGTTGCCACTGCTGCTATACCATGCTTAGTGGCACATTGCCATGCATGACTTTCACTCTTATCGACTTTTTCGTACAAAAAATTTACACAATACACACAAAACTTTTTAAATTAATGAAAATACCAAGAGACATGGCATAATTATAAATATTTACCTATGCTAATTAATTAAAAAAATAATAAACGAATAAAATTACAACAAATTAAGAAATTAAAATTATTTTTTAATCGTTAAATAAAAAAAGTGACCAGTGCATTATTTTCAAGCAACAATTTATTATAGTTAAATATAAAACATTATTTATGCCACTGTACCAATTAATTTATAAAACGTTTTTATTGAAATACTTTATGAATAAATGCATTGTTGAATTTATACATCACTAATTATGTTCTTCACTAAAGTTATTGAAAACGGAGTGACCCAGATTCTCCCGACTGCTGTGGTTATTTGCAACTATCAGTTCTTGGTGATTTCAGTAATTTGTTCCTGCAATAAATAACTTTCATGAGCATGACACTCAAGGCTAAGCGCAAGCTCCTTCCCCCCCCCCCTAAAAACTTAATATGCTTTTATGTAAAAAAGGACATTAAATGTGTATCAAATCATGCAGATTATTAGTCTAGTACAACGTATATAAATCCAAGAAGAATCCTCACATATAATATAAAGGTTGGAATAAATTTTGTGTGTTATTTTTCCATTAATAAATCATTGGATTAGTAAGTTCAAGAGTTACTTCCATTCGCGTAGGTATATATTAAGTGATGAGATGTTTTACTCATTAGTCTGTTTTGTTTTTTTTATTATTATTATTATTGTGTACATATTACAATTTATTGTTATAATAAGGTTACGTTTAGACCTCCATGAGTTTCAAAATCAGCGAAGTAGCATAGGAACAAAACATTTATAATTATATGTTGTTATTATATATTATATATTTATTCATATATATAAAGATTATTAATTAAAATGTAGAAATATATAAAAATAATATACATAAAATAGAATTCATGCTTTGTTTGATACATTAATTTAAATTTTATGCAAGTGTTGCATTATAAAAAGCAAACGTAATTAATGATAACAAACAAAATGTGATGAAATATTGGCATCTCATTACATGAATAATATTATTTTCACAACCTATATACTGCATCAAATTATCTCTGTATTGTTTTGATTAACAGGCAACGTGGAAACGACTGTAATTAAGTAGTTATATAACTTAATCCCTTCTCTTTAAAGTGTCAAATTTTTTTGCTGTAATTTTTACACACAAAATCCAATTTTATTGTGTGTTTTGTTTATTTGTTCGCAAAAAGTATGATAATTTATAGTATAATATGTTATATTGGATATGTATAATTTCTCTGAAATATTTGTTAGAGTTGTATAAGTTTTATAGCTTGATAGTCACAAAGCAAGGATTTAATTGACTCTATACTTTATTCGTTTTATTCATCCTCGTTGGAATTACAAAGTTTTAAAATTTAATTTCAAACTTTTGCAATAATCCCGAGCAGGAGAGAAGGAGATTGAGCCGTAGAACCATCATATGCGACTGCTGGCAAGCAAGCAAGGTTCATTAAATTTTAATTGTTATTGAGCCAATATTCAACGCAATTAAACACCAAATGATGCGAAATTTTATGAGATTTACAGACTTTCATATTATAATTTTTTTTATGATCTCTCTGAAAAAGTAACAAAAATTCACATAATATATTACGTCGTTAATTTGACTTGCCAGTCTAATGAAATATTACTGACACCTCCAAGCGCTATAAACATACTTTTCTGGATGTTTGATGTATAAACATTTCGTTCATGTATTTATTAATGCAGATATTATGGAATTTAATCTCAGTCGAAACCGCACCCTGTTTCACTCTCTATGACTATCACTGTGATATAATTTATTATCATTATAGCCATACCACACTGCAGGTATTCTAATTTTTATTATTACGCATATTCAACTGTGACAACGATATCTTAAAAAGAGAAGAGCGTCCCGTCTATTTATTAAATGGTGTGTTTCCAGTTTTGCTTCAGCCTAACCCAGTTTAAAACAGAAATGGAGTTTTGCTTACTTGTATCTATTGCACAATAGACTCATTGTGTCAAGTTACGCAGAGAAAGTACTCCAAATAATCAGCATGGTTAAGAAGCTGCATGCTTTTGTTTACCACAGGCACTGCTGATTGCACCTTTTCAGTCTGAATGTAATGCAGGCTACATTCTATACAACATAGAGCCTCTTATACAGTGTCTTATTTGTAGCTAGCCCTACGGGAGGAGTGAATGACTTTGCTGTCTCTGTCTGCCAAGTATAATTGTCTTCGTAGCAAGTTTGCGTCACGTCCACCAACTGCTTGTTGTACAAAACAGACTAAATATATTTAAAAAAAAAAAAATTCATAATCATTATATAATCAACAAAGATTACTATCATCGGGCTTCACAGTACAATTGGGCAACATTCATATCACTTCGCTCTCAAAAATCACTCAAATTGTACATCCACCTTAACGCCGATAAATTGTACAAACTTCTTCTGGCCTTCAACTTATACATTTCTCATGTTTTCTATACTAAGCTTCATATTTAACTTGGGTTTGGTCGGAAGCGCTTGGGTGTCCTTAAATTAAGCTCGGCTAGGCCAGTAAAGTTCTTCGTTACAAACAACGCACCAATGACAGAAGACGTTACAAACACGACAAAAAAAACAACAAGTTAAATGTGAACCAGAATATATCGATACATTAGTTAGATGGTACAGAACTACAGACGAAAGGTTCCTATAACTAAAAGAGAAGACAAAAGACTGATTTCTTACTATATGGAAACGAATTCTCATTGCACATAAGACCCCTGTCATTTGTTCCTCCTCAAGAGAACGCTGTGCACGTACGTGTCTGATGAAATGTTTGGTGGAGAGAAAGTTCCTTCTCATGTGCTCAGCTCCACAAGTTATTCCAGTTTAGGCGGAGAACCAGATGGAAGCCAAGTGTAAACACAGATAGTGACTCAACAAAAGGCACTCAATAAATTTCAAGTATAGTATAAATTTGTTTCATGTATGCATGCATTGCTTCACTTATTTGTATCATATAACACATCATGAATGTAATCCCTAAAGATTCATAAAATAATTTACTTTTTGATAATAAATCATATACACAAAAAATGATTAAATTAGCTGCAATATATATATTAGATTTTGCATGTTTTACCTCAGATGAAAAGTAGATATATTTATACATAAAATATTATTCTTGTATTGTCAATCTAACTAAACAGTGAAAATAAAATTTAAAACAATTTTATGTAAAACCTTTTTCCTCAGAAATAAAGACATTAAGATTTTTTCTATTTCTGTGGGTAATTTTATTCTACTGCCAACTGAGTTAGAGATGGAGAAAGAGGGAGAGAGGCGGACAAGAGCTATTAGAGAGACTTGGTGGCTCCTAAAGCAAGAGAGACTCAACGCTAAATCGACAGCAAGACGATGATGTCACTTATACATTTACGTACATCGAACACACAAATGAAAACACTTTAATGTGCCTTAGTATAAAATAAAAAATATCATAATAACATTTACATTTAATATTTCAATTTATGTTATAGCTTTGTCATCTTCAGTAATTTACATGTATGTAAATCATTTTGTGACGTCATATGAAGTTTAAGTGAAACTTTGTATAGTCCGTCTTATGCTGAGAGAAGAAAGGCTTGCTGGGCTCCATTAACCGTGAAATTGCGAAGCTCCTGCAAGAGTTGGCTGGCTGTTCGCTCGCTTGCTTGCTGCTGTCTGTATACGAGAGCAAGCGAGCGGGCGGGTGGCAAAACTACTGTTTCCTCCTCCGCTACCCTTTCACCACTCGGCACGTCAGAAATGCACTAGCGAGTATACGAGGGTGTAGTCTAGTACGGCTTTTAGCTCACGCTACAGTATTGTACTGCTACTAAAATTAGAAGGGAAGCTATTTCTTTTATTATACTTAAAAACACATTTTTAATTATCTCATTAATATATACATATAAATAATTTAGTTTATAAAGTCAGGATTTTAAAAGATTATGTATATTTTATTTATTTATTTTTTTTGTCAATTTCATTTTTTTTTTTTTAATGGATGTGTTTTTTGTGATAATGTGACGATAAATAAGAACTACTCTCAAATTGATGAAATGTCTCCGCTCCTAACTTTCTTAAATACAGTTACTAAAAACCATTCCATATATATCGACAACTTTCTAATTTATGATACAAAACACACACATTGTATATGTACTGTCATATGCATATAATAAATAGATATAATATAATTAATAATTTTATATAAAATAAATATAAAAATAATAATAATATTGTCACATTAAATTTATTACATACATATAATATATGTTAAACATTAGGTGGTATTCACAAAGTATAATAGCCTACATTTGATTTGAACACTAATTTTACCAATTAAGTTGTTGTTTTCATCTTAGAAATGTTTTGACATGTTGCTTGGGACCGAATGTTCATAGTGTGCGTGAATCGGTGATTTACTAGCCAATCAAGCCAAGAAAAGAGTTCACTTTGTCCCAAGTTGAGAGCAAACATAAACCCGAAAGTTTTATTGGCCAGCTTCACGTGTCAGGTATAGACAGGGACGACACAGGAAACAGTGGGAAGGAGGGAGAAGTCTGGCCTGGATTGCCTTGAAGTGTGCAAACCACTAAATAGATATCCTTGTTGTGAATAAAGGTAAAATTTAATTTTGAATTAATTAATACTAAAGTTTGCTTCGAGACTTTTGCCCTAGAGTTTAATACTTTACTTTGACCTGGATACTGCCATAACGATGTAAATTATTAATTAGACTGATATTTGAATCATCTGCATTACAGCCATACGAGAGTATGTACATTGTCTCTGTGGCTACATGACCAGCTTATCTTGAGTTTTTGTTCGTTACTGTTTTGTCTGTTTACTTTAAACTAATGAGTGACAGCTAGCGTACGAGGCCAAGAACGAAAACTTCACTCCAGTTGCTGGCTATCTCTCTTTTTCTTTTTTTAGAGTGATTAGAATTATTAGGAACAAGAATGGTCTCTAAACACTAAAAATTGTAAGTCTCCACCAACAAGCTATCCTTCACTTTTATTTTCTCCAGTAAGATACTAATTTCGAAAAATTTGTGGAGGGAAAAAAAGCTTACAAAACTTAAGTCAGATCTAAGCTTTACCAAGACGGGATTTTGAACGCTGTCCGTAGGGTAAAAGTTAATGCTCTTTTGCTGCTGTTAACGTGATATCGTATTTTGTTATTGTTGATTTTCTTAGAACAGCTTTTTTGCTGGTGTTATATCTAATACATTATAAATACTTTTTATTTCATTACACCATAAATAATAAAATCAAAACGTAAATCTTTACTCTTCGTCGAATTTTGCGTTTTATCAGATAAGTTTAGAATTGAAAATAAATCATGGAAACATATTCCATTCCACTAACAGGCTTCTTCACTTCAGTAAACATAAGCAATAACAACTAACAAGCAAGGAGCAAAGACGGATTCAGCACTCGGTCGTCTTGGGGGAAGGTTAAGTTCTGGAGTATATATTTTTGTTTGAACAAATAACTGCAGGGAAACGATGCATTTTTTGTACTGGTTGGTGTCTCCTGCCTCTGATTTGTTGCTTTTGTATTCATGAAGAAAATATAACAAAGATAAAAAATTAAATTAAACGCTTTAATTTTAAAAAGGTGAATAAAATTAATGAGTTGCATCCAGAGTCTTCTGCGCGCAATGTTTCTAACAAAACATTGTTCAATGTCTGTCGCGTGGTCCGATTATTGCGTGACGCTTTAGTTCCATTTTGCGCCCGCCAGAGTGACCAGAGGCGCCACTAGCGAGCGGTTTTTGTTGACTATGCGCCATTGTTTAACATAGGAAATTCGCGAGTTGATGCCTAAATGTTACGATAACTTCTAAAATACCACACCAAAGTATAAAAAAATGTAATAATTTTGTACTACATTAATCCAGGTAATGTAAAAATTAATTATTAGTAAATATAACGGTACTTTATCTTATTTTAAGCACATAGAAGAGACGACGCAGACTGAGGTTGGCGTTTCATTGCCTTTTATGTGATTCTGTGTAATCATAGATGTTGGACGGGACTCCAGTCACTCCAGTATTAAGGTCTAACAGCATAGAAACTTGTAGATTATCGAATTACTACGAATATCTTCAGTATATATAGAAATTCAAAGGTAAAATTTTAAACCCCTATTTTATTGCTTTTTATTTTTAAATAAATCAACAAATGGACACTGGTGCTGCTGGTCAGAGCAGCTAAGTCCTGTCAGAACTGCTATAGCTAAAAGATTTTAGAGCTTACAAGCCCTTGGAAATACAGAAATGATATACATTACCTACACCATGGTTATCGCTCCACATTTCTTCGACCGTTTCAATGAGAAAAAACCGTTAAAAATTCTTAATTTTTTCTATAAAATTTCCGCGCATGTTTCTTTCCATTTCACTTGATTTTTGAAAACAAGTCCTCAATTTTTTAATTATTTCTATTAGTTTTTCATGTTATTCATAATGCTTCCTTTGATAATTACCGCTCGCTGGTGGCGCCGCCAGCGGCAAAAAATTGTAAACAGCGGAGTTTGTTTACTATTTTGCTTTCTCGCGTTCAACAATCGAAAATTACACCACGCGACAGACATTAAACAATGTTTTGTTAGAAACATTGCGCGCAGAAGACTCTGGTTGCATCACAAACATGTTGTGGCATAATTTATAACTGCAAGCAGTCAAGGACAATCAAATTAACTTGTGTGCTTGCTAGAATTGTCTTAGTAGTAATTTGTATAAATAAAGTGTTGCGAGTTCAACTTTACGCTTCAATTCAAGACTTCATATTAAGAAAACTTTCTGAGTATCCAGTTTACAAATTGAGGCATTGAATGCTTATTAGAAAAGGGTTTGTTCCGGTAATGAAATGAATATCTAATTAATTTTAATTAAAATTTACCTTTTATTCGTCAGCCTGATTTTTGTTAGTGAGATTCAGTCAGAACCTTGTGTGTAGAGCTGCCACGAAGTTTAATGAAACCACCCACCTGGATAGCAAGACGACTAATTCG